>OZ007590.1:408603458-409203458 GCA_963931845.1 Maratus michaelseni | reverse complement strand
GAAATTATTAATGTTACTTCGCGTAACTGTGAATATTTACTTTTGTCATATCAGAATAAGATAAAATTATCCCCCTTCCCCGGTTACAGAATATAGGTAAAAACCATTTGCTTTTTTAAACTCTAATAGATATTTTACGTTTAATATATAGTTTATAGCAGGACTTCCTTATCATATTAACATACATGATAAGAGGGTATTAGTTTTCAGTTTGCCCACTAACAACGCCAAAAAGTATTTTTAAATGAAAATTATCAATAATATGTTTAAATAAAATTTTGAAATTTATTAAAAGCTAAACTATATTATCCGCATGCCAGAATTTAATAACCGAAAAATTGCAAAAGATTTCGCTACTTACAACAGCCCTTTTGATTATGATATTTTCAGTAGTTTAAACACGTAATTCAATTACATGTCTCTGATAAATTTGTGTTTTATTTATATTACTTTATTTATTTATTGACGAAGTTTTAATTTCATTAGAGAATATTAGTCGGAAACAACCGCTGAACTATTTATGTTGTTTTGAGTGCAAATGGCTTAATATTTCGTAATCGGGTTGTACGTGATAGAGATAGATTTTTTTAAAAAAAATTCATGCTTGAAAACTGTTTTTAAAATCATGAAAAAGGTAAATATAGAGACACTGTTTTCAAACAAATTGCAGTTCAAAGAATTTTTTTTTCTCTATTCGACGGTGTAGAAATTTAAATTGTACGATGTTAGAGGTTAAAAAATTGTAGTAAAGGAAAAAAAAATGCCTCACAGAATATTGTTGGGAAATGATGTGAAAACATAGCATTTTACATAGATAATACTAAACGCCTGACCGGTTGTCTAACCTTTATAGGCAGGCAAATATAACAATTCCACACAAATTTTATCATTACTGGAAGGGGAATCTTCGCTTTGTATTCTTTTTCCACCCACCAACTTCGTAAAAAGAGAGCTTTCAATATTACAGATTTTACGTGCGCATAAATGGCATATATACAGCAATATTTCAAAGACTAAGTATGGAACTGAAGTACAAGGTGGTCATAAATAAACTTCCCCGATATATGAACCGCTAACGGCCTAACCGCTTAACCAATCGAAAGAAAATTTCAGATATTGTTATTTGAAGGTATGCGCTCGAGATTGTGATGATTTAAATCAAGGGAACTCTCATGGTTACGGTTACAATGCAAAAATTTCAGAATTTTTGAATGGCAACATCCACTTTTTTCCTGCGCAGATTCATCAGCACATTGAAAAAACATAAATGGCGTTGGAACGATACACGTATGACGAAAATTGCCGTCGTAAATCATTTGCAAGGAAGAGCATTATAAAGGACCAATGACAACACAAGACAAAAGAGGGAAAAAACTTTTAATTAAAAACTTTAATTAGTAGTTTTTAACGTCCCCACCTTCGCAGACGATAACGTATTGTATACGGGAGATTGTTGTCAATAATAACGAATGTACCATTGCAGGAAGAATCTGTATAACTTCACGTTTATGTCACCTTTCAATTCTGAGAAATCTCTTGGATTTGATGTACACACCTTCGATTTCAGATAACCCCAAAACCAGAAATCCATCGGAGAGAGGTCGAGGGATCGCGGTGACCACGAAACTGCAAAATTACGGGAGATGATTCTATCACCAAAGTGCTGTTGCAGTACTTGTCGAAGGCACGTGACGACGTGTGGAGGAGCACCATCTTGCATTCATACAATGTCATTAACGACATTTCGCTGCTGCAATTCTGGAATTACGTAATTCTGCAATATTACTGTATACCGAGCACTTGTGATGGAGCACGTTTTCATACCTGTGGAAGTGATCTGTTCGAGGAAGTACGGATCGAGAACGAATGTGCTTGTGATGCTGCACAATACAGTCACTTTAGCTTCATGTAAAGACGTTACTACCACATACATTAACAAAAACTACTAAAATGCATCAAGTGAGAAAAAAAATACGAAACATATAATTTATCGTAGACATTTTAGCGAACTTAGACATCAATGTCATTTACGCGAAAAGGGAAGATGAATTTCGATCAGTTTTTAGATACTTTATTTTAGTAGCTTTATTTTCTTTCTTTTACGAATTTTTTAAAATTTGTTGAAGGAAATGTCATTATAAAGTAGAATATTCAACTAGAATCTTGTGAACCCGCAATTACACTCTCAGAAAAAAAAAAAAAAAAAACCATCAAAAAATGTAAATAGTACAGGCAGCAATTTGCCAGAACACCCCTCTGAATTGGAAGAGAAATTTTCGTCTTTTGACCGAAGAATTTTAGGAAAATTTTGGGCTTAAGTTAGCAAATTTTTTGTGTTTTGAGAGAAAGGGAACATACGTACAAAATCCGTTTCTAATACGAAAAAGTACTACGCAGAACAGTTGCCGGAACACTTTCTGTGATTTAACGAACGTGCAGCTTTAGATTGGAGTATTTCAGGTAATTGGTGTGGTTTCTGTATATATATATCTATACACACACACACACACACACACACACATATATATATATATATATATATATATTTTTTTTTTTTTTTTTTTTTTTTTTTGGGGGGGGGGGGGGGGGAATGGGCAAATGTTCGTGTTTTAACGAAATGTAATCAACGAAAAAAATAATCGAAATCACGGATTATTTTGAGAGTGTAGAGTCCTGCGCGGATCGGGTTACATCCGACCCAAATCCAAAAATTATATATCTAGTCAACCCGAAACTCAGCCAAACCTGTAAAAAAAATCAGTTGATCCGATACCGACAAATTTCAACTCGAACCCACCCCATACGAAACGAAAAGAAAAAAAATATATATATCCATATTGAAATGCAATTATGAATACATGTATATATCTCTAGTACCCATTTTATCTTTTAAGTAGAAAATCAATATATATATATACTCGTTATTACTCAAATAATATAGTTTTCCCATCTTAAAGTATATTTTGGAGGATCTTTTGAAAAATCGGGCCAGTCTGAATTCGCTCGCAACGATTAAAACCTAACCAGAAACGGACCCGTAACCGAAACAATTCAAATCAACCCGATGCACAGTGAAAAATAGAAGTCAACACCCGAACCGCAATTAAAAAAGATTAGCGCTAACTCGATCCGACCCAAACCGCGAGTTGGGTTGGGTTCAGTTTGCCCGACCCGATGCAGGACTTTACCCGAACCGGACCAAAAATTTTTCGTCTTCCGCATTCCGACCCAAACTTGAAATACTTCAACCCGAATCCGAAAAGAAAAATAATTAATCCATATTGTAATACAACACTGAGAAAAATGACACTTTCAAATCTGAGTAAATCGATGTTTTCATTTTGTTATGGAACTTTGTTTTTTAAAATAGGACAATCCAATGCTTTCAATTCTGAAATATTCATAATATTGAAACATGGACATACTAAAAAATGATTAGAATAAGTTCAAATTCATTTTTGAAACATTGAAATACTCAAAAATGAGCACATAGAAGTCAGTTCAAACTCATTTTTGAAACATTGACATACTCAAATATGAGCACATGATGTTTTATTCTTGAGTGTGTGCATGTTTTCAGAAATGAGTGTATACAAGTTCCAAACTTGAGTCATTTTGTTTCGGAGCTATTTTGTCTATGCAACACACTCAGATTTGAGTATTTTTTGCTCAGTTTTGAAAATGTCGTTTGAAAGTGAATTATGGAAAAGTAGTCTACAATTATATTTCTTGTATTAATTTTATCTCTTAATTTAAAAAAATCAATATACATATACTCATTAACCTTTAAAAATATAGTTTTTCATCTTAAAATACATTTTGGAGATTCTTTTGAGAAATCCGGTCAACTCGAACCCAAATCGCAAGTGTCAAAACCCAACCCGAACATGAAACAATTAGAGTTAACTCGACTCGCAACGACAAAAGATTAGCTCCAACCCGATCCAGTCTAAACCTTGAGTCGTGTCGGGTTCAGTTTGCCCGACTTACTGTAGCACTCCACCCGCAACCCCACCCGAGCCCGACAAAAAGTTTTCGGCTTCCGTTTCGGACCCAAACCCGAAATACTTCAACCCAAGCAGAACCGAAATCTGCAATAAGTGAAAATTGATCCACAATTTAATGTAATTATGGAAAAATAGTATATAATCATATCTTCAATATAAATTTTATCTTTTATGTTAAAAAATAAACATGTAAAGAATCATCCATAATCAAAAATGTACATTTTATCTGAAAAAAAAAAATCTTCTGGTCATTTTTTCGAAAAATCGGGTTAACCCAAACCCAACCTGTAAGAATCAAAATTCTATCAGAAATCGACTCGAAACAATTAGTTTAGTCAACCCAGGTCGAGTCAAAATCCATAATTCATAATATTTTCCGCGACGAACACTGAATTTTCATACGGACGTGTCCCGTCGGGGTAATTTGCCACCTTCCCGAATCCCTCTCTAGCACACCCCTTGTTCTGGAAGTTCGTCGACAGAAATTGTCCAGTTGCTCTGATGGATTCCCCACTGAATGGAATTTCATATTGGGATGTGAAAACGAGCTCTTTTCATTACTGAAAGCTTAAAATTAGTGATAGTTGACTTATAGTGATCACGGCATTATTGAATTTCTTGTGCTTTTGAGATTCCTTTCAGCGACGTTGCTGCATCCAGAAATACTTTTTTTTTCTTTTGTGGACGCAAAGCGCACATAGATGAGTTATAGTCATCGCAACATTGCCGAATTCCATGAATTCCATGTATTTTTGTGGTTATTAAAGAAGGAGGTTGCTGAATTCCAGCCATGTTTTTCTTGTTGTTGTTTTCATGGGCACGAAGAGCACATATATGCGTTATATGTAGTAATCGCGACATTGCCTAATTTCGTGTGTTTTTGAGATTCCAATACAACAAGGTTGCTCCATCGAGTGATTTTGTTGTTGTAGGTTTCATGGGTGCGAAGCCCTCATAGATGCGCTTTAGTGATCTTGGCATTATCTAATGATATGTATCTTTGAGATCCTTTAAAAGCGAGATTGTTCCTACATTTTTCTCTCTAGAGGCTCTAGTTTTAATTCCTAACCTATTTTCCCAGGGTAGTTGACTATTTCAGAGTCACAGGGCAACCAGAGAAGTGGGGAAGGAAAGGACTTATGGGGTTCAAGCCCTTCTTATTCAAATAAAGACAATTTTCTAAAGTCAGTTGCGTTAATATTATTTTCTGTATTTAATGTTTGATAATTCATTTATGAAAATACAACTCTGTGCATAAAAAAACACATTATAAATATTGATTACATTTAAATCTGCAGATCAAGTGCCTTAACTTCTGTTCTACATTTTTATTTTGAATTCATTTTATTGAATTTTTTTTAACTTTCAGCTCGCACTTTCTTTTTTTCTTTTTTTTTTTGTTCATATCAGTATTACATGGCTGCCACTAGAGACTCTTATTTTCTCCATTTCCAAATAAAAGTAATCTATCTCGAAGATTAGAAAAAATCTACCAAAATGATTATAGTTTGAAAATAGTGATTGAGCAAAATAATAAAAATAAAAATAGTCGCCAGTGGCAGCCCTGTAATATTGCAAGTAAGATTTTAAGTAGTTTCGGGGCATATAACTCTTATGAATTGTAACGGGAAATATGATTACATGTACAGATACGCTGAAACTTGCTTTATTAAATAGCCCCTCGTTGTACCAAAAATCGTTGAAAGTAATAGAAATAGTCTGAATAATAAAATACACCAAACAAATTGATATACAGTATGAGTCATAAACTCAAAAATAAAAAAATTGTTTCATACATTAGTGTATCAACGTATAAGAAAGCTGATCAGTGCCCTGAACATTAACCACAGCCGGAAAAAACATCGACAAATTAGCAAAAGCAAGGAAGAATTGACGATAAAAAAAAAAAAAAAAAAGCACATCGAAACAGTGCCAAAGAAAGGGAGATTTCGGCAAAATATTTACACTCAAAAAGAAATAATTTTGAGAAAATTAAACAATAACTACACTGTTAAAAATTTGCAGCAAACTGTCCAGTCATTTGTCCGTTTTTGTAGAAAATAGTTGCATAACCGTAATTTAACTATATTCTGACCGTATTACTACTCTTTTTATGGTCAGAATATAGTTAAATTACGGTTATGTAACCGTTTTCTACAAAAACGGTCAAATGGACTGGACAGTTTGCTGCAAATTTTTAACAGTGTACATATTTGCCAATTGCGTTAAAAACATTAAATTGTAAAATATCGAGTGTTTTGCTGCAAATATCACGCCAAAATGCATCAGCAATAGACATCGCGTCAGAACAGTCAAACATTAGATATCCACTCGGTTATGTAAACTTCTTCAATAAAACTTGTGTACAGAAAATTTTATGATAAAAATAACAGGCTTTTACACTTTACTATTACTAATACCAGTAGAAAATCAGTTTTAAAGAAATCAAATTTTAGACTCTGGGATGCAAATTGGCGAAATATGTCACAGTACAAAATATTTATTATTTTTTTACATGATAGAATGTAAGAGATGCAAATATTTCACACAGAAAGTCAGGCATTTAAATTTATAACTTATTTATTTTACGATAGTTAAAATGCAAAGTTTCACTTTTTAGTGAATCTTACGAGGAAATTTTAGCTAAATTTTATTCTAGTTTTGTTACGGAAACTAGTTTAAATTAGGTTAACAAATAGTTAGTGTACATTTTTATAACTTGATTGAATAAAAAATGAATTTAAGATTTATTTTGACTGAAAAAAACTTCTACAAAGAAATGTATTTATTACAAAACATAAATATGTGTACTAAACATTTTATGAAATATTTAAATATATGCTTCTCGTGAATTCATATCACCGCATGCAATTATGCATATTATAACGCTCTCGAGATAAAATATTAAATTACATTAAATTAAGTAAAAATATTTAAATATCAATCTATATACTTACAAGCAAGAAAAAAGACCCATGTTCTTCTCAAATTTTCACTATTGGAGACAAATTAATACGTATTTCTACAGTTTGTAATCTTTTAAATAGCAAAGCGACTACAGTCAAATTAGCTATTTGAAATAGAGTAATCTAATTCTTCAAATTAAAATTCAAATTTCGTTTTACAACAATGAGTCTCGTGCGTTAACCTTTTACAACAATGGGTCTCATGCGAAATTATTCACATTCAATTAATGAACTTTGAACTTATTTTTTGTACGGCAAAATATTTTCTGTGTTGCCACTCATTTTCTAATTTTTAAGTAATTTTCTTGCAGAAATGGGAAATCTTCGGATTGATTATATATTTAAAATACAAGCTGGGTTTTTTTTTTCGCCATTTGCTCTACTGAACCAACTTAATAATTAATTTTTTAAGTGAAAGCTTTTTGCATATGAGGTGGCACAAACTATTGTTTTAATGTTTCAATTTTTATAATTATTTTTAATTTAAAAAAGTTTTAGTGAAAATTCTACAAAATTTTAATAATCGGGCTACTTTTATATTTTGAGAGGAAAGGGATATAATGGAGGTTAACCTTTATGGATTCTATTTTTATTGATGTCATTTTCTCAATACAATTAACCCTTTGAGGGGCGGTGGTATATATTATATACCACCTAATTTTAATCCGATTCAAACCAGAAACTTTTAATTAAAATTTACTTTTTTAGCTTTGACGAGAAAAAGTTGAAAAATTGCTTATTCTTATTTTGAACTAAATTCTTTCCTAAATTCCGGTGGGAATTCAACGTTACAGGAGCACAAGTGCTTGCCCCTGAAAGGGTACCCTTTCAGGGGCAAGCACTTGTGCTCCTGTAACGTTGAATTCCCACCGGAATTTAGGGTGCTCCTGTAACGTTGAATTCCCACCGGAATTTAGGAAAGAATTTAGTTCAAAATAAGAATAAGCAATTTTTCAACTTTTTCTCGTCAAAGCTAAAAAAGTAAAATTTAATTAAAAGTTTCTGGTTTGAATCGGATTAAAATTGGGTGGTATATAATATATACCACCGCCCCTCAAAGGATTAAAAAAGAAATATTATTACTTACCCATCATACTTAGTATAGGGTAAGTCTTGTAATTGTTTTTTTTTAAAAAAATGACGGGTTTATACGTTTCAGATACTGGAGATTCCGAAAAACATATTTTTAGAAAAAAATATTTACCGTACGTCTGTCTGTGTAGTGTGTCTGTAAACGCTCTATCTTCCAAACAAATTGAGATACAGACTTGAAATTTGGTATGTACTTAGCATGTAATAATGGAAAGAAGCTTATTGAATTTCAGTCACCTTGATTATCCGGAACTATTTTTTTCGGACTCTCGAAATATTCGTTCTGATAAAAGATATATAAAAATTTTCGAAATTGTTTATTTTAAGGAGTGAATAAAAAAAACAATAAAAAAACATAAATTTTGCATAAAGAATGAAGTCGATCGGATAATGAGTTGTCGAGATATTTGTAATCCTATTTTCCACACTCTTCGATTTTTCATGACCCTTCATTTTTTATTTCATTCAAATTTCAATTCAAAGACATATTATAATTGGACATGAGACGCTTCATCCAACGCAGTAAACCATTAGTTAATATGATTATAAATTTCGAAATTATAATGATGTTTCTCTTACGCAATTCAGTCATAGAGCATTTAAAGTTTATGGCGTGATCAAGCCACGATTTTATTCGAATGGCAATGTATTTTATAAGAAGTTTACACATGTTTTATTTTCATATTTTATATTATGCATATCCATGATGGGTAAGTATTACGGTGGCCCCCAACGACTAGTTTTAAATCTGAATAGGTGGTGCTCAAGACCATCAAATGGATCAATGGCCCAAAAATTAAATGACATAATCTTTTAAAGAGAGCATAGTCCCTTGAAAGACCCAACTGTTCCTAGAATTCTACAACTCTAATAAGGTGTAAAATGAGAAGAAAATCATAATTTAAAAAATAACAATTGAAGTAAAAATGTTTTATTCAAAATTTTCACTATAAATATATCTCAAACTTAGTAAACGGAAGTATGGTAATTTAGACTAAATTGATAAAAGGCTGTAAATTCAATGTCAATTTTGAGACTTTTTTCAAGAGAAAAATCAAATATACTTCTAAATTGCGATCCATGATCTTCTCAACTTATTGTTAACTGTTTACATTTATCTGTTTTAATCACTGAAATAGATATGCAGTTTTTTAAATTCGCATGTTAATGCACAAAATTACACATATTATATTGTTTTATGTTATTATTGCAAATGAGAATTTGCAATCATTCAAATCTTGAAACGTAACCAAATTTTATAATTAAATGACAATTATTTTGTCTGTTATTAATGGTATTATTGTGTTATGATAGATGAAACTCCATTTCTTTATGTCACCAAATCTCTTTAACTGTAAACGTACATTGAAGCTCGCGGTTGATCATCCATAATCGTGTCAACTGCCAAGGGTTGGCGTCAAACATGAGTGAGTGGTACTGTCAGTAATGCTAGACAGTGGCGGTGGTAGTGTTTGTTACGGGTAATTATCTACGCGAAGTCTATAGGGCCGTAGGGGGGGGGGGAGTTGCCCTCCATGGGAATATTTCTAAGGAAACCTAACCCCTATTTACTCAGAGTTACACAGGTTGGTAGAAAATCGTGGGAAATCCGAACGTTTAGGCTGACGAGCGCGATATGAAATTGAACCTAGTACTTTCGTCTACCAGCTTTTAGAATAGAATCTTTCAACCACTGGTGGGGCCGCAATGCTAGACGAATGAAGAAATGGTGATAAAGAAATTTACTTAAGTATTAGAAACACTTAGAAAAATCGCAAAACAAAATCTATGGTGCCCTGATCAGTGATGATTGCCAGAATAGTCACGGACCAGTGACAGAACTATCTTCAAGTGTCTGCAACGCTAATAATGTTTTCAAAAATAGTCTGCAATACGCAATATATCATATAAATCTATTCTTGCTGCTGTTGTAGTGCTAATTAATTAAGGCATCAGCATTTATTAGCCTATCTGAGTAAAAAAAATTCTGAAATTCACAGCAAATATTCTGAAAGGTTACAGCAGAAGGGGGAGGGAAGAAAATCCCCTCTCGGCAATAATTCTTCTTCTTGCAAGTCGGATTAACTCTGCTTTTTATTCGAGTCGATTTCAGGCTGAGTGTAGATTCCGACAAATTGGGTTCGGGTTAACCCGATTTTTCAAAAGTTAGTTCAGTATATTGTTTCAGGTTAAAAACTATGCCTATATTAACAAACATAGAACTTTGTGTGTCTGCAATTTTCTAAAGGAATGCTGCATCTTTTCCGGGACTATTTCACAAAATTCACGTTTTTTTCCGTAAACCTTTGACGAAATGAGCGTTTTTTTTCCCGCGATACTTTGGCGAAATTCACGTTTTTTTTTCGTGGCCCTTCGACGAAATTCACACTTTTTCCGTGATCCTTTGACGAAATTAGCATTTTTTTCCACGATTTTTTGATGAAATTGGCGTTTTTCCCGCCGCCATTTGACGATATTTGCATGTTATCTGCGGCCCTTTGACGAAATTTGCATTTTTTCCACGATCCTTCAACGAATCTCATTTTTTTTTTTACAGTCTTTTGACGAAATTCACGTTTTTTCGCAGCCCTTTGACGAAATTTGCGTTTTTATCGCGATCTGTCAACGAAATTAGCCATTTTCCCGGATCTTTTGATGAATTTTGCGTTTTTTCCTTGTCCTTTGGACGTAATTCGCGTTTCTTCCGCAATCCTTCGACGAAATTCGCCGTTTTTTCGAGATACTTCGAAGAAATTTGCCATTTTTTCGAAATCATTCGACGAAATTTACCGTTTATTGACGATCGTTCGACGAAATTTGCCGTTTTTTTGCAATCTTTCGGCAGAATTCTCCGTTTTTTCGCAATCCGACGGCTAAATTTGCCGTTTCTTCGACGAAATTGACCGTTTTTCCGTGATCCTTTGGCGAAATTAGCCGTTTTAACCACGATCCTTTGACGAAGTTGGCGTTTTCTCCTTAGCCCTTCGGCAAAATTCGCATTTTTCCGCGGTCCTACAACAAAACTCGTGTTTTTTTTTACGGCCTTTCGACGAAATTCACGCTTTTTCACGGCCTTTTGACTTAATTTGCGTTTTTTTTTCGCGATCTGCCAACGAAATTAGCCATTTTCCGCGATCTTTAAATGAATTTCGCGTTTTTTCCGGGATTTTTCGACGAAATTCATTGTCTTTTCACGATCTTTCGGCGAAGTTTGCCATTTTTTTTGCGTAATTTACGCGCTATAGCGCGTCCGCAGCATAGCTGTATGTTTTTAGTCTGCTGGTGCCCTAAAAAGTCTGCGACGCCCATCGCCGCGTGCCACGGGGAGTCACGGTACACTGTTAAAAATTTCCGTAAAATAATAATGCATTGACCGTAAATTTTACATTGACTTTACCATTTTTCCAGAAAATTGTCGAAACACCGTTAATTTATAAAGATTTCATTCGCCCAGTGATAAAAAAATCATCGTTTAGCAATTATTTATGAATCTGGTACAATGATTGTAATTTTACATCTATCGTAAACTCCATGGACCAATGAGAATGCTTTCTTCAAAATATCTGGTTATCTGGAATGGCAACTTCAGGAAATTGTTTGTGTTTGTTTACACGCCGTGCCGACGCCGAGACAGAATCTTGTAAGGATGCACCAAAATTGGTACGATTTTAGTGATTTAATGTAAGTTACATTGCTGTTTTATAGTTTTATGGTATTTATTTTCATTCAACTATGTTTATATATTAAAAAATTACGCTTTATATCGATCTGTATTACAAGATCAATCTTATTTACTCGTAATAGATTTAGAAATTTATAAGTTTTCACTTCCTAGTTTGATAAAAACCGTTTCCGGTATAACTTTTTTTTTTCTCTAGTCGTCTTTGATCATTATTATTTAGCTGAATTGATCGAATAATGGGTCTATGATGCTTTGGTGACTTGGTTGAACTATTTTATCTTGATTGGTTGTTTTGAGCTTCTAAAAGTAAAAATTTTTCAAAATCATATTTTTTTATTTATTTTAGTAAGCAAAGGTTGTAGATAAATAAGATAAAACAGCTGTTATGTAAAGCTAAGATACTTGTTTTTATTTAACTTTAAAGTTAGTATGTTTAAAAGAAAGCTAGTATAAACAATATTACTATGATTATTTATGAACTTCAACATGGGGCACAGTAGTCCACAATCCACTCTGCTCCTGTAATGCAGAATGTTCAAAATATTTAATAATTGCTTATTTTCTATAAAGAAATATTGTTTTAAAGTAGTAAGAAAAATAACAATTTATTTAACATAGTAAGAAATAGTTTGTTTTGCATTTACTGCCTTTGAATAAATATTAGTGTGAATGTAGTCTAATTGGTGATGATTCTATTCAAATAAGATTCATGAGATGCAAATTGAATGGAAATCAGTTTATTTTTCCCGAAACTGTGGATGAATCTGTTGTTGATGTCAATCATTTCATAATGTTGCTTCCAGACCCAAAAATATTTCAGGAAAATTCCAGGTTCAATTTAGTCATAAGTATTTTGGAATTTCATTTGCAAATTTTAATGTGCGCTGATTTTTTTTGTACTTAAGTAATAACTTCAACTAAATTGTTCCTGTATTAATCTGTTATTATTTTCAAAATATAATGAATTATTTTGTTTTTGTTTCAAAATGTTACTTGTAAATTTATATTACTATGTTATCTTGGGGTAAAGGGGAAATGAAAATGAATTAGATTAATAAAAAATAGATTTATATTGTATTTCAGATAATTCCTAATTGCGATCCACTGTGCCCCACTTTTGGGACACACTGGTCCACTTTACGGGTGCATATATATCTATATATATATATATACATATATATATATATTTTTTTTTGAAAAATATACTGAAAACTATGTTCTGAGAAAATTATGATGAATGTATTTAAAGGCTTAAGGAATATTAAAAAATATTTTCATGCAGATTGGGTTGCCCGTTAAAGAGAAAAAAAATTAACTGAAAAAGTGGTCCACTGTGTACCAGTCTACCCTATTAGAAAACAGTAGTTTGGTGTGAGCTTGGAAATAACACCAACATTGGTGCGTGACTGAAACACATTTGTTCTGAATTCGGAAAACACAATGTTTTGGAGTGTAATATTAAGAAACTTAATGAATACTATATATGTATGACATTTAGCATCTATAATAATAATGAGTTTTTCAGTGTAATTGTACCCACATTAAAATAATGTAGATTACTTTTACGAAAATTTTTTAAAAAAAAGAAAAAAGAGACGAAAATAATAAGTAGCTGTAGTAGATCAGTAGCGCCATCTGTTAGAAAATTAAAAATTAATCTTCTAAACGAATTTATATACTGGGTTAGTACCTTGTTCGTACATTTAAGAAATGGATAATTGTTTATGAACTGTCATGCTAATTCATTTCTAAGTATACACCATGCTGGCATTTTTGGCAGTCTATCTGTGAAGTTTTGTATACTCACCAATAGATTTGAAAAATTGTGCCTGAATTATAACCATTCTTTTACTTAAGTGCAGCATTTTTTTAGCATACAATGTTTCAAAACCAGGGTCGCCATTTCACAATTTTCTTGGGGGGGGGGGGGGGGGGGGGAGAGGAGGACTTTTCTTTGACGGCAGTGGCATAGCCAAGGATGAGGTTCAGCAGGGCTGTAAACCCTCCCCCTCCGAATGAGAAACGTTTACTAAATCATAGATACAAAAGAAGTAAACGAATACGAATTCGCAAAAAAAGATGAAAATTTCCGTCTTAGCAGGTATAATTTCAAGATACTATGAAAGTTTTCTGTTATAGGAGGTTTGGTTACCTTTGTTTAAATGTTGCCTCTAAGACTGTTAAAACATTCTTTCTATATTGGACCTCTGAAGAGCATAGCTGTTTTACAATGAAACTTGTGAAAACAAAACCTGTCTATGACAGAATTCTTCTCATCCGAAAAAAAGTTTCGGCGAAAAAGCACCAAACAATTATACCTACTAAGACGGCGAAATGTCTAACATTTAGGTTTTTAATAGCCCTTTTCAACTAATTCTTTGCCGGTTTTACTGCAGGGGTGCCATTTCAAGATTTTTTTTGCGAGGGAGGGCAGGAATTTTCTTCGAGGGATGGGGTGTGAAATAGTGCATGGGATTGCACAAATCACACACAAAATAAGAAAATCCTGCACAATAAAAAAGTTTGTACATGATTTTGCCCTCTTAATTTCTTTTGCAGAGAATTTTTTTAAATTTCCGTGAAAGTCTGTGATTTTTATTTATTTATTTTATGAAATTATGCAAAATTAGCTAATTTTTCAATTGATCGCGAAAACATAGCGAATTTTCCCAATTGGACGTAGAATTAAACAAATTGTTAGGTTGTAAAAATCACTAATTTTCTCGAACTGCCATGGAAAAATATGGAGAATTTCGCCAAAGATTGTAGAAATAAATAGCGATTTTTGTCATTCGGTCGCAGATAACAACATTCATTCGCATAAAAAAGTCAAATTTTTTCAATCAGATTCGAAAAAAGATTGCAAATTTTTTCAAAAGACTTTTCAAAAAATTGTGAATTTTATGTAATTATCACGGAAAAAAATCCCGGATTTCATCCAAAGGTTCTGCGACAAATCACTAAATTAGTCAAACAATCGCACATAAAACAAATCGAGAATTTCATCAAACGATCACGCAAAATAATCGCAAATTTTGCCAGTCAGTTTCGAAAAACAAATCCCGAATTTTAAGAAACGATTGTAGAAAAGAATCGCAAATTTTGTCAAAAGGTAGCAGAAAAAAAAAAAGCAAATTTCGTAAATCGGTCGAAAAAAAATATCTTGAGTTTCGACAAATGGTCACGGGCAGGGCTTTACAAATGCGGTCGCCAGGGTCTACCAAGTTATTTACTCTTTTGGGGCGATTTCTGTAAAAAAATTGGCATAATCCTGCATATTAATCCTGTTAATTTTTGATGACAGGGAGGGATGTTAATTTGGATGTATAATTTATTGGGTTCTGGGTCTGAGCTCAATGCAGAGAAAAATTCATTTTTTTTTTCAAAAAAAAATTAAAAACACACAAAAAAAAGCTAAAACATTACAATTTTTCAACTAATAAAACTTTTATAAATTCTTTAGTGAAGTTAATTGTAATTAATAAAATTAAATAACTTCTTCTGAAAATTAAAATAAATGAATAATTTTTTATGTGTTTTAAAACAAATATTTATGAAAGAAATTTTGAAAAAGGAAAATTTTAATCAAATAGTATTTATTTGAAGTTATATTTGTGTTATCAGAAAGGGGGGAAAAACATCTAATTCAAATGGTGGCAACTCAGCAAGAATAATTTTCCTCCTTTTTGTTATTTCGCAAGGAAGTTTTTAAATGCACCACAGCGGGTTATTGTTTTCTGAGATTGTAATAGAGTCCTGCATGGGGTTGTATCCAACCCGAACCTGCAAATTCCATTTGAAGTCAACCCACAAGCCACAACTGACATGAACCCAACAAAAAAATTTCTTCAACCTGCAACCCGACCAGAACCCGCAAGAACAATTTTCGGCGACCCGTAACCTGACCTGAACCTGACATATTTCAACCAGCAATGAAAGGACAATAATTCATGTTTTAATACTATTATGAAAAGTCATGTACAATTATATCTCTAATACAAATTTTATATATTATAGAAAAATGGGCAAATCTATATTCTTTAATATTCAGATATAGTGTAACCTCTGAATAGCAGATACCTCAAGATCATTGAATAGAGTCCTGCATCCGATCGGGTTGTTTCTATCTTTTTTCCTGGCTGGGATGACTCTAATTTTCTTTCTGCTTATCGGGTTCATCCTAGAATGATTCTGTCGGGTCATGTATGTTTTTTGAAAGTCTAATTGTTGGGATTTTCACAAAACATTTGAACAGAACTATGTTTTAGATGAAAATAAATATGTATTTTAATATGAATAGATATATATATTCAAATTACTTCATGAGAAAAAATAAAATGTACAAGAAATGTAAACATAGATTGTTCTTTTTTTACAGTGCAGTTAATAAACATTTTTTAATTTTTGTCAGAATATGAAAATATTGCAAACATTTCATTTATGATACTCACAAAAACACATGTATTATATTTGTGATAGTTATGAGCACATACACATGCTACATGTGTGTAGATTTCGAGGTGCCCCCTATTCCAAGGTATAAGCATACAAATATATGTGTTAAGAATTGAAAAAGTGTTCGTTAAATAGAGGTGTCTGCTTTTTGGGAGTGTCCATTATGGAGGTCTTATTGTATATATATTTAATCTGAAAAAATACTGTGGACCAGACTTGTATAAAACCAAAAACTTCTTGCACACATAAATGTTGGGTCAAAAACTTTCTACAAATTAATTTAATGTTTAATAAAATTATGTGTTATTATTTTGACAATATGAATTAAAAACAGTAGTTTAAAATACTTATCATTTAAAATTAATTAATATTAATTAAAGAATAATTATTTTGGTTAAAAAAAATAATAAAGCTAAAAATCAATGATAGGAAGAGCTGCATTCTTATCAATTATTTTGCCAATGCATTTAGATAGCCCAATCCTTAATATTTTGAGCTCTTCGCAAGTGCCTGTAATGTCACAACAATATCTTTCATCTTTAAACTGTAAATTGTATGCAAACAGTAAATAAATCGTACATAAAATTGGAATATTTTTTATTTTTTGGTATTAAAACAAAAATTATGTTTTTTTTTTTTCTAAAATGTTTTCTGCAAAGTTTCGAATTTTGCAGAAAATTTTCCACGCGCATGTGCGAATATATTATACAACTCAGCTGTGTATATTTGAAAAAGCAGGTCAACCTGAACCCGACCTGCAAGAGTCAAAACCCAACCCGAAACGCAATAAAAAATATAGCAGCGACCTGACCCAAACTGCGTGTGAGGTAAAAGCAGGTAAAATGACCCAATGCAGGACTCTAGATTGTAAACATACAGGATGTTCCTAAAATTTTGGAACAAATTTTAAGGCAGGATAAAACATTTTTTGTACAGGAAACCAACATTGCAACTTACTTATTTCATCCAAACTATAGGGCATCTCACTAGAAGCTGAACCAGAATTTTTGGTAACAACTTTAAAATAATGAAGATATTTTAGTGAGAATTTCTTTGTAATATATATATAACTTTGCTTTGTATGAAATATGATGACATCATTGGAAGGGACTGAATTCTGGTCTGTGACATAATATATGTGCTGTCAGCTGTATTTTGAAGGATAGGATGTGTACCTCACTGTTTGGATTTGAACTTTGGCAATTTACAGCATTCTCATCATGTCATCCTGTTTCACAGAAATTAAAGTAAGAAGTTTGAAAATCTCGTTACATTATTTTTATTATTGCTAAAGTAATAAACGAAAATCCAAGTGATGCTTATAGTGAGATACACAATATATTTTTGACTGAATAAGTAGATTTCGATCCTGGTTTCCTGTAACAAAATCTCCTTGTCTTGATGCAATATAACTACCCCTGAAAGTTTGTTCCATTTTGTTTAGAAACACCCTGTTTGTGAAAAAGCAAGAAACAGAATATTACCTTTAACAGATACTATTCAGGAACTCACATTTATACATCATTCCCTATTAATTGTCTTCTTTTACAGTTAATTTTCTTAAGTGTCACTTTTAAAATATCAAATAAATAATGTCAAAGCAATATCTTTTATTTAAGGGATTTTGTTTGTTAATTCAAAATATCTTTATTTATTCATAGCTAAAAATAGAACTTATGTAAGATTTAATTTTTTTTTCTTTTTTTTTAAAGTAATGGGTTTGGTCCAGTATCAAGATATTCGACCAATTCTAATATTTGAAACGGCGAGTACTTTGATATTTGGCCTAGCCAAATAAATACATCGAATATTCGGTACTTTTATGTTAGCCGGGCGCTGGTGATATATTTGTATACATGAATATATATATGCGTATAGTATATATCACTGGTGCCCTTCTAACATAAAAGTATTAAATATTCAGTATATTCCTAATAAATAAATAAATAAATAAATATAGATAAGATATAGTGCATATTGGTATTATCAGTGTTGACATTCTTTTTAAGGTTCATCTTACTTTACCTCTGATGGATGATGAATGGTGGTGCTGTTCTTCATGGAATTCAAAAGTTCTTTAGAAAAGTTTTTTCGGAGGTAATTAAACATTTTAAAGATATATCATTATTTAACTTTTAAAAATATATAAAATTTAGGTCAAGATATTTTGTGAAAAGTATGTCTTGTGAGTTGTGGTACAAACTCTCTGAAAATATCAATAAGTAATCCATAAAATCAATATATTTTAATACATTACAGGGCTTGAATTTCAGGGCGGGATTCGCGTCGAAAATTTTGAAATCCCGCCCAAAAAAAGATCGTGGGCGGGAGCCTCCCGGCCAAAAAATTTCACAATTTTCGGAGATTTAATTTACCTGCAACCGAACGATAAATTTCGTGATTTTTTTTCCCGCAACCGATCGACGAACTTTGCGTCTTTTACGCGACTGATCGACGAGCTTTGCGTTTTTTTCGCGACAGATCAACGAACTTTGCGTGTTTTCTGTGGCAGATCGACGAACTTTTCATTTTTTAAGCGACTGATCGACGAACTTTGCGTTTTTTCCGCGACAGATCGACAAACTTTGCGTTTTTTCTGCGACAGATCAATGAATTTTGCGGTTTTTTCCGCGACAGATCGGCAAACTTTGCATTTTTTCTGCGACTGATCGACGAACTTTGCGTTTTTCCACGATCGATCGACGAATTTTGCGTTTTTTCTGCGGCCTATTGACAAAATTCGTGTTCTTTCCGCGATCGATCGACGAAATTCGCGTAATTTCTCCTTTTTTTTTCTTTCAACAGATTGACAAAGTTCGTATTTTTTCAAATTTAGATTTTCTTCTGTGCATTCGACTGATGAATTTCACGATTTATCTCCGCGACCGACTGATGAATTTTACAATATTTTCCCGCGACTGATTGACGAATTTTGCAATATTTTCTGATGAGCAATCAACGAATTTCATGTTTTTTTCCTTGACTGAAAGACGAACTTTGAGAATTTTTCCGTAACCGATTGGTGAATTATTCGGTTTCTTCTGGTGACAGATCGATGAAATTCACTATTTTTTTTTCCTCGCGCCTCACTGAAAAATTTCAAGTTTTTTTCCGCAAATGACTGACGAATTTCGTGTTATTTTCTTGCGACCGATTAACAAACTTCGCCATTTTTTCCCGAAACTGATCGACGAATTTAGCGATTTTTTTCTATGAACATAGACATAGATAAGGACTTCTAATAAAATAGCCTTTTGAATAAGAAAATCGTTTCTCGAAAAATGTTTCAAATACAATGTCTGTGTAGAACAGTTGTATTAGTTCATCTACCTCTTCAAATCGTGTCTGCTTGACAGCCATCATCTGGTAGGTATAACAGATTTATTCTATGGTATTTATCTGCATTGTTGTTTGTAGGTGGCGTTACCTTAGCACAGTTGTACACTGGCTGCCATGAAGTCCCAAAGTCGCAAATCGATATTAACGCTATTTCGTTAGAAATCCTTCTCTATTTCTGTTCATGCGTAAGACGAATTTCATTATCTTATTCCCTCAACCAATTGACTAAATTCACAATTTTTTCGAACGACAAATAGACGTTTTAAAGATTTTTTTCCTGCGACCGAAAAGAGGGAAAAGAACAAAAAAGGGCAGTAAGAGCCACCAGTCACTGCACCCTGTTAAATTGGCCTACAGTCAGCACTAAACAAAAATGAGATTAGAAGAGCTGCAAAGATCTTATTACTTTTACTCCTTGAAGTAAAGGAGTAAACCTTTTTAACCCTTGTGAAAGAGTAAAAGTCTACCTTGTGAAAGAGGCTTCAGCACCCTTCAATCAAATAAAATCTAAATTCAGAAATTTATTTAACAACCTAATTGTTAAGGGTCCCTAACACATTTAATGGAACTTGAAAAATACACTGCATATATAAAACTTAACTTTCTTCCCTTTTTTATAATAAAAATAAACATTTTACATAATCATTCTCAGTTGACTTAATTTTTTCAATGGTATTTTGTCATGTCTGCATTAATGTAATTATTTAAATAGCACGTAAAAGAATAGTGGGGTTTAAAGATTTTTTTTTTCTCCCTCCCAAAGATTATAACTCCCCTCCATTTAAAAATGTTGGTATAGGGAGTCTCCCCTCCTTGGAAAAATTGAATTTCAAGCCCTGTATTATATATTAGGTATTTCGTTTCTAGAGGTATTGAGAATTTTGCTAATTCTCGACACTTATGCTAGTCGTTCAAAGACACTCACAAGCTAATGCTAAAACAATGGCAGTGTTCTTTACAAACTTCATATTTGGCTTTCAATATTTTTAAATTATTATTATTATTTATTTTATTTTATTTATTTTTTTGCATAGGATAGGATGTTTGACTGGGTATCTTTTTATTATTTTGATTTTGTGTAGTACAGTTTTTGCTTTTCATTAAGAAAAGCAAAAACTGTACTACACAAAATTTTACAAACTGTACTACACAATTGCAGTTTTCAATTTTGCAATAGTTCCAAAATTTAAAATATCTGTAGAAAAAAAAACTACAAACAAAATTGAAAAAAAAAAGTTATACCATCAAAATAAGATATCACATGTAAAAATAAATAAATAAAACATTGAAAGAAATGCAATCAAAAAATTTGTAAAGAATGTTGTCATTTGGTTTAATATTTTACAAGTGTCTATGCATAATTAAACATAGGTTTGATTTTTCTTTCATATATATTTTTTAATTCATACTTTTCTGAATCGAACAAAACAAATGGCATTAAAATATTCAAATTGAGCTGGATAATATTGTGTATTTTTTTATATATCATATTTTTCTAGTTGCGCACACTGTTTGTAAAGAACAAATCGTTTGCAGAAAGGTTATTCTTTTGCACAGAAATGTATAAAAGGATCATATGTGCAATCACCACCTGTTGTTTTCTCAATTAAATGAGAGAAATTTTATTTGTCGCCAGGGGCCGATCCAGGTAAAATTTGGGGCCTATTTAGGGCCCTTCACGAAATTTCATTTAATAAAACAATTTATCAACAACTGTCTGTTCACAAAAATCCATTTAATAAAACATGACCCTTCACAAAATTGATTTAATAAAATTAACCCTTCACAAAATTCCATTTCATAAAAACATTCTTCATTAATTGCTTTTATTTTATTATGTTTTAAATTTTGCTAACAAAACAAATTCACTAGAAGGAAAAAGTTTAGCAGAAGGACTTAAAGAAGTTATTATTAATAAATGTTTAACTGGATTTCATATTTCATTACAAAATGTTATTTTTCATATAAATATAATAAATTTTACAAAAATAACTTTTACTCTTCATAAAATGGGCCCCAAGAGCGAAACCCTGCATCGACTGCTGGTTGCAGTTAGAATTTTATTTTTAAGGTTTATCTCATTTAAAATGCATTCTAAATGCAACAAATAAAGTTTGCATTATTTATTTGACAAAAGTGTAGGTGAAGATTTTAGGTATGATCTTTTCATATATATCTGTGCAAAATAAATTATATTTCTGCAAAAGATGTTTTTTAAACAGTGTAGCAAAAACACGATTTGAAAAGAATGTGTGCGAAGTTAAAAATCAATTTGAGCTTGTGTTAAAGTACTTACTTTTTTGACCGGGTTCTAATTTGAATTTTTTTCATGCCATTTGTTTATTCGATTCAGAATTATATAATTAAAAAAAAAAAGATGAAAACAAAAAAATTTATTTTTGGAAAATTTAAAACAGTGAGTCCCCTTAAAAAGTTAATAGATAATTTTTTCAATCATAGACTTTGTTTTCATTATGAACAACTAAATAGTTATTTTTTTCATTATAATCACCGATTAATAAGTATATATCAATATTTTCATATTTTTTAGCATGTATGTGACCACACATGATTTAGCTATTTTTGTAAAAAAATATTTGGACTAGTATTTCTGTTAAAGTTTCTAATTTCTTCCAACCAATCCTATCTGTTGGTTCCCTGATATTCACTAAAAGTTTTTATAAATTTTTAGACAATATACAATATTATTATTGGCGATTCAAGTGCTTGAATGTGCCATCTGATGGAAAAAAGATGTAACTTCTCGCTTTCAGAAAATCCTATGAAAGCCCATTGCATTACATGTATTTTTAATTTGTTCATAATGATTATTTTTTTGCTCAATTTCAGATTTCATGTGATATATTAATGTTCTGTGTTTATATGACAATTTAAAAATTATCGAATTTGAATATCTAACACTTTCAAATGCGTTTACAATAAATAATGATTTCAATGGCACTTTAGCGTTAGTTGAACATGCATCATGCCATGGTTAAAGGTTCAATTTTCTGGTACCAACAGGTGTGATTAGCGCCCTCTTTAGGCCTTTTCAAGTCTCAATTATTTGCTAAAGAAAACCATCGCATTGAAATAAACAGTTGAACAGTTTAATTAGTATTTATTCAAAACAAATGTTATGACAAGTATTAAAAAGTACTACATGAAATAAAGTATGGAATTTGTAACTATCAATTTCAGTAAAATCTGTGTAATTGAAACCAATTTGATACTGAAATTTTTTATGGTTTTATATAAAATTTTACCCGCTAATATAGAAACTTGAGCAACAGAAATTTCCTTCAGTCCTGTACGATTTCATCTTGGTAGGTTTTACTATTTTCTGCAGTAGCTTCATCAGCCAGTTTATTTCTGTATTATTATCTTGCTTACTGTTTATTGCTTGTTGTTTTATTTAATTACATAAAAAACTAACTATAAAGTTTTGATCATTTCACAACTAAATTTCTTAATTTTTAATGAACTACAAAATTTTGTAAAAGTTGTGTATGATATATGTATGCAAGGTTTGGCAAATGCGAATATGTCGCTATCGGCAACCAAAATATTTGAACTGGTGACTATTTTTATATTACTTTCCAAAATTAAATTTTAACTAAGTTAAAGAATTAAAACGAATACTTGATATATTGTATCTATAGAAATAGTTAGTTTTTGTTGATCAATTTATAAGCATTTTGAGTGTCAATGATTAAATAATATGCATGTGGGAGGGTAATTTTTTTTTTACCAACAACCAGTAATTTTTGCAGGTTATCATTTTTTCCCTATTTACCTGGTATATGTGTGTGAGAGAGACTGATGATAAATTTGGTTTTGTTTATACCTAGTGTGTTTTTTAAAAAAATTATGAAAACCAGAAGTGGATTTTGGCATAAATGGGGTTCTCTGTTGGGCCCAATTGCAAAATTTCATTTATTAGAAGGGAAAAATATACAGAATTCCTCTATTAAAAAGAGGCGCTTCATATAATTTCATTCCAAAAAAGCATACTCTTCATAAATTTTTTATTTTAATAAGATTTGAAATGTGTTAAGCTTGTATCAACAAATGCTTAGATAAATACCTGCATAGTCAATAAAATGGGACATGATTCATCAGAAAAATCTGATTGATAGTTAAAATAAGTCTGTTTTCTGTATCGCTAATGATTCTGATGCTAGGTTATATTCCATTCTTATTTATTTTTGATATAAAATTCAGATAGTCCAAGACATTTTGCATACTATACTTTGGCGATATATTGCATTCCATTCATGCTCAGTTAAGTTCAGACTAGTGAGCAAGCTGGCCAATCCGCTTGTAAAATATCTATTTCTATGGATTTTTATATCAGAGATTTTCAGAGCATTGCTACCTATTATCAAACAGTGTGGGATAAGTAGTATTTCTAAACAGATTTACATGCAGTTCAAAGGCCTTATCTCCATCTGACCTGTTGCAGAATCACTATTGTACCAGTGAATGAGATGCAATTTAAACAAGACCCTTTGGAAGATGGAGTAAGTTATACAGAAATTATTGGTTCTTGCAATGCTCCATATTGTTGTGGAAAATTGTACAGATAGTGCAGAAAAAACAAAACAAAACAAAAAACATGCAGTTCTTTGCTGCTTTTCCAGAGAATGCACTGCCTAAAGTATTTATTGAACAAAGGGTTGTGCTTTCCATTAGTCATTTCTGACTTTTTCATTGTTGTTCTAACTTATAGCCTTAAAATGATTTTATGACAACTTCTATTTTTGTATTTTCTTAAAAATGTATATGAATGCTTATATCCATGGTAAATGCATTTAATTTTTTTTTAAGGTACTTAATGTTGATCAACTCTGTGTGTGGAACAGACTACAGCAAATCAAATAGCAGCATTCATGCTATATATCGCCAAATCTGTTTATTTTTTACCTGTGTTAGTTGTTGCTATGCATATATTGTAATGTATTGTATTAATGTAATTTATATATTATAATAAATGTATTTCTATATTTTAATTGATTGTTTTGACTATTTGTGAATCACATTACTCTTCTTTTTTTTCTGGATACATGTGCACCAATATTTTTACTGTAGTTTATCAGATTGAATTAATTTCTAAAACAATAATTAAAACCAATCTTGTAAGTGATTAAAAATACATTATTTTATGTTCACAATGAAAAAAAACTATTATAAGCATTTTTAGCTAAGCAATCATGAAAAATATTTATAAAAAATACTTAACTATCTTCTTATTTCTGAATTTAAATCTTCCAATATAAATAGCTTGATACTTAATGCAAGTTGTATTTTAAAGCATAAGGAAATATATTTTTACTGGGAAGTTAATTTATAATACATTTCCTAAATTTCTTAAAATATTAATTTAGCTAGAATGATTGTTTACAATTTAACTGTACATACAAAAATTCAAAATATTTATGATATACTCATTGTCATTGCATATCTCATTTTTCTATTGTCAAATAAATTTTTAACATTATTTTCATCACTTTTTTTCTAAATATGAATGTAATATTACTTTTATAATTTTAATCAGATTTTGAATAACTTTGAAACAATCAATAGTCTTGCTACACCTATATTTAAGTAATTTTTGGAGTAAGTTGCAAATATTTAGAAATTATTTAAATTTTTTACAGATATATTAAGTTTGTTAAATGAAAAAAAAAAATAACAAAAAATGGCATGGTATTTTTCAGTCATTGTAATTATTCAGAAATATTTCTCATCTAATTATTTATACCGTATTTTTCAGCCCATAATCTGTGGTTCGAATAATTTATTTTAGACCCAGAAATTGTATTTGATAAAATACTAGTTTTTTGTTCTCGAAATATACTTGACTTCAATTATTATATAAAATTTCTGGGTCTATACTGAATTATTTGAGCCGCTGACTATACGCCGAAAAATACGGTATGTAGAACTTTTGCTTGAAAAATATATAGGTATGGCAATTTCTGTATTCATTCTACATCAGCCAAAAATCTAAATATTCATAATTTATTTCACTAAAAAAATATTCTAAAATTTATATACTCTCTACTACTAATTTCTTTAAAATTCCACCATATATTCATATATGGTTCAGTGATAAATAATTGATTTATTGAAAAATATTTTTATACCAAGTTTTGCAAGAATAATGAAACACTATTGTTTAATATTGAAGAAACTGCAAAGGTTTTATTTGTTGCACAGTGGTAGTTTTAAGTATGTAACTTGGAAAAAAAAAAAAAAGATAAATTTATGTTTTTTTCAAAAAAAAAAAAAAAAAAGAAAGAAAAATTCTTATTTCCATGTGAAGAAAAATGTCAGAGTGTCAGAAGTAATTTATAAATTTTGGTCAGTTATTTATTAGTTTTATTTTATTTGTTGAAAATGTATGTAATCTTTAAGTATAAATTTAAGTTTTTGTTTAATAAATAAAGGTAAAATAGGAAGCCCATATAAAAATGTTCATATATTATATGATCAAGGAAGTCCAGTTAAGTACAATAATGAATTTATTGTTACATGACAAAAAAAAAAAAAAAAAAAAAAAAAAAAAGGCT
This sequence comes from Maratus michaelseni, assembly GCA_963931845.1. NCBI lineage: Eukaryota > Metazoa > Arthropoda > Arachnida > Araneae > Salticidae > Maratus > Maratus michaelseni. Next base: position 409,177,342 of record OZ007590.1, on the reverse strand, counting down.
TCTGATCAGGCATAATCAACATTATGAATTATTATAAATGTTATATTTTTTCCTATTAGTATCTATTTATTAGAGAATAATTTAAATTTTGTTTTAAGATGCTATACATTTGTAAAGAATAAAATTAATTTAATAAGTAATTGGGTACATTTGTACATTTATTTGTGATATTTTTATTACACGGAAATATGACTTTTTATCTCCCATTTGTTACATACAATTATGATTTTTTTGTTTTATGACTGTAAAAAATATATGTATGACCTTTTAACAGTTATTTTAAAATATGGGCATATAATTGTACATATATATTTTAAGGTCATATAACAATAAATTCAAAATATGGTTAATTCACCATTATCTAAATTTATAGTCAAATGACCGTACATACAGGGTGATTCATAAAAGATGGGCAGAACTTTAAGGGGTTATAGTACACTTAAAGACAAATAATATTAAATAGGAGACTAAGGGTCCCAGACGTATTCCCAAGGAGATAGGGGGCATTAAAGTTTAGGGTCCGAAATTTCAAATGATTATAAAACATGGAAAAATTGGTCGATTCGTTTGCGGTTTTTGCAAAAAATTTTCTTTATGCCAGTATTTTCTTGAAATAAAATTTTAAAGTTCAATTTCAAAAAATGCCGATAGGGGGCGCTTTAGACTTTGCAGTAACAAACAACTATTTTTTAACGTTATTTTTTGTATTTCTTTAAATGATTTCGAAAGCTTAGACTTAAACTTAAATTTTGATCTAAAAATCTGAGTCCTAACGAGTAGTTAAGTAGCGTAAACTGAAATTTGAAATTTGAAACCCTTCTCCCCCCAGAACAAAAATCAGTTATTCCCGATCTTTGTGTCGTAGATTAGGCTCTAACTACTGCCGCGTTTTGCTAAAATTATTCTTTATGTCAGTATTTTCTTGAAAATAAATTTTAAAGAAAATTTTCAAAAAATTCCGATAGAGGGCGCTTTAGACTTTGGAGTAACGAACAACTATTTTATACCGTTATTTTTTGTGTCTCATTAAATGCTTTCTAAAGCTTAGACTTAAACTTAAATTTTCAGCTCAAAATCTGAATCGCTGAGCGTGGTTCAGTAGCGAGGGGAGGGGGTTCAAATTTCAACTTCTGAACATAGTTCAGTTTGCACTACTTAACCATGCCCAACGATTCTGTGCTGTGATACGAGGCAAAAATACAACTTTCGTCAAGGACTGCATAGTCAGAATTCACTCATAAAGGCACTGGCACAGTTGGAAACGTCGCTCATGCAAACGTTAAAGCTCCATTCCTGACGCTAGTCACCGGGTGAAGAAGGAAACAGAAAGTATGCAAATGTCAAATGGGGAAGAAGAAGAACACGTATGCAAAATTTCGACACGATTCAGGCATAAAAACCACTGAACGGTGAGTCAAGTGTAAGTCGCTGTAGTAATGAATCGGAAGATGGTGCCCTTCACGAATAAGGAAAAGGCTGAGATGCATTTAATTTACGGAGCGGCAGATGGAAATGGTGCAGAGGCACAACGAATGTACGGAGAGCGATTTCCTAACAGGCGGTTGCCTAACCGCAAAACTTTCGAGCGCTTGCACAGACAGTTGTGTGAGACGGGATCATTTCTCGCTTCCCGGTCGAATGCAGGTCGTGCAAAAAAGGACGAATCAGTAGTTGTTGCAGAAGCCATTCTGGATGTAGTAGCGGCGCAGCCAAGTACAAGTACACGAACAGTGGCTAGCCAGGTGGATACCTCACAGTCCACGACTTGGAGGGTACTGAAGGATGAACATTTGCTCCCGTTTCATGTGCAACGAGTCCAGAAACTGTCTCCAGGGGATTATCCAAATCGTATTGAATTCGCCCGCTGGTTTCTGTAGCAGAACGCGCTAAATCCACATTTTGGACGAACTGTGCTTTTCACCGATGAATGTACCTTCACACGTGAAGGTACATTTAACACACACAATGCACATGTATGGGCGGATGTCAATCCACATGCTACGTATCCACATGCTCATCAGAGACGCTTTTCCATCAATGTTTGGGCAGGAATCCTCGGAGACCACCTAATCGGACCGTACCTTCTTCCTGAACGCCTCAACGGTAAAACATACCTCACATTTCTGCAACATGTGCTGCCAGACCTGTTAAACGTTGTTCCTCCACGCATCCGGCGGGTCATGTGGTTCCAGCACGATGGAGCGCCAGCCCATTACGTACGAGACCTCCGCAACTATCTGGACATCACATTTCCGAACAGATGGATTGGTCGAGGTGGTCCTGTTGCTTGGCCTGCTCGCTCGCCAGATCTTTCACCCCTCGATTTCTTTTTTTGGGGACGATTGAAGGCTCTTATGTTTGAGACACCCATTGAATCCCCCGAGGAACTGGTCGCCAGACTTTCCGCCGCTGTAGGGGAAGTGCTCGAAAAGCCTGATGTTTTCGCGAATGTTCGCCGTTCCATTCGTCGCCGTTGTTCTGCGTGCATAACCTCTGGTGGTCACAATTTTGAACATTTATTGTGATTACATGTTAATAAATATGCTTTGGTAACATAATCCTAATTTGTGTCTTTTTACCTCGTATCACAGCACACAATGTGTGGACATGGTAAACTGAACTGTGCTCAGGAGTAGAAATTTCAAACCCCTCTCCCCAGAAACTTAACCACGTCTAACGATTCAGATTTTGGGCTGAAAATTTAAGTCTAAGCTTTAGAAAGCATTTAATGAGACACAAAAAATAACGGTATAAAATATTTGTTCGTTACTCCAAAGTCTAAAGCGCCCTCTATCGAAGTTTTTTGAAAATTTTCTTTAAAATTTATTTTCAAGAAAATACTGACATAAAGAATAATTTTAGCAAAACGCGGCAGTAGTTAGAGCCTAATCTACGACACAAAGATCGGGAATAACTGATTTTTGTTCTGGGGGGAGAAGGGTTTCAAATTTCAAATTTCAGTTTACGCTACTTAACTACTCGTTAGGACTCAGATTTTTAGATCAAAATTTAAGTTTAAGTCTAAGCTTTCGAAATCATTTAAAGAAATACAAAAAATAACGTTAAAAAATAGTTGTTTGTTACTCCAAAGTCTAAAGCGCCCCCTATCGGCATTTTTTGAAATTGAACTTTAAAATTTTATTTCAAGAAAATACTGGCATAAAGAAAATTTTTTGCAAAAACCGCAAACGAATCGACCAATTTTTCCATGTTTTATAATCATTTGAAATTTCGGACCCTAAACTTTAATGCCCCCTATCTCCTTGGGAATACGTCTGGGACCCTTAGTCTCCTATTTAATATTATTTGTCTTTAAGTGTACTATAACCCCTTAAAGTTCTGCCCATCTTTTATGAATCACCCTGTATGTACGGTCATTTGACTATAAATTTAGATAATGGTGAATTAACCATATTTTGAATTTATTGTTATATGACCTTAAAATATATATGTACAATTATATGCCCATATTTTAAAATAACTGTTAAAAGGTCATACATATATTTTTTACAGTCATAAAACAAAAAAATCATAATTGTATGTAACAAATGGGAGATAAAAAGTCATATTTCCATGTAATAAAAATATCACAAATAAATGTACAAATGTACCCAATTACTTATTAAATTAATTTTATTCTTTACAAATGTATAGCATCTTAAAACAAAATTTAAATTCTTCTCTAATAAATAGATACTAATAGGAAAAAATATAACATTTATAATAATCCCTATCTCCCCCTATCTCCTTGGGAATACGTCTGGGACCCTTAGTCTCCTATTTAATATTATTTGTCTTTAAGTGTACTATAACCCCTTAAAGTTCTGCCCATCTTTTATGAATCACCCTGTATATGCTTTATGGTCATCTGAAACTAAACCCATAATATGGTTAAATGACTGTATATGTATATTTTACGGTCATATAGCAATAAACTCATAATACGGTTGTGTAACCATTTTCTAAAAATATGGTCAACTGACCGTACATATATATTGCACGGTCATATGCCAATAAACTCATAATACGGTTATATGACCATTTTCTAAAAATACGGTCATATACCAATAAACTCATAATACGGTTATATGACCATTTTCTAAAAATACGGTCATATGCCAATAAACTCATAATACGGTTAAGTAAACGTTATGTACTGCTACGGTCAAATGACCATACATATATATTTTACGGTCATATGACAATATATCTTTAATGCGGTTAAGTAACCGTTATCTTAAATTACGGTCAAATGAACGGCCGGTTTGCTGCCGTTCAAATGACCCTTTTCTTATGATGAAATTTTTAACAGTGTAACATTCGTAATCGGGGTAACATCGATTTTGCTTTTCAGTGAGGTATGCGACGTTACTAAGTGTACTCTTAAGCAAAGGATAACCTGTCAGGACATAAATATTTATTGCGGCGGTAGTTTTTAAAATAAAGATAATACAACTTTAACGACTAAATTAATATATATATAATTAAATCTGCTCCGTTTATTCTAATTTTCATTAAAAAAATCACAAGGAAAGAATTTTTTTTTTTTTTTTTTTTTTTTTTTTTTTGCGTGTGTGTGTATGAGAGAGAGAAGTACAGTCGTGGAAAAAAAAAAGTGAACACCTCTACTAACTCTGCAACAAATTATCGTAGAAGAAAATTACAGGTACCAAATGATTTCAAATAAAGTCTACTTTTAAATGATGTATATAAAATTTGTTTAGGAGGGCATCTACATATCAAAACAAACCCAAACTTTGGTTTTGTTAATGGCAATATCCAATTTTGACACGATATTCTAAATCGTCGGTTCAAGCTATGTCTAGATACAAAATGAGCTAGATACCTTCATGCTTCATTATATTATATGCATTAATAATTCCTCATTTTCTCACTGGATAATTTTTTTAATTGCTATTTTTTATTTTCGTTCTGTTAAACTATTTGTTTCGATGTATTTAAAAAAACAGGACTGGTTGTAGGTTTTTCGAACAAGCGGACAGCAGTGCATTCGTAATTTTTTAATAACTATGAATAAAATGAGTGTAGTACGAAAAAACTGCAAATCGTGATAAGAATATACCGATCGGTCAGTACCTTCATTATATTAATACAATGCATATAAGTGTGTGGGGGGGGGAGGCATCGTGAAATGTCATAGGAATTCAAGATGAGGGATTTTGAATTGTTTGTCCTACTGTCCATCTTATAAAAGTGTATTTGATGTAAATTTCATTGTTTTTTATATCAAAAACTATCATTGTTATCACTTTTAGCAACAATAATTTTATTTTAATAAATAATTTTAAATAAAAATTTTGGTATATTTTTATAAAGCTTGAATAAAATTTCCGGACGTTCTAGTGTTAAAAGAAAAGGATTTTCCTGATCTATTATTCCCATCTTCTTATAGTGCAACATAAAGCTAACTGAAACAATGAAAATGTACTACAATATTTAAAAATTTTATGTAGAGGAAAAGGTGTAAATATGGGCACCCTCTTTTGTTTTTGACTTAAATTGACTTTCCTTTTGAAAAATTCTAGATTTTTTACCTTTATTAACAACTATAACAAGTTTACTAAATGAGAGGAGGCAAAACAATAATTAATATCAATTATTTCAATTCAAAAACGAAGATTTACAAGAAGCTTTTAAAAAGACACCAGAAAAAATGTCCAAAAAGTCAAAAAATAGTTTAAAATGTTTTAAAACAGGATATAACAATACAAAATGGTAGAGAATGTATTTATTACATAAGAAAATCATTTATAGAAATCGCAAACAAAACTGGCCACAACCTAAGTGTGCCTACATGTGGCACATAACACATTTAACCCACACTTCTCTGCGAGTGTCTTCAGAGAACTCTCCATCACAAAGATGCAATTTGCATCGCTCGGTACTAGTTTGATATCCAGGTTGATATCGTAATCGCTGTCCACAATGAGAGGGTCACAGTAATCTGAAGAGTCCGATGATGAATTGTATCGTTTCGCGTTTCGAATTTTCTTTCTTTGTTGAAGTCCATTGGTCTTCCTACCCCTGCCTCCTGGCATTACGCCATTATGTTAGATTACGCACATTACCAGATATATTATAAAATAAAACTAAGGAATGCTTTCAGGATTTATAGATAATAAAATGGCATTATAATTATCTATAAAGTTTTTGTTATTATCTAAGGTAATATTACAGTTTTTTTACTTCAAAGTATTTGTTAGGTTTATTTCATAATACATTTGGTAATGTGTATAATGCAGGTAATTGCTGTTTTCACGTAAAAAATCATTGAAATAATTTATGTTGTTTAAGAAAAAGGTGGTGTAATTATGGGCCTTTTTTAAATGGGGACCCATATTTACACTAACCCCACCTTAGAAAGATGGCCACTTTTACATGTAACCTAAAGGCGTGATTCTAAAAGTAGCTTAGGATCTCTGCTTTCCGGATACCACTGCGAAATTATTTTAAACTAACCATAAGAACATGAAAAGAAAACGATTTCAGATAGCTGTCAAAAGTTTGCATTCCAGAACAAGCACCAATTCACACAATAACTCACGCTGCATCCACATTACTTGAAAGAACGGTTCTAACTGCTTTCTGCTATCTCATGTCAACAAATGGCATCCTTTATAGTCCTGGTCATCAGTCTTAAGCACCTCCCATAGCCGCTTTGAAAGGGGTGACCATATTTACACCAGTGCCCGTTTTTACACCTTCTCCTCTTACACATTTTAGGGCCCTTCAAATTTGGAGGTCCAAGGCCTGTGCCCCGTGTGCCAATACCTTAATCTTGCATTGATACTTAGACCATTTCTACGTTTTTTAACGCCTGGCAATGAAGAATTCCTCTCAGTTCACCTGATAGTTCAGCTGCTCATTCAAGACAAATCACTAGCGGGGAAGACCGAGCTATGCTCGGTTAAAATTAGCTTTGTGTTCAACAAAATATGACAATAAATTATCTGTACAACACGTACTAAAAATCAGTTCTATGTACCCTGATTGGTTGAATTCGATTTTCGAGAACGTTCTATGGACGATGATTGGTTGAATCAAGTATCTTGGCTCCTATTGGGAATTTCTAGAAAATGCTTTCACATTCTGAAAACCAATTTTTTTTTGCCAAATGTCGCTAAAATTTGGCAAAAATCTGCAAACTAGGCGACTTTCTTTCATTTGGCGCCAAGCATGTATTTTGGCATTGTAATCTTGAAAGTTAAATTTCTCGCCTATGTCGGCAACATTTCGCCAAATTTGGAGATATTTGGCCAACTTTTCGACTTCGTTTAATGCCAACTGTTCAACAACTTAATAACTGTTTCAATCTTCATTCACATTGAAATGCATTAACCCGTAGTGACCCTAAATGACCCATTAATCGAATTTTCTCGAACATGTGAGCTAGTCCAATAGTTTTCTCGTGCCCGAAAACGGTAGGATACAAAATTTAGTCAAAATCGTTTGAACCGTTTTATAGAAAAAATTAGCTTTACCTTGACCAGTAGTGACCCGAAATGACCGACTAATCGAATTTTCTCGAACATGTGACTTAACCCAATGGTCTTCTCGTGTCCGAAAACGGAAAGATACAAAATTTTGTCAAAATCGCTAAAGCCATTTTTAAGATAAAATTTGCATAAATATACAGGGTGAATCTAAACTCTAGGGCAAAACTTTAAGGAGTGTTAGTACATATCAAGACAACAATATTAAATAGGAAACTAAGGGTACCAAATGTCTTCCGAAAGAGATAGGCGCCCTTAAAGTTTAGGGTCCAAAATTTCAAATAATTATAAAAAACGGAAAAATTGGTTGATTCGTTTGCGGTTTTCGCTAAAACTATTCTTTATGTCAGTATTTTCTTAAAAATAAATTTTTAAGATAAAGTTTAAAAAATGCCGATAGAGGGCGCTTTAGACTTTGGAGTAACGAACAACTATTTTTTACTGTTATTTTTTGTATCTGATTAAATGCTTTCAAAAGCTTAGACTTAAACTTAAATTTTGAGCTCAAAATCTGAATCGTTGGGAGTAGTTAAGTAGCGCAAACTGAACTGTGTTCAGGAGTTGAAATTTGAACCCCCCTGAACACAGTTCAGTTATTCCCGATCTTGGTGTCGTAGACGAGGCAGAAACTACTACCCCTTACACGTAAAGTAAGCGATAGAAGAATGACAAAATTAAATAAAAAAATTTATTTAAAATAAATTTTAAAGATAAAGTTCAAAAAGGCCGATAGAGGACGCTTTAGACTTTGGAGTAATGAACAACTATTTTTTACCGTTGACTTCAACGAGGACCTGGTTGCGAGGATTGACGTCGTAGCAGGCGATATCCGGGAGATGCCCGGGGTATTCACTAATGTTCGCAACTCCCTCCGCCGGCGGTGTGAGGCGTTGCTGGTGGGCACTCTTTCGAGCTTTTTGTCATTCCTCGCGAACATCATGCGTGTACCATTTTCTACGTGTCAACCTTCATTCATGTTGCGCACTACATGCATACATCAAATTGTTTCTTTTTATTTTGCGCAGAGAAATTGCTCATGTTTGTTATGAATAAAATTTCTATTTAAATTTGTCATTACTCTATCATTTATTTTACGTGTAGAGGGTAGTAGTTTCTGCCTGGATTAATTTTAACACAATTATTCAAATTGGTATAGAAATCATGAGTTGTAATTTTCCAAATGGACGAAAAATGTCCGGGCCAGGATTTGAACCTGGGATCTTTTGGCTGAAGCTGCCATGCTCTACCAACTGAGCTATCCCAGATGAATCTGGAGGGCATGAACTGGATGAATTATGCCCTCCAGATTCAACCGGGATAGCTCAGTTGATAGAGCATGGCAGCTTCAGCCAAGAGATCCCAGGTTCGAATCCAGATTGGAAAATTACAACTCATATTGTTTCTGCCTGGTTTACGACACCAAGATCGGGAATAACTGAACTGTGTTAGTGGGGAAGGGGGGGGGGGAGGGAGAGGTGTTTCAAATTTCAACTCCTAAACGCACTTCAGTTTGCGTTATTTAACCACTCCCAACGATTCAGATTTTGAGCTCAAAATTTAAGTTTAAGTCTAAGCTTTTGAAAGCATTTAATGAAATACAAAAAATAACGGTCAAAAATATTTTTTCGTTACTCCAAAGTCTAAAGCGCCCTCTATCGGCATTTTTGAACTTTATCTTTAAAAATCATTTTAAAGAAAATACTGACATAAAAAATAGTTTTAGCGAAAACCGCAAACGAATCGACCAATTTTTCCGTTTTTTGTAATCATTTGAAATTTTGGACCCTAAACTTTAATGGCGTCTATCTCCTTCGAAATAAGTTTGGTACCCTTAGTTTCCTATTTAATATTGTTTGTCTTGATGTGTACCATCACCCCTTAAAGTTTTACCCAAGAGTTTAGATTCACCCTGCATGCACACAGACACACAAGATTTGATAAAATTCGGCAACAATATTGGTCTTCTATTAATTCTTCTGCCGTTGAATACAAAATAAGCGAAGAATGCTTGTAATTTGTATGTTTTCACCAGTTCGACACTAGATGTCAGCACCACGTTTTTCTACACACAAAAAAAAAACATAGATTGGAAAAAAACTGGGTTCTTCTTTAATTTGAGCTCATTATAGAGGCATTTGACTGTTATATCCAACCCACAGTCCAGGTCGGGTTGGGTCTAATTTTTTTATTTGCGGGTCGGGTTGACATCTACTTCAGCTATGGGTCGAGTTCGAGTCAGGTTGACTTGTACTTTTTTCTGCGGATCGGATTAACTTATTTTTTTGCTACGCGCCGGGTTGATTTTTATTTTTTTGCTGTGGGACTGGCTGACTTCCAGTTTTTCTGTGAGTAAGTTTGAATTACATTATTTCTTGTTAGGGTCGGTTTCGGGTTGGGTTTTTCACTTTCGCCTGTCGATTTCGTGTTGGAATTTGACTTTTGCGTGTCGTATTAGGATTGACCCGATTTTTCAAAAGAATGTCTAGAATAACTTTTCCAATAAAACCTATATACATTAAAAGTTTCATAACGGACAGTCTCGAATAGCGGAAAGTTTAATTTAGGGAATACCTTTTAAATCTTTTATATAGTAAAACCTCCGAATAGCGGACACCTCGGAGCCGTGGAATTTATCGGTTATTCAGAAGTAATAGCTTCTACAATCGTAGCAATTGACCTCCGTACGGTCACTCCCGAATAGTGGAGACAATCCCGAACACAAATATTTGGATATTTTAGCGTACACCTTCGAATAAAAGACAAATTCAATGTCACAGAGGTGTCCTTTATTTAAATGCTTCACAGTATTTGAATATTAGTACGTATATGTATACTATATGTTTATATTTCTAAATAAAAGATAAAATTAAAATTAGAGATATAATTGCAATTAAGAAGGCCATTTTACACATGACAAAATTATCAATAATATTTTTGTTTAAATGCTACTTTAATAACAACTCAGCAACAGATTCAATGACAGTGATGAATTTTATTATTTATCAGGATGATGAAAAAATATGCCTATAAAAATTAAAAATATACATGCAAGAAAAATGGAGGGATTTTATTCCCTTTTAGGTTTTAGATTTTAATAAAATAAATTCTAAGATTTATATTGTTGATGAAGAAAGAGCGAACGCTGTAAGTCTCGTTGCAACTTTTGCTGGCTAAAAATCATTAATGATTTTTTAAAAACCCTATGGAAAGAAGAAATTGCACATTTCATAACCGATTGAAGAAATTTGCAACCAATTGCCAAATTTCATGAATTTTTTACATGTGATTTTTCCAGTGACCGATTGAGAAATTCAGGAGTTTTTCCATCACAATCATTTGACGAAAGTGATTTCTTTCTCGAGCTGTTTACAAAATTCGCGATTTTTTTTGCGACCAATCGATGAAATTTACAATTTTTTTTCGTGACTGATTGATGAAATTCGTGATTTTTGTACTAGATTTCTTGACGAAATTCTCGTTTTTTCTGCGATCATTTGACGAAATTCGTGTTTTTTCGCGATTATTTGACTAAATTCGTGTTTTTTTTCGTGATCGATTGGCGAAATTTCCGTTTTTTCTTCGACCATTTGACGAAAGTCGCGATTTTTCCCCTCGAGCAACTGAAAAATTTCCGATTTTTTTCTGCAATTATTTTACAAAATTCGATATTTTTTCACGAAAGATTGATGACATTCGTGACTTTTTTCTGCTATTGTTTGATGGCGATCGCTTCGTGAATTGAGTTTGCAGAATTCGGGCAAAAATTAATAATTCGCGGACAAATCACATGCCCACATTTTGTGTCTCCCTCTAAGAACATATCTGAATAAACCTTGAGCTACAAATTTAATGAGTGGACCCAAAATTCTTTCTCGACAGGAATTTTTCTGCGCCGCCGCCTTTGACTTCATTTGCGACAGACATCAGAGCGCTTTTTTTTAACGGTTCCGCGGAAATCGCCGATTGATTTAAAAACAAACAAACTAAACTAAACTAAACAAGAAAAGCGGAAATTTGCGGAAAAGTGGCATCCCTGGAAAATGACAGGATTTTGAAATACAGCAGAAAAGAGAAATTTACGAAAGATCGGAAAATCGGGAGAATTGGCGAGTCTGATTTTACGATTCGATTTTGATTTAACCGAATAAAAAGACATACACACAAAAAATAAAATTTCAAAATAACAAAAATACAGAAATTATATTAAAAAAAACGGAAAGTGACAAAAAATCGGAAAAAATCGGAAAATGATAAAAAAGTGGGAAAACACGGATCCGCGGAAGAATCTCATGCCTACGATAAAACATACACATTTCTGGGTAAAAAACAGCCAAACTTAAAAAAAGTTGAAAATTTGTGCTTGCCTCCCGCATATTTAGAAATCCATCCTCCCCTTGAAAGGAAAAGACACAGCAAAAATTTCAAAGGGGATGATGATTTTAGATGAGTGATACTTATATGAGATGAGTTGAGTTACCTTACTACAAAATGAGAAAAATAATTTTTTTTTAAAAATAATACTAAAGATTTTAAACTATTTGCTGGGTGGGAGGGTCAGAAGGGGAAGTGGAACTTTAGGTGAAAGGAGGGGATAATTTAGATGACTGATTATTCATTTATTGTTACTAAAGAAAAACAAATACAACAAACTTTTTAAAAATAGTTTTAGAGATTTTAAATTTTGTATGTGTGTGTGTGGAGGGGGAGAGGCAGACTTTTTTGGAGCAGAGAGAAAATTAAGGTAGTAGATTGTCTATATTTATTTTTACTAGAGAGCAAAACGTAGGACAGAAATTTTTTTCCAATAAAAGTTTTACAAATTTTAAACTTTGTAATTTGGGAGAATGAGGTAAAATGTGAATTTCAAAGGAAGGTGTTTGTCATTTAGATGATTTGTTATTTATTTATTGTTAACTAGCTGACCCGCCCGGCGTTGCCCGGTTAGTGGTAATAAAATTAAACAAACCTAAATTTTGTTTGATTTTATATTCCTATATTTTGTATGATATTTTTCATTTAAGCGCGCGACGGAAAATCCTTTATATCCACCTTCCGCCGCCAGGGGCGCATTCTGATTTAAACAATCCTCCGACACTTCCTCTGTCCGTCGCCAACTATGCTCCAAACAAACAATCTTCCAAACGAAACTCCAACATGTGTCTCCTCTGCCTCCGGCACCGTATAGCAGGCGTGCTGCAAAATACTTTAGTTCCACCTTCCACCGCCAGGGGAGTGCAATTTGTTCTATTTGAACATCAGACACGGTACCCGTTGTATCAAGGGAGTTGAATGAACTAAAACCCGTCGAAAATTTATCCCGCCTATAGAACTCGAGAAAATAAAGCGCACCCTGGCGGTGGAACTAAAATCTGTAACGTGATCGAAAAGCAAGTCGAATCCTCCAAACCGCGTTGTGATCGGGCCCATAGAACTCGAGATAATAATCCACAGTTAGATAAAAAAAAACTTGTTAGGATTGCCCGCCAGGGCGTGCTTGGTCAAGTGCTCAACAACAAATAATTTATTTTGATTGCTGGCATGCATCAAGTAAATACAGGTTGTATACTTTTATTGGGAACATAATTTTAATTTTTACGAAAATCGTTCCGGTATTCTCTCTAAATATAACATTTATAAAATGCTACAGGTGAAACTAAAAATGTTCAATTTCTTAAATAGAATTTTTTGTTTTGTGTAAATCAGAGCAATACAATTGTTTTTATTAGTAAGAGTTCCCAATTAATGAAAAACCCACTGCCAGAGGGTGCACGGAGATATAATAGGAGCAATAAGAGCGATATTAAAGAAAAAGACGTTAATCCCTCTCCTTCCCATAGCTGCAAATATAACGAATAATTTGTTCAAGAAAATCCACTTCTCCAACATTAACACAATCATTAAAAAAATATTTTTTTTCTTCTGATAATTAGAACATAAAAAAGCGCTACGCTAAAATAGCTTCCGAATGTCTCCCCTTCCTATTCTCAAATTCAAATCTTTATCTTTAATAAAAAATTGGCAACTATTTCCTTTCATTTTCGCAAAATGAATCGAGGGTTCAGCCAAAGAAACAGATCTCTTTGTAGTTCAGTTTTTAATGAAAGCCGATCCCTGTCTGAAACCTTCTCAGATATTTTTGACTGGCGTCGCCAAATTTTTGCAAAAATTAAGAAAATTTACAGCTCGAATTTTACAAAAATTGAATTGTCGGATGCAGAAAATTTTTCTACATATGCTCTGAAAATTTCAAATGGATATTTTAATTAGTTTGCTTAAAATTCACTATTTAGTAAATAAATTCCAAATTCATTCATTTTTGCTTGCAAATCGAGAACAGGTGTTCTTTTCTTTAGCCATTTTGATAAAAAAGATGCCTTTTCCGATGTGATTTTTAATGAGTTTCAATTAATATTTTGTTAATTATTCAAATTCTGAGACTCAGGTGCATCAGGAGAGTATACTCACCTAAATTTTCTTACTTCTAGGTTTCACTACCCGTTGTAGACAGACAGAAACACAGACACACGCACTTTCTTTTATCAGTATAGATAGAGAGTAACAGGTTTTTTTTATAAATAGAACTTTGAAGAAATTTTTTTAGATAGATGGTTAATTATTTATTTATTGTTACTAGACAGCCACAAACAGAGCATATACTTTTTAATAAAGTTTTTTAAAGATTTTAAAATTTGTATCCTGAGAGGAGAGGTAAGGAAGGAGAAGTGTAATTTTCAGAGGGAGAGAAGGGGAGGGGTAATTTTGATGAATGATTATTTACTTATATTTGTTACTAGAGAGCAACAAAAAGGACAAGATTTCAAAAAAAATAGATTTTAAAGATTTTTTGTGCTGGACAATTTAAATGGCTGATTAATTATTTATTGATTCTAGAGAGCAGAAAATACGAGTAGAGCATAATTTTTATGAAGAATTTTAAAGCTTTTGAACATTGTATTGTGATAGGGAGTATAAATTTTGAATGGAGGGGGTGATTGTAGTTTAGAGGATTGATTTTTTCGCAATTGTTACGTTACTAGTGAGCAGCAAGAAGGACGGAATAATTTAAATTTTTTAAACTTTTTGTGTTAGGGAGGGTAGAGAATAGTAGCGGACATTTCATGTGAGTGTGTGTGAGAGGGGGGGTTTCATTAACATTATACAGGGTGTCCGAGAATTACTGCACACATTACAAAATCATGAGGAAAAAAACTAAGAACAATGTCAGTTTTCGATGTCGCACATGCATAACATGTCTCCAAAAGTTTTTTATCGCAGCATTATTATTCCTAGAATTTTCACCAACATATAGATTGGTCGTAGTGGTCCAATTCCTTGGCCTCCTCTATCTCCAGATTTAACTCTGTTGGATTTTCCATGTGGGGTTATGTGTATCAAATGCCTTGTTCTAATTTGCAGGAACTGAAGCAGCATATTACAGCTGCTGTTCAATCCATAATGCCACAAATTCTTTCAAATACATGGAATGAAATAGAGTATCACTTGTACATAAGACGCGTAAGCAAGGGATCTCACTAGGAGATGTATTGACTTTTGTACTTCAATTGAGAGTTAGTAAAGACATTTTGTTTCTATATCATCTAGTTTTTGTTTCATATATTTTTATAATGTGTTCAATAATTCTTAGACACCCTGTGTAAAAACAAAAGTGATAATCTGCCAGAAAAAGTCAAAAGATTGAGAATTCTTTCCCTTATCCATATATTTAAAGCTGTTTGGTAATTCTGTCAAATCTATTCCATCGAAATTCGATCGAATACGCATGCGTCAAAAAATCACCGGCCAATGAGGTGAGGGTCTATGACTGTCTCTACAAACGTGTTTGGGATCGTATCATCTGTTGTTTTTTTCTGTTGTCACGTTGCGTTAAACCTAGGAAGATATTTATCTAGAACTCACTGTGGAGTGTTTAGAAGGTATTTATTTTATTTATTTATTTTATTTATTGTAATTTGTATGAATACTTAGATGTCCATTTCGGATTTACTGTTTAAAAATGAATTTAGGCTCATAAGTTGGCGAAATCCCGATGGAAATTTTTTTTTTAGATCTCTATCATTTTGTTTATATAGTACAGAAAATAATTATTCAAACGTGTAGAACACGTAATACAAAATTGGACCACTTATGGTCTGTTTATTATCGGGAATGAATCTTATGGTGCTCCGATTGATAATGAATTCGATTATGTAAATATAATGTCAAAAGACAGTACGCACGGTAGTAATATTTTTATTATTATGTGTTCGAAAAAAGCAGAATCTGAGCATCTGAATATAAGTTATAAAATAAACAGAAATATATTATCTCTATTCGATTTAAAAGTTTTGTCATTACATAAGTGGGCTATTTTATTTGTAAAGAGTATGTATGCATTATATTGTTTGTATGTATACAAATCTTTAGAATGTTTTGATTTGCAAACTCTTAATATTTGAATAATGTTTACATTATATTTGTTTGTATGTATACAAACAATATATGTATACAAAGAAGTATATATACAAACAATGTATAATGTATCATGTAACAATATTAATATTTACATTGTATTGTTTGTATGTATACAAATCTTGAATGTTTTAAATGGGCAAATTTGTAATGTTTTTTCTGTTATTTTTTTTAAATGTCAAAAAAAGATAAATTTACAAACTGGGTATAAATAACTTAGGTACTTTTCTCTATTATCCCATTGACCACTTTTCATAACAAAACAGAAATATATTATCTCTATTCGATTTAAAAGTTTTGTCATTATATAAGTGGGCTATTTTATTTGTAAAGAGTATGTATGCATTATATTGTTTGTATGTATACAAATCTTTAGAATGTTTTGATTTGCAAACTCTTAATATTTGAATAATGTTTACATTATATTTGTTTGTATGTATACAAACAATATATGTATACAAAGAAGTATATATGCAAACAATGTATATAATGTATCATGTAACAATATTAATATTTACATTGTATTGTTTGTATATATACAAATCTTGAATGTTTTAAATGGGCAAATTTGTAATGTTTTTTTATCAAAAAAAGATAAATTTACAAACTGGGTATAAATAACTTAGGTACTTTTCTCTATTATCCCATTGACCACTTTTCATAACAAAACAGAAATATATTATCTCTATTCGATTTAAAAGTTTTGTCATTATATAAGTGGGCTATTTTATTTGTAAAGAGTATGTATGCATTATATTGTTTGTATGTATACAAATCTTTAGAATGTTTTGATTTGCAAACTCTTAATATTTGAATAATGTTTACATTATATTTGTTTGTATGTATACAAACAATATATGTATACAAAGAAGTATATATGCAAACAATGTATATAATGTATCATGTAACAATATTAATATTTACATTGTATTGTTTGTATATATACAAATCTTGAATGTTTTAAATGGGCAAATTTGTAATGTTTTTTTATGTTATTTTTTTTAAATGTCAAAAAAAGATAAATTTTCAAACTTGGTATAAAAAACTTGAGTACTTCTCTATTATCCCATCGACCACTTTTCATAACAAAATACTATCGCCAAACTGTATGATTAAATGCCAAAATTGCAGTCCCATTTACTTGATGTCGAAAACATTATACGTGTTTTTTATGTCATCAAGTGGTTTTTAATTCAACATTTGCGTGTATTTTTCATTATGTTTATTTGATTTATTAGTTATTTCATTAATTAAAATAACAATTGTATCCTTAAATTCTTATATTTTATTTATTTATTTTGATATTCCAATGACAACGTTCTCCCATTTATTTGGCGATAGTTTTTTTTTTTTATGAAAAGTGGTCGATGAGATAATAGAGAAGTACCAAAACTTAATTACGTATATGAGTATATTCTTTGACAGTATTAATCATTACTCGATATTTTAAAACTGCATCATATTTGTAGAATTATATTAATTTAAACAATGCTTCTATTGAAGTGTGAAGAACCATATACCTCTATGAAGAACCATATATTTACATAATTGTCTTCATTAGCAATCGGAACACCATAAGATTCATCCCCGATAATAAACGGACTTAGGATAAGTGGTCCAATTTTGTATTACGTGTTCTACGATATTTTTACATACATTTAAATAATCATTTTCTGTACTATATAAACAAAATGATAGAGATCTAAAAAGACAATTTCCATCGGGATTGATTTCGCGAACGTTAAAAGAGCCTAAATTCATTTTTAAACAGTAAATCCGAAATGGACACCTAAGTATTCATACAAATTATAATAAATGAAATAAATAAATACCTTCTAAACACTCCACCATTTCTATATAAATACCTTCCTAGGTTTAACGCAAAGTGCAAGAAAAAAACAACAGGAGATGATCCCAAACACGTTTCTAGAGACCGTAATAGACCTTCACCTCATTGGCCGGTCCTACCGGAAGATTTTTTTTATGCATGCGTATTGGGTCGAATATTGTTGAAACATTTGACAAAATAAGCAAACTGTTTCCACCTAGGTATTTATACACAATACAACAAATAAAATAAATGCCTTCAAAACCCTTTTGATCATCACATCAGCGTGCAAGACAATTTTTTTACCGGAAACCGTTTGATGAATTTCATTATTTTTCCGTTATCGATTGACAAATTTTACGATTTTACCGCTAACGATTGCTGAATTTCACAATTTATCGACTATTGATTAACGAATTTCATGATTTTTTCCATGAACATTTGTCGAATTGCACAAAAAAAATTAAGAATATCGTCAAATTGTCTTGGGTAAAAAAATTTTGAATATTGTCAAATGCCATCCAGAAAAAAGTCTCTTTGTCAAATGATTTTGAAGAAAAAATCGGGAAATTCACAAAATGATTTCAAAATTCTTTGAGTGACAGCGGGAAAAAAAATTTCATTTTACATTCAATCATCGCAATTGGCGAGTGTGACTAAGTTTAGCCAGTGGTGGCAATAACATCAATCACCAATTTCCAGTATTACTCGCCGATTGGTGAATGTTAATTTTGTCTTATATCACAAACTGTATTTACATATACTACTAGATATAATGATTATGAACCATGATTTTTCTGTTATTGGGCGAGATTCATGTTTTTTCAGCAATTCTTTGACGAAATTAGTGTTTTTTCAGCGATCCTTTGAAGAATTTCGCATTTTTCTCACGATCCTTAACGAAATTCGCATTTTCCAGCAATTCTTTGATAAAATACATTTTATTCCGCAATTTTTAGACGAAATTTAGTAAAAAAGCGTGATCTTTTGGTGAAATTTCCTTTTTTGCGATTCTTTGACAAAATTTGCTTATCTTTCGCGATCCTTTTGCATAATTACGTTTTTTCTGTGGTCTTTTAACAAAAGTCATGTTTTCCCATTATCCTTTGATAAAGTAGTGTTTTTTCCTCAATCATTTGACAAAATCTGTTATTTTCCCCCCGCGAAGATTGGTTAGATGTTTTTAGTCTGCAGGTGCCCTAAAAAGTCTGTGACGCCCGTAGCTGCATCGCACACATTCTTCCATGGGGCATCGAACGAAGTAAATTCAACCTAAAGAATCATTGTTTCATTCCTGACATTTCTCGAAAGAAACAACGTTCAACTCATTGACTGAATTGTAAAGGGCGAAATGTGTCAATTAGCAGAAAGTGCGCAATTTGTTTGTTCATGGAAAAAATCGTGAAATTCGTTAACCGATAGTCGATAAAATTCGAAATTCGTCAATCGATAGTGGAAGAAGTGCAAAATTCATTAATCTACACAGTGGAAAAATCGCAAAATTCATCAACTGGTTTCGGGAGAAAAATTTTTCGAAAATCGTCGAATTTCTTCGAGAAAAAAATTCACAATCTGCCAATTTCGGGGATGAAATTTACCAAATGGTTTCAAAATTTGTCGCGCGACAGCAGAGAAAAAAAATCTTTTTCCATTCAATCATCGCAATTGGTGAGTGTGACTATTATGTTTGACCAGTGGTGGCAATAAAGTCCACTGCCAAATTTTCAGTATTACTCGCTGTTTGGCAAGTGCTAATTTTGTCCTATACTTCAAAACCCTTTTGATCATCACATCAGTGTGCAGGACAATTTTTTTTACGGGAGACCATTTGATGAATTTCGTGATTTTTCCGTTATCGATTGACCAATTTTACTGCTATCGATTGTTGAATTTTATAATTTATCAACTATTGATTAGCGAATTTCCTGATTTTTTCCATGAACGTTTGACGAATTACGCAAAAAAAAAATAAGAATATCGTTAAATTGTCTTGGGTAAAAAAAAATTTAATATTGTCAAATGCCTTCGAGAAAAAGGTTGCAAGTTGAAACGGCTGCGACTTCTTTTTCATGTTATGCATCTCCGGTGTCCATCCCCCCCCCCCCCAAGTGGGACACTTTTCTAAATTTTGCACATACCCCTCATGTGATATATCGGTGGAAAAGTCTTTGACCACTTATTCATGTTATGCATCTCCGGGGTCCATCCCGCCCCCCCCCCCTAAGGGGGGCACTTTTCAAAATTTTGTTGACACCCCTCATGTCATACATTGTTGGAAAGGTCTGTGACTGCTTAATCATATTATGCATCTCCGGTGTCCATCTCCTCACTTTGCCCCCCCCCCCAAAGGGTACTTTCTAAATTTTGCACATTACCCTCATGTTATATATCATTGGAAAGGTCTGTGACCACTTAATCATTTTATGCATCTCCAATGTCCATCTCCCCACTTTGCCCCCCCACCCCCCTAAGGGATACTTTTCTAAATTTTGTTGACACCCCTCATGTCATATATCATTGGAAAGGTCTGTGACCACTTAATCATATTATGCATCTCCGATGCCCATATCCCCACTTCCCCCCCCCCCAAGGGATACTTTTCTAAATTTTGTTGACACCCCTCATGTCATATATTGTTGGAAAGGTCTGTAACTGCTTAATCATATTATGCATCTCCGATGTCCATCTCCCCACTTTGCCCCCCCCCCCAGAGGGTAATTTCTAAATTTTGCCCATTACCCTCATGTTATATATCATTGGAAAGGTCTGTGACCACTTAATCATATTATGCATCTCCCCACTTTGCCCCCCCACCCCCCTAAGGGATACTTTTCTAAATTTTGTTGACACCCCTCATGTCATATATCATTGAAAGGTCTGTGACCACTTAATCATATTATGCATCTCCGATGCCCATCTCCCCACTTCCCCCCCCCCCCGAAGGGGTACTTTCTAAATTTTGCACATTACCCTCATGTTATATATCATTGGAAAGGTCTGTGACCACTTAATCATATTATGCATCTCCGATGTCCATCTCCCCACTTTTCCCCCCTCCCCCCCCCCAAAGGGTACTTCTAAATTTTGCACACAACCCTCATGTTATATATCATTGGAAAGGTCTGTGACCACTTAATCATATTATGCATCTCCAATGTCCATCTCCCCACTTTGCCCCCCCCCACCCCCCTAAGGGATACTTTTCTAAATTTTGTTGACACCCCTCATGTCATATATCATTGGAAAGGTCTGTGACCACTTAATCATATTATGCATCTCCGATGCCCATCTCCCCACTTCCCCCCCCCCGAAGGGGTACTTTCTAAATTTTGCACATTACCCTCATGTTATATATCATTGGAAAGGTCTGTGACCACTTAATCATTTTATGCATCTCCAATGTCCATCTCCCCACTTTGCCCCCCCCCAAGAGATACTTTTCTAAATTTTGTTGACACCCCTCATGTCATATATTGTTGGAAAGGTCTGTAACTGCTTAATCATATTATGCATCTCCGATGTACATCTCCCCACTTTGCCCCCCCACCCCCCTAAGGGATACTTTTCTAAATTTTGTTGACACCCCTCATGTCATATATCATTGAAAGGTCTGTGACCACTTAATCATATTATGCATCTCCGATGCCCATCTCCCCACTTCCCCCCCCCCCCCCGAAGGGGTACTTTCTAAATTTTGCACATTACCCTCATGTTATATATCATTGGAAAGGTCTGTGACCACTTAATCATATTATGCATCTCCGATGTCCATCTCCCCACTTTTCCCCCCTCCCCCCCCCCAAAGGGTACTTCTAAATTTTGCACACAACCCTCATGTTATATATCATTGGAAAGGTCTGTGACCACTTAATCATATTATGCATCTCCAATGTCCATCTCCCCACTTTGCCCCCCCCCACCCCCCTAAGGGATACTTTTCTAAATTTTGTTGACACCCCTCATGTCATATATCATTGGAAAGGTCTGTGACCACTTAATCATATTATGCATCTCCGATGCCCATCTCCCCACTTCCCCCCCCCCCGAAGGGGTACTTTCTAAATTTTGCACATTACCCTCATGTTATATATCATTGGAAAGGTCTGTGACCACTTAATCATTTTATGCATCTCCAATGTCCATCTCCCCACTTTGCCCCCCCCCAAGAGATACTTTTCTAAATTTTGTTGACACCCCTCATGTCATATATTGTTGGAAAGGTCTGTAACTGCTTAATCATATTATGCATCTCCGATGTACATCTCCCCACTTTGCCCCCCCCAAAAGGGTACTTTCTAAATTTTGCACATTACCCTCATGTTATATATCATTGGAAAGGTCTGTAACTGCTTTATCATATTATGCATCTCCGATGTCCATCTCCCCACTTTGCCCCCACCAAAGGGTACTTTCTAAATTTTCCACATTACCCTCATGTTATATATCATTAGAAAGGTCTTTGACCACTTAATCATATTATGCATCTCCGATGTCCATCTCTCCACTTTGCCCCCCCCCCCGTACTTTCTAAATTTTGCACACAACCCTCATGTTATATATCATTGGAAAGGTCTGTGACCACTTAATCATATTATGCATCTCCGGTGCCCATCTCCTCACTTTGCCCCCCCCCCAAGGGGTACTTTCTAAATTTTGCACACAACCTCATGTTATATATCATTGGAAAGGTCTGTCACCACTTAATCATATTATGCATCTCCCATGTCCATCCCCCCACTTTGACCCCCCAAGGGTGTACTTTTCTAAATTTTGCATACACCCCTCATGTGATTTATCGATGGAAAAGTCTGTGACCACTTAATCATATTATGCTCCCCACTATGAAATTTGTCAAGTTAAAGCAACTATAAATTTTACTTTTATGGTATTATCAAGTTGTTTGCCGTCAAATTTTGACGGGTTCCATCTAGTATTTATTAAATCAATTTTTTGTGCAAAAAA
Source organism: Maratus michaelseni (assembly GCA_963931845.1). Lineage (NCBI taxonomy): Eukaryota > Metazoa > Arthropoda > Arachnida > Araneae > Salticidae > Maratus > Maratus michaelseni. The sequence goes on along the minus strand of OZ007590.1, from coordinate 409,154,569 downwards.
AAATGTGTATGTGTATGAGGGGGGGGGGGACTTACATTTGGGAGTGCAAAAGATAATCAAAATTACTTAAAAGAGGAGAGGGGGTCTTACAATCAGGATTTTACAGTAAGTCAATCTATAATAAAACACAAATGTGTGCATCAGTAAGGACGACGTCATAATAATGTGGTTGAAATGTACGCAAGTTACAACAATGGAGCTAATTTTTCAATTAAAAGTAAACAATTGCAATGTCATCTGTATGAGAATTGAAAATTGCATAACATTTTTTTTTAAGTCTAATAAAATGGAAAAAACTGTCTTCCGGCCAAATCTTGTAGTTCTATACACAGTAATCTCTTTCAGAATACACCACACACACACGCAGAGAGAGACAAACTCCTCTCTTTATTATTAGATTAATTATTTTAAAAAAGTTTATAAAATTACATAAAATGTATGAAATACAGGATCTTTTTCAAAATAATTCTATTACTTTCTAATTTATGATGGGTTACTAACTGAAGGGGGGGGGGGAAATCGCATGTTGTTTAATATTTATCTATTCCTCTGAACTTCCCATCCAAGGCCAATAGTTGGAAAGTTAATATGAATACATATCTCATTTGGGTAACTATTATTGTATTGCATATAATTTTTAGGATATTTAAACATTATCATAATTTCTTGAGTGTAAATGTTGTCACAATTTGAAAATAAGGACCTTAAAACATAACACGTATTACCAGTGACATCAAAATAAAATTAGGATACTTTCTTTTCATAGAAGAACAATACCCCTAGAAATGCTTTCCAGCAACTTTTACATTTTATAACCTCATCAGAGTGTTAATATTTTATGAAAAAACATTCAATGTATCAAACACACAAGCAATTTTTCAATTTTTACACCATTTAATACATACATTGAGATACAATTTATTTTATATATACATAAATAAAACAAAATAATATAATACAAAATATATGGTGTATTGGTACATATAAATAAGCAGTATAAAATTCGAAATTTTTTTATTGACACCCGTTTCATGTAGGCGTTTTTTATATTTGGCAAGAAATTGCATTATCTTAAGACTGACTTATGCCAAGGTTCCTGTAAAAGAAAAAATACCAAAATTAGTTGATAGCAAATCTCAAATTATGAGAGTGTAGATGAACACATAGATTATCCTTTAGTGAAAATTTCTTGTTGTATATCTCACACAAAAAGTTTCTCACCAGTGTGAATTAACTTATGGCTATTTAACACACTCTTATAAGCGAATTTCTTGTTGCATATATCACAAACAAAAGGTTTATCACCAGTATGAATTAACAGATGTCTTTTAAAACCACTTTTGTCAGAAAATTTCTTGTTACATACCTCACATACAAAAGATTTTTCACCAGAGTGAATTAACAGATGGATGTTTAAATTTTTCTTTTGAGAGAATTTCTTGTAGCATATGTCACAAACAAAAGGTTTCTCACCAGTATGAAGTAACAGATGATTGTTAAGGCTTGTCTTTTGACAGAATTTCTTATTGCATATCTCACAAACAAAAGGTTTCTCACCATTGTGAATTAACAGATGCCTGTTTAAATCTCCCTTTTGAGAGAATTTCTTTTTGCATACCTCACAAACAAAAGGTTTCTCACCAGTATGAATTAACCGATGGTTGTTTAAATGACTACTTTGAGAGAATTTCTTGTTGCATATCTCGCAAACAAATCGTTTCTCACCAGTGTGAATTAACAGATGTTCGTTTAAATGACTATTTCGAGAGAATTTCTTGTTGCATATCTCACAAACAAAAGGTTTCTCACCAGTATGAATTATCAGATGAATTTTCAAACTAATCTTGTGAGAAAATTTCTTGTTACATACCTCACATACAAAAGGTTTCTCACCAGTGTGAATTAACAGATGGCTGTTTAACTGACTATTTCGAGAGAATTTCTTGTTGCATATGTCACAAACAAAAGGTTTCTCACCAGTGTGAATTAACAGATGGCTATTTAAACTTTCCTTTTGTGAGAATTTCTTATTGCATATGTCACAAACAAAAGGTTTCTTATCAGTGTGAATTAACAGATGCCTGTTTAAATGTCTATTTTGAGAAAAAATTTTGTTGCATATCTTACACCCAAAAGGTTTCTCACCAGTGTGAATTAACACATGGCTGTTTAATTGACTATTTCGGGAGAATTTCTTGTTGCATATCTCACAAACAAAAAGTTTCTCATAAGTATGAATTAATAGATGTCTTTTTAAATTACTCTTTTTAGAGAAATTTTTGTTGCATATCTCACAAACGAAAGGTTTCTCACCCGTATGAATTAATAGATGGTTTTTCAAATTACTCTTCTCAGAAAATTTTGTTTTGCATATCTCACAAACAAAAGGTTTCTCACCAGTATGAATTAATAGATGTCTGTTTAAACTACCAATTCGAGAGAAATTCTTGTTGCATATGACACAAACAAAGGGTTTCTCTCCAGTATGAGTTAATAGATGACTGTTTAAATGACTAATGTCAGAGAATTTCTTGTTGCATATATCACAACCAAAAGGTTTCTCACCAGTATGAATTAACAGATGTCTCTTTAACTGATACTTTTGAGAGAAATTCTTGTTGCATATTTCACAAACAAATGATTTTCCTTGGTGCAAATCAGAAGATGGATTTCCAGAAAGCTGTGTTAAAGAAATAGTTTTCTCCATATTTCACACTTTAAATATTTCTGTTTGCTTTGAGTGATATCACTGTAAAAAACTGAAATCAACAAAATCAATGTAAAAAAACAAATCACAGTAAAAAACTGAATTGAAATAAATTTTGTAAAACAGTATTCAAAACTATGCACATTTCCAAATTTTATGAAAGAAAAAGAAATTATAATTAACCATTTCTCATTCTAAAAAATTTGATCAATAAGAACAAACAGTATAAAAATGACAGAAAAGCAAAACAGTAGAACTCAACAAGAACAATAAACCAGGAATATGCCAATTCGTTATAGTGATTTTGAGGCACTATAAACTAATTGTGATGAAAAACTTTTGGGACCATTAGCGAGGTCAAAATCAGATAGAAATGGCCAAATAGTTAAATATGAATCGAATCCTTATGTGGTTCACAAGACTGATAATTTTAAATCACACATTTGACATGCAGAAGGTTGAGTGAATGTTATTCAGGAGTAGCACTGAGTTCTAAGAGTAAAGCTGACCAATATATGCAGTTGAGCACATGAAAGAATTTGATTAAAACCCCTAACACAGCTAAGGACCTTCCTCGCTGCAGTCACAGGAATAGTGGTATTAAAATGAACTGCTCACAGAAAGGAACAATCTAGGTGGTCTCTATTCAAGTAGCAGATAAGCCATTGATGTGCCACTCACTCTCCATCACACGAGGAGGTGTGTGAGGGGAATGTCTCTGCGGCATTTTGCCCATTCAGGTAATAAATCTTTACGATTTCCCCACGTTCTTTCCCTGAAAGCGGCATCTTGATCAGAATGGCAGAAAAGAACATACGCGGCTCGCATTTCGCAGTGTCTTTTCTTTTACCTAGCGTGACAACGTCAGTCATGACTGTGTCTTACGTAGAACCCGAAATTTGCGCTTCTTGGTTTCTTCTTCTCGTTTTGTGGAGAACTAATCAGGCTGGGATATCAGCCAAAGAAACGGTGTGACGTGTGACGTGAATGAAACGAAAATTAATGCTCTGGTACACGGCAAAGTCCTTTTTACTTTTCCCTTGCCTAGTTCTGGTGATTTTCATGCTACAGTTGCCGTTCCAACACTATTTAGGGTTATTCACAATGGAGATCACATTCCAATACAAAAAACTGGGTGTTGCCATTTGATTTTTTCGAAATTTTCTCACTGTAACCGTAACTGTTTGAGTAACTCTGTTGTTTTCCATATCATTCTTGAGCGCATACCTCAAAATACCTTTTGCCTAAATTTCATTCAGTTTCTGTGAATGGTATGATAGTTAGGGGCCCAAATGTCGGGATAGTTTTTTTTATAATCACCCTGTATATTCATTTTGCATGGATCAACACATTTTTTAGTTTAAGACAGGATTCCGTCATAAGCAGGTTCTTTTTCACACCTTTCACTATATTTTAATTTAGCCATATTTTAATAAGCGTATAAATCTACTATTCTTTAAAAATAATAAATTTTAATGTTTAATTGTAGAATAATGCCAATTTTAAAATGTATGCATGTTTTGCAAAGATGTTTGTGCCTTATAAGGTCTTATTTTACTGACCTTTGAACGGACCAGGCCACGCCGAGATTTTCATACGGGTCAAAACCTGGGGAAAATTTTGGGGCGTGAAGAAAAGGAAGAATGAAACCAGTCCCGGCTGCAAATTCACAGTCACTCAACGTCCTACGCACTTGACGCCAACCTCTGTGGCCAAATGTTTTGGCGAGAAGATGAACTGTAGCACGCATTCGCGTGTCTTATACGAATGATAAATTTGCAAACGGCTGAAACTACTTCAATTTATTTCAGCCGCACAATTCTTGTTTATATAAAAAGCATTTCTGATTAATTATAATACATATGTATGCATATATATTGTGAACATATGCATTATTTAATGTTTCAGATCCGCTTTATAACTTTACCTTTCTTAAAATGATACCATAAATAGATGAAAGTTTATTATAATTACCTTAATTACTTGTTGAGAAAATGCTAAGATAAGTGTTTTGTTGCTGATTGATAATAGAGTAAATGTAACATGACAGTAATGGATCCCTCCTCCTCAAAGTTTTTGGTTTATAAAAAAATATCTAATAAAAATTCATCTTTTATTATTTTTTTTTTCAGAACTCTTCCTTGCATGTTTTATAACGACGGCAATTCGATAAATAAAAATTTACCCGATCTTATATTATCGCCATTCGGAAAACGTGAAAATAATATATTTCAATAAGGTAAGTGAAAATCATATAAAACTTAACAACCTTTTATTCATTTTGCTTTTGTGCCATTAAAAAAACCAATGGACACACCCCAAAGTCACAGCCACTCAAATTCAATTTCCATGGGATGGAGGAAAATCATATCTCTTTTCATTTAATCACAGTATGGTGCTGCCCTCTCTTCTTACATTAGATAAACAGATATTAAACCAATTCGAGACTCAAACCCAGAAGCAGAAAATATTCTTTCACAGTTGTCTTTCAGTGAAATTTTTACTGAACAAGCTAAGAGATGGTTTTAATTAATTCATTTATATCTTCCTTGTTTTCTTACAAAAATTACATGTTTTTATCTTTTCTTTTTTTCCTTTTTTAAGTAATATAAAACTGGATTTTTTATACTAATGGCCTGACTATTTACAAAATTTCATTTATTTTTAAGATTTTCTAGTATTCATTACTGGAATGCTCAATTAGGGTTCTTCTCTAATCTACTAACAAATTTATTTAATATATATGTATGTATATACACTTAATTAGGATGAATTTGAATTGAAAATGAAAACCTAACGATGCTAATTATTTTATTATTGAATTTGGTATTATTGTAGTGCTGTATTATCCCTTTAGAATGTATCTCATTCTATCAATGCTTAACAAACTGTATAAAATATTTTTTTTTGGAAATAATTTAAAAGTGAAAAAGCGTTTAACTAAATATAATAAATAAGTATTCGTGTTTATTCGAGATTAAATAAAGTAGTATAAAAGGTAAATGTAAATTACATCATGTATTATAAAATGTATTTTTACTTCCTTCTAAGTTTATTTTATAAAAAAAAAATTATTGTTTACTTAACATAACTGTTTACAAAGCATGAAATGATTTATTTTCATGGGTTTGATAGCCTACTGAATCTTTGTAATATCTTTAAAAAATGAAAGTTTTCATTTATTTTTCAAAGCAGTTTAATGCTGACGATAAAACTAGAGGTAAAAAGGTAGGAGGATGTTGTAGGATGTACAATTGTAGTAAAACATCTATCTATTCAATGGTACCTGTACGATTTTGAGCATGTGTGTAAAAGCATGTGTAACATTTTAAGCCAATTAAATTGTCAAGGATATACTTATACCCAAACTCTTATTGAATATGCTCATATAAAATAAAGCAAATATATATTATAACAACAGTTTAATCATATGAGAATGTACAAAAATATTCTGAAAAGTAAGATTTTTAAATAGGGAGAGGTGATTTTTATCTTCGACAAATTTCTATATTTTAGCAAACATTTTAAAAACTTTGAAATTACAAATAATGGATGTAATTTATTCTACACATATACATCAGGCTAATTTTGTACAAAATTTCATGCACAGGGCACTACAAATACGAAAAAAAACTATTTGTCGGGAAAATTTCCTTAACGTCGGACAAATGCCCATGCACACATGCGCGAAGTTCATTTTCTCGCCAAGCGCTTGGCTACAGAGGTTGGCGTCAAGTGCGTAGGACATTGCGTGATTGTGAATTAGCGTCCCGGCTCTGTACCGAAAAAATAATTTAAGGCACGGCCTGATCCTTCAGGAAAAATGCAAGGCCCGGCCCGAGACGAGTGGAGACCAGGCCCGGCCCGAGTGCCGTGAATGAAAATAGGCCCGAGCCCGGACCGTGCAGATCTCTAGTATGGAGTGCCCAAAAATATACACAAGAAGCGGTCAAATTTTGCATGTTTTAGATTTTAACAAAAGTGGCACTATTATCATAATTTTAACAACACAAACAACATAATTTATATTTAAAAAAATGAATTAAAATTATGGTCAAATCAGAATATCGTTTGTTCCACAACTAATAGGAAAGAATAAAATTTAAAATAGTACTTTTCAAAAACACTCTTTCATAAGCATTCAATGTTTATCTTAAAAATCATGCCTAATTTCATGTAGTTCCAAGAAATTTCTGTTCTGTTCATGTGGTCCCGATTAATGAAAATTCACCCATTGATTTATGCTTGATAAAAAGTGCAAACTCGTGAGTTTTTAAAACATTTTTAATTTTTAAAGATCGATCAGCTCGAACGAAAAGAATATATTTAAATATCAGTTTGGGATTTCTAAATTGTTTTTCCAACGTATAATCATAATTTAATCAATATTAAAGTATTAAATGATTAAAAGAGCATTATTATTATTATTATTATTATTATTATTAAAATTCATTAATTTTTATTTATATTGTTTACTTTTTAATGTTTAAAATATTTTGTTGTTGCAGTTTTACAGCCATTTAGCTTATTTGGGCGAGGGTGCTTTGGTGTATAATTAACTCCATTGTTTTTGTAACTTGTAAACAGTCTTAAACTTTAAAGCTTATACGGTGATTCATCACCTGCGGCTGGCTAAAAAAAACTACATTAAGTTAATGTATTAATTTATAATTAAATTCTAGAAATATTAAAATGTTGTATTGTCATCAGAAAAACACATGTGTACATAATTTGTATACTTCCAGTATATCAGGGGGGTAGTGAAAAATTGATTACAAAATTCCATCTTTACATATAAAAACAAAGTTAAGTTAAATAAAAGAATGTAAAAATATACAAATTTTAACAAATTATTGCACGTTTCTTTAAAAATACTCCAGAAAACAAGTGTTTTGAAACAACAATAAAAAAAAAGAACAATGTAAATAAAATTGTCAGAGAAATAGCATTCCAGAAAAGAGAGTGTTACAGCAGACCTCATACAATAGATAAAAAAAACTATTCATCAATTCTTAACTATTAAAAGTAATATAAAATTTTATAACCCCCTCTTATGTTTGTTGATCTTAATTCCCGTACAAGCAGCAGAATTGGCGGTTAAAGTCTTAAATCTATTAAGAGAAATAAAATTATTTGGAAATATTTATGTAATTGTTCATTGATGGGTGCCCAGGTTTTGGTAGCAGCAAAATAGAAAACTCCAGTAATGTTGAAGGATTACTTATTTTGAGAAATAAAAAATAAGGCCGATCGTAGCGCTACAGCAGAAGAGAGGCACGAAGAATGACCATTCGTGATCTTACTAGCAGGAGAGGCAAAAGTAAAATTAATTTATATTTATTTCTCAATCAACTCAATTGACTTCAAAACTTGGCAAATGTGTTGCCCTTTTGGCACAATTCTCTGAAAGGAGCATAAATACAATATGAATTTAAAAAAAAGAGTACCATTTTTGGCATAAACCTTATTAATAATTTAAAATAAGGTCTTCCATTTACAAACGACTTTTTTTAGAAAATAAGAATTCCTTATTTTAAACTTTCATTTTAGAAACTTAATTTTATTAAAGTATTCTTGGTGCCGTATGCAAGTTTGGAATTAAAATTAGGTGTGCACGTAGTGGGACCACTGTGTCGGAAAGGGTTAATGGCTCGGGTCGCATGATGATTCAGAAATTTTGGGATGGACAGTCATTACATTTGTCAGTTGCCGTAGACTATTTTTAGAACGAGAACGGATAATGATCTAATAGAAGCCGTTTATTGTGACCATATTAGGGTATAGTCAAGCTACGCAACCAAAAGCGGACGTACTCCACCGCCGATTCCAGGGTTTCATGAACCTAAATGAATGATCCTCCATTGGAGGGTCCGGTTTACCCGTGCACCTCCACAGGTGGGCTCTTCGGCCATGGGGAGCATATACCACATGCCAAGGCTTCACTTGATCTAACACACAGCGCGTTCAGAAGAAACGGAGCTGATCGAGTTGGGCCGTGCACCAGCATATCACTCTCTTACCCCAAATGAATTGACGACAAAGGTTGTTGCAATATGCGGTGGAGCCCAAACTCTAAGGACACCACCACAAAACACTTGGGGAGTATGCCTGAGTCGCCGACAGCTTCGAAGCCGGAAACCGGAAACAGAGTAACATATTAGAAAAAGTATGAAGGGTATAGAAATCGTTACACTGCTTGTTCCACTTTTTGCTTAATAGAAAGGAAATTTTAATGAAGGCATATATTGAGCAGTTAAAAGAATGGTTATTAAAAATCTATTACCATCGAGATTTAAAAGTAGGGTGCATATGAATACCTGTATTTGAAGGGTGGTGGAAGGTTTTCCTCTAAAGTAAAATGTTTTAGCAACTTAACAATAAATTAAATAATAAGGAGTATGATTTCTCAATTAAATATTATATGATTTGAGACAATGCAAAGGGAAAATTTTGATTTATTAAATAAAAGGGAAGGGGCTGAATAAAACAGAAATGTTTCTTGTTCTTATTGTTGTTTTTGTTCCGGAACTAAATGTTTATGAGCAGTGAGCTATATAGCTTATTGAGCACTTTTACGAATATTGTTCTGTTGGCCATGCAAGTGCTTATTTATTCATAAAGAGTTCTTTTTGAACTCTTTAATATGGTTGCAATATTAGAATCTGATATAAAAATTAGTCGAACAAAATATAAAAATAAAAATACAATATAAAATATACAATAAAAACAACACAAATACAAATGAAAGTACAAATTGAAATACACATGTGTATGAAAAATGTAAATGAAAAGGTGATGTAAAACAGATGAAGTTTAGTTGCATTTGATTGGAATTTGTGTATACACACAGGATAGGGAAAAAGAAACTGATGTACCATAAAAAAATAAACCTGCCCTAATTCTCATCAACAGACAAGTGTTATGGTGCTGGCTTACAACTATTGCCCTCTAGGAGAAGGGAATATTAAGTTGAAGTCCACATTATTGCCTTTTCAGACACAACATGAACTCCTTTCTCCCCAGAAGTCAATTGATTGCATAAGGAGCAGTTTAATTTACTCGTTTAAACAGAAGATTAAAAAGGAGTTGGAAAGTCAATTCAAAAGTGTCTCTTATTACAATGAAGTGAAAGGTCCTATGGGTAATAATTTAGAACAGATCATCACTTCGAAAAGTGAGAAATTGGTTAAAATATTTTTAAGAAAACATATACTCTGTATAAATCATAAATTTAAAGACAGTTTTTAAGTACTGAGAGACGGTTTGCCATAATCGGTAAATTGCAATAAGTCACGAGGTGAGAGCTTAAACAACTTAGAAACAATTACAAAAACTGCACTTATAACAACAAAGAAAATTTTTATTTTACCTAAATTAGTGCTATTATTATTTTAAGAAAAGTTAAGTTTTAAAGGGGAACATAATGAGAGAGGAAAAAATACACTGACAGATTATTGTATAAACAAACACCCCATAAATGTAGGATATAATTCACAACAAGATTGCTATGTTAGGATTCCCTTTGATGAGAAGGAACTTGCACCAACCGACAACCCTCACAAAGGAAAATCAAACATAACATTTCTTTTGCAAATGTACACAAGTTTGAAAAACATCAAGTTTGTATAATATAAAGAAATATTATATTTCTTTGGAAATTAACTTCTGAGTCTTAAGTTATATCTTGTTGAATAGTTGGAAGCGTTATTGCGATGCTGAAATACGGCTTGTATTGAATTAGTGAACGGAAGCAGATACATCACACAGCACCAGCGAAAAGGCGGCTTTGAAATTCGAGCAGATAAACAGTGCGATGCGTTACGATAAGAGAAGCAAAGTATAACTGGTAGGGTAGTACGCCTTGAAAATAGGGGGCATCGTAGGAAAGACGTCTTGGTTGGGAAATTACATGCAGAGTAGTCTGCAAGCAAGGAGAGGAGTTACCATACAAATCTTTTCAAGTTGAAGAGCGACTGCGATTCGGCATGAGAGAAATGCGTCAAGAAGTACCAGTGTTATCTTGACATTTTAGTTGATACACAGAGTGATAAACTATGATCAGAGAAGCAGAGTCCTATGAGTCCTGCATATACTTCGAGTAATTAGGAGAAGGATAAAAACTTAGTGGTTGGACATATAGAATTTTTTTTTTGTAATTGTTATTATTTCAGGAATTCACTTATGCTGGATTTTGCAGGCGTTTCAGTAGGAAAACATTTTTCTGAAGAGATGAAGCATCGGTCAGATACTAGAAATAAGAGGCATTTTCTTATAAAAGGGTTAGGATGTCATGCTGAGACTGAAGTGGCGACCTGGATTTTGGATGTGCCTCTCTCCAGATGATTTATTTTTTATTTTTTAACTGGAGAAAAACAGGTTTTTGGCATCACATTATTTATGATATTGTTCGTTCATCAGTACCTAAGTTTGTTTAGCAGTAAATTAGAAAAATCCTCTTATGTTTGTTGAACTTAATTCAGGTACAACCAGCAGAACTGATGGTAAAAGCCTGAAAATCTATTAAGAGCAATCAAATTCCTTGGAGACATCTCTGATATTATTCGTTGATGGGTACCCAGGTTCGGTTAGCAGCAAAATAGAAAAATTCCAGTAATGTTGAAGGATTATTTTGAGAAATATAAAAATAAGGCTGATCGTAGTGTTAAAGCAGGAGAGAGGCATGAAGAATGGCCAATCGTGATCAGGGCCGGTGACAGGTTTAACCGGGCCCCTGGGCAGACCAAAAGTATGGGCCCCCTACAAGAAAAGGAGTGGAAATCCGCTTATACGAATCACTGCATAATCAAATCAGTCTTCTTTTTTTTAGAATTAAAAAAATAACATCAATTGTTGCTTATTTGAATCACCACCCCCTTTAATTGAATCAGACTCCACTACAAACATGATTAAATTAAAAAGTGGTTATCCAATTTTGATCGAATCTTGCCATAAAATAATTTATTCAAAGGCAAAGTTATTCTACAATTTTACATTTTACCCACGTCACAAACCTAATGTCTCTGACACGTTTGCAAACAAAAATGGAAATTTCAGCTAATTTCTATTAGGTGTTAAAGAATTAAGAAATGTGTCTCTCCCCCTATAAATGTGAAGCATCTTTGATTATAATAATTTGATACCTCATGACCAACTTTTCATATTTTTCATATCTCAAAAATTGCTTTGAAACACAATTTTGACTGCATTTGTATTCATAGGTATATATATATACATTTCGAATATTAATGTCAAAACTCATAACGGACATATAAAAATCATCAATACAACCTTATATTACGCAGCCATGAATGACTTCGCGACGAATGTCCCGTATAGGTGACGTATAACGTTCTCAAAATCTTTGATTATTGATACCAGTAAATTTGAATAGAAAATTTTGTTTTATTCAATCGAAGAATTTCTGCAATTAAATTGGACAATAATTTCTTTTCTGAATAATCGGGGATAAAAGATTAAAAATTCGTTAAGTGACGTTTGTCGAAAGGGGTTAATAATGTAAAATGTCTGTTATGTTCATACTAATGATAAATACTATATAATTCTTTATAAAAATATAATAAATTTACATTAAGTAAAAGTATTTTGAAAAAAAAATTAAGATATCTGTATTAATAAAAAGGTTTTTGTCTGTTTCTTTGTAGGAAGGTGTTCTGATTCCCCCCACTCTAAAAAATGTTTTTTCGTCCCAACCCCTTTCAGATTTTTGAGAAATATTTATATTGAATTTTCCATATGAGTTTCATTTGTAACAATACCAACGGAGCTTCGCTCGCTTTACTGGTTTGATTTCCTAAAAAAAACTGGGGTTGGGGGACTTCAATAACTTTGGCAACATATACCCGTGCGAGATGCGCCCGCTCTGGTCTCGAATCAAACGAACATTGAGTTATTGTGGTTTTTTATTTCGACCCAGATTAAATTCAAATTTTCAACATCTTGTTCATAGGTCGCTTTAAGAACAGATTTCGTATTCTTATAACTTGTATTTAACCATGATACTAGCAAAATTCAGCGGCAATTTTTCTGTTTCAGAAAAAAATGTCAAAAAATCGCATAAAAAATCGTAGCGAACAGAATTTACTATATTAGGCTAAAAGATTGAATTTTTTTTACGAATGTCAAAAAATCGCCATAAAAAAAAACTAAAATAAAAACTGAAAATTGCATTAAAATTTCACAAAAAATTTAAAAATCAGAGAGAGCAAATTTTATTATACAAGGCACAAAGATTGAAATCAGATTCCTCTTACAAGTTAAAAAATCAACGCAAAAAAAAGAAAAAAAAGCAGAAAACGCTAAAAATCGCACAAAAAATTCGCGGAAAATTTAAAAAAACGCCCATGACAAAATTTCCTATATTATTGTACGTAAAATATTGAAACCAGATTCCTTTTACAAATATAAAAAAATGCCTTAAAACACGAAAAAACCCCCCTCTAAAACTCGCATAAAAACGTAATATCCCCCCCCCCACAAAACTGGCTTTTTTTATTTGCATTTCTTTAGACATAGACATACAGTTATCTTCCTCTCAAACCTTGTAACTCTGCATGCTACAGTCACTTCAGAAATCTCTGAATGGTCAGTCCGACACACAAACATCTGTCTTTATCACCATACTTGCTGATCCGCCTGGCGTTGCCCAGACCCGTCAAAAAATCGTACAAAACGCGAAAAAACTCTAAAAATTGCAAAAATTTAAAAAACTGCTACACGAGTTCTGACTAAACTTTATTAAAAATCGAGCATTTTACTATATTCAGCTAGAAGAAATAAACTTTTACTGATATGGAAAAATCACAGCAATCGCGAAAAAATTCTAAAAATCGAAAAAAAAATTAAATAGAAGAGGACAAAATTTGCTATAGTGAACCATAAGATTGAAAGAGGATTCCTTTTATTATAATTTAACATTTTAAAAGTTTAATAAAATGTACTATATTATTTCTGATTTCAGAGATTTTCTTTCTTTTTTCCCCTTCAAATAATAATGATTTAAGATCGCTCGCCAGAAGTATACTTAGAAATTGTGAGGTAGGGGTCTACATGGGCCCGCGTTTGGGTTCGGGCCAATTTTCATTCACGAGATTCGGGACGGGCCCGGGCCTATTATTTTTCTGCAGGCTCGGGCTGTGTTTAACTTTTTTTGGCAGAGTCGGACCAGACTTCTTTTTTCCGGGCCAAGCTGGGCCTGGACTTTATTCCTCCTAGAAAATCAGTAAAAATCAGTAAAATGAAGCCCGGCACAACAATTTTTGTAAAAAATGCATAGATTTTTAAATGGCCATCATTCTACATTTAAAATTCTATTGTTTGCTGTTATTGAGGAGATGATAGCATAAAGATTATTAATAAATAAGTTAAAACAACGTCTTGTGCCGTTTTAACTTGCTACAATAAGTATAAAAATAGGAAAGATAAAAATATTAGCTTAAGATGAGTGTGAAAAATAAAACTATTTAATTGAGTCAAAAAAGAAAACTTTTATCGGTTTTCTTTTGTCACAAAATAAATAAATAAAAATAATCTAACAGTCTAACAAAAAAAAAATGATTTAATACTGTTATACATATTAGACAACATGTTTAATGTAAGATAAAAAAAGTTGTGCGATATGTATAAAAATGAATACAGTTCCTGCGACAGTGGATACCATAGGTGCCAAACAGGAGCTCAATCAAAAGCACAGTTTAGATGCTATTGTGTTCACTCACATATACAGATACATATATATATATATATATATATATATATATATTTGCTACGGTGAAACACCGAAATCTGGAGAATGTCGACTTTCACCGGTGAATGTCAACAAACACATAGTCGCTTGGTGTATGTCCGAAATATTTGCTAAATACCCTTATTTCTGACTTACACCGGTAAATGTCGACATTCACCATGCACTAATGGTGAATGTTGAACATGTCCGAGATTTATATTTTTTTCTCCGTAATTCAGTCGCGATAAATTTTTCGCCTCTCTTTCTGAGAGGAATGACTAAGAACTTAAAACACACAGTACATTCAAAATGAGAAAGGAAAATAATAGAAGTTAAAAACTTACTTAATTATAAAGTACATTCAAAATCAGAAAGGAAATTAATAGAAGTTAAAAACTTACTTATTACACAGTACGTTCTAAATGAGAAAATAAAATAATAGTAATAAAAAACTTCCAAAAGTATGTGATTCAAATCTTATTTATTGCAACAACTTAAACTATTACGACACTTTGAATTGCACAAGAGGCCCTTGCTTTTACAACTGCATTTATTTGTGGAACACTTCCTTTTGCAATGACAGCGTGTATAGCCTTGCCCACCGCTTCTTGAATTAGCTGCAGCTGCTTCTCTCAGCGAAATTTCTTTAAAATAAATCTCATCTATGGTTCTACTTTTCTTTACAAATTACGAACTGATTACGTGTGTAAAGCTGCTTGAGGGTACCATTTTCATTTGCAAGTTTATAGAAGTCGGAGTCTTCTATTCCAACAACAACCGCTAACACATTTCGGTTATCTGTACGACCACGGTCGACATCAGGGACTTGTACAGTATCACCAATTTGAGCAGGAGAAAATTGTTTTTGTGAGGTTCGTAACATTTTTCTTGCTTGCAGTAGAAGATTCTCTTTCGCGGCTGCTCTTTTTATAGAAATTAACTCGTGTTTTTCAGTCAGAACTTGATGTGAATACGTGGTAGATTGCAAGTCCTCTTCAATATTTTTCTTTGGAATATGGTTTTCGGTATGACCACCACTCCAATTTTTTTCAAAAGTATTACCAGTTTCTTCAAGCTGTTCTTCGGTTTCAAAAGTATTGGCAATTTCTTCAAGTTGTTATTCGGTTTCAAAAGTATTGGCAATTTCTTCAAGTTGTTCTTCGGTTTCAATATTTGCGATTTGTTCGCTAGGCAAAAAAGACGATGGTATGCCTCTTTTCGCTTTAATGCCAAACATGGCTTCATAAGGACTTTGGTGTATTCCTTCGTGGTATGTAGTGTTCTTGGCAAATTGAACAAAGGGTAAACCTTCTGAATATTTGTATCATTATTGTTCCTCCATGCAGTTAAGTTAGCATATTCTGTATATCCTGATTGGCCCTTTCAACTGAACCTTGTGTTTGACTGTGATGAAGCTTTCCATGAACTATCTTAACATCTTTCCACACATCACATATTTCGGATATGACTTGATTACTGAATTCTCTACCATTATCTGATTGCAATATTGCTGGAGCACCAAATGTTAAAAATATTGGAAGAACATGATACGCTACTTCTTCCCCCCTCCTTATCGTGACGTCACACCTTCACGCTAGCTACCGCTAGAGCTCCTATAATAGAGGCTGATGCATCCTCGCAGATTTGGTGCTCAAATTGAAGTTGAGTTGAAAAACCACGCTAATCAGAACCGGTTCAGCCAATCAGCACCCAGTCTTAGGCAACCCCAACTCCGGCTGCAGTAGATTGATGCTGAACTGAGCACCAATAATCCGAAACAAAATGGATATGCGTCAGCTCCTATTATAGAAGACTTAGCTACCGCAAGGAAGAAAGAGATTCAAGCTCTTCTCTTTTCAACCTCCACCAGAGCATATCTGTGATTGTCGACATA
The DNA here is from genome assembly GCA_963931845.1 of Maratus michaelseni. NCBI lineage: Eukaryota > Metazoa > Arthropoda > Arachnida > Araneae > Salticidae > Maratus > Maratus michaelseni. The sequence goes on along the minus strand of OZ007590.1, from coordinate 409,138,225 downwards.
CACCGGTGAGGGTCCGAATGTACAAGAATGTAATGAAATATTCGATCTTTCACCGACGTATTTGGTGTTTGTTGACATTCCCCAGTAAAAGTCGACATTCTCCAATTTCGGTCTTTCACGGTAACATATATATGATATATATATATATATATATATAGGTACCATCATAATACCATAAATGGACACTGAGGAAATTAAAATGAACAAAATACCAACATATACATATGGAATAATTGTAAAAATATAAAAGCCTCAACATTTAAAGACAGCCTCAAAATGTAAAGATATTAAAAAATTTTATAATCGGGTTTAATCATGATTACAACATTTTCCATAAATATTTTTTTTTCACGATTTAAATCAGAAAAATTTTGTCTAAAATTGACAACCTGCCATTTTTTTCAGGATCGAAAAATTGATAAACCCATCCGAGAAGGACTACAAAATATCATAAATTTTAAGGAGGTTTTTTGTTTCTTTTGTTACAGATAAACAAATTCTGAGATCCATCTGGTACAGCAGAACGCTTCACTTTTTGCACACCCTGGTATCAATGGCCACCAAAGGACACTGTTTCAACCAATTTTCAAATAAAAAATTGCAAAAAGTGAAAAACTTTACGTAATTTAAAAAAAAAAGTTATAACATACCTTAAAAAGATTGTGTTTACCATACGAAATTTGTGAGAATATGGTTTATTCTGAGTTTTAAATGTTTGTGGTTATTGTGCCCTTATATTTGTGCTATACTTTAAAATATAGGGGGTTTCAGTGAAAAACCTATAATGTCCCCCTCTTTATAAAAATTACATTTACCATACAAAATATGAGTGTTCTACGATAACTAGTACAGTTCAAGTTATTAAGTGTTTTAAGTTATCAGCACCATATATTTATAATACACTAAAATATGGTGGTATGCTTCTATAAAAAATCAATCGATTATCCTAGTTTCAAAATTTTTCTTTTTCATTAAAATAGTAATTGTAATGGAGATCATTAAATATCATCCTCAAACACCATCTCATTATGATGTGATTGTAACTCAAATTTCTTAATTCCCATGAGAAAAAAATGATTAATAACTTTTTCAAGTATAGTTGTAATAAAATCTAATTTAAAATTTTACTGTTTCCATTCCACATAAATAATTGTAACTAAAACTCCTTAGTTACCATTATAACAACATAATGGTAGTCATAATCTTCTCAAGTAGAGAAGACTGGTACACAGTGGACCACTTTTTCAGTTAATTTTTTTTCTCTTTAATGGATAAATCAATCTCCATGAAAATATTTTTGAATATTCCTTAAATCTTTATACATTCACCATAATTTTCTCAGAACATAGTTTTCAATACACTTAAAAAAAAAAAAAATTAACGCACCCGTAAAGTGGACCAGTGTGCCCCAAAAGTGAGGCACACTGGTCCACCCACCGGGGCACAGTGGACCGCTATTAGATATTATCTGAAATACAATATAAATCTATTTTTCATTAATCTAATTATTTTTTATTTCCCCTTTACCAGCAAAATACTATAGTAATATAAATTTACAAGAAACATTTTGAAACAAAAACAAATTAATTATATTTTGAAAAGAATAACAGATTAATACAGAAACAATTGCAATTTAGATGAAGTTATTACTTAAGTACAAAAAAATCAGCATACATTAAAATTTGCAAATGAAATTCTAAAATACTTATGAGTAAGATTGTGCCTGGAATTTTCCTGAAATACTTTTGTGTCTGGGAGCAATATTATGAAATCATTGACATCAACAATAGATTCATCTACAGTTTCGGGAAAAATAAACTGATTTCCATTCGATTTGCGTCTCATGAATCTTACTTGAATAGAATCATCATCAATTAGACTACAGTTATATTTATCAAAGGCAGTAAATACAAAACAAAATATTTCTTACTATGTTAAATAAATTGTTATTTTTCTTTGTTTACTTTATTTTATAGTTAAACAACTACTTTAAAACACCATTTCTTTATAGAAAATAAGCAATTATTAAATATTTTGAACATTCTGCATTACAGGAGCAGAGTGGATTGTGGACCACTGTGCCCCAGGAGTGGGTGGTCCACTCTGCCCAATGTTGAAGTTCAATAAATAATCATACTAATATTGTTTATAGCTTCCTTTTAAACGTATTAACTTTACAGTTAAATAAAAACAAGTGTCTTAGCTTTGCTAAAAAGCTGTTTTATCTTATTTATCTACAACCTTTAATTACTAAAAAAATAAAAATATGATGATGAAAATTTTTATTTTTAGAAGCTCAAAACAACCAATCAGTATAAAATAGTTCAATCTGAGCTAAACATATTTTTTGAAGGCTGTAACTAATCAGTCCAGTGCTGTTGTCTATTAGGATAGAAGAGAAGCTTAAAAATTTTTTTAATAAATAAAATATTGGGGGGTGGTCCACTGTGCCCATAGGTCCATTGTGTACCGGTCTCCCCTACATTTGCAATTAATATCTATTTTTTAAAATTTACCATTCTAATTATATGTAACTGTAGCTAAAATTTTACCGTTACAGCATTACAGCGCCATAATGAAAATCACAACCTTCTGCAGTACAATTATAATCCCATCTTATTTTTAAATTCGCCGTGGTGTAATTACACGTAATTGTAACCTGTACGTTCTCAATTATAATTACAATTATATAATGATAATCATAGCAATTATAGTTACGATTACAATGCTAATGTAATTTAAAATTAAGGGCATTACAATTACATGTAACTGAAATTATAATCTCTTACATGCCAATAAATTGTAATTACATTACAGATTAACCAGATTGCGAATTTGCCCGATTCTGAATGAAAGGAACTATTTTTTTTTTTAACCGAAGGGCAGATACACTTACAAATCTTCGTCGTAGTGTGATGTATGAAACAATGCAAACTAGATAGAAATTATATAACAAAACACAGACTTGGACTTTGACTTGGGCTTTGAAGGGGGTGGGCTTTGAGACCTATAGCTACTAGGCTGTCGTCTCGAATGATCCATATACATTTTTTTTATTATTATTATTCACAGAAACACAGACATGACTTCGACAATTACATAAATCTTGACGAGACAGTACAAGGAAATTTACAACACCAAGAGTTACATCCGGGAGCTCCACAAAGTGTGTGCAATGGAGCTGGCGGGAGTCGAACACCGCCGGCCTTGCTTCCTACGCTATGAAGCGATTAGCGGAGTGGTGCCTTAACCACTCGGCCACGGAGGCCCCACAAAACACAGAGTTCAGAGGCACTCAGTAAACAGCTAAAAGACAACACCCTTTTGCGATTAAATTCGATTGCCAGAAAACTTTTCGATTAAAGATCTATGTTCGATTAATAATGTCCTAACTGCTATCGATCGTTCTAAGTAAATTTGAACAACTTGCTTTTTGTGTGTTGCAAATAGTTCAATTCTGTGTTGTGTGTAAAACATACATAGAAATTATATTCTTAAACCTAAAAAAGGATAACATATAACATCAAAAGAAATTTAACTTTTTTTTTAATCAAGCTCATTAATCGAAATGAAAATCTCTTTTAGTATATGATCGAAAATTTCCGTTGTTCGTTTATCGCGTCTTCGGCGTCCTCTCTGCGAAATGGGGTTACAGCTCTGACGTTTTGACTCTAAATAGGACAGCTTAATAACTTTCTATATTTTCACTATTTTTGTTATCAAAGGTATTTTACATAAATATTTAAGTATCTAATTTACTGTGATGATTTCAAATATTTTTTGCTTAGGCCTAACTATTCAAAATTAGGATGATGCCTGCTGTTAAAAAAAATCAAAATAATCGAATTTTTTTATTATTATTATTTAAATCAGATTCTTATGACTTTTTTTTTCTTATGTTACGATATTTAATGGCAACCAAGAGCTTCCCAAATAACTTTTTCCCATAGTGCATCAATTTTATTTTTCAAGTGTTGCTTTAAATAAAGCTGTCATAATGAAGACAAATTCTGGAACATGGTTATTTTGTCAGTTGATGGTAGTGGTTTCGTAACACATAGATCATTTTAAAGTAAACTAAGACAATATTTGGTACAAACAATTTACTGCAAATGTAAAAATTAGTTTAGAAAACAGAAAATATTTTTTACTTCCAAAAGCAATTTCCCCTATTTTGCACACACATAAAAAGCTCTTTTTTTCAGATTTCTGTGCTATCTTTTTAAAAATTTTAACCCAAATCATACAAATAAAATTTACTTTTCTGTCAACTTGTATGTAGTTGCAGTGTAAAGCATTTTGTATATTGATTTTTAAGTACTTTTTTGTTATAGGGGCCTTGGTGAGATAAAAAAGATGGTCTTGGGCCAGAGAGAAAAAAAAAATTCTCACCTATTTTCTAACAACCAATTCACTGTTTCATACACACAAGCAATTTTTTCAGTATTTATACTATTTATTTAACATACATAGAGTTTAATCTGGTAAAAAGAGATTTGTAGCTTTTTGGTTAATTGCAGCCAATAACTGTTAGCCAAATAAAAATAGCTTTAGCCAAAAAAAAAACTTTTATTTATAAAATTTTTCGAAAAAAATTAAAGATCTTGTAATATCAAACATGAAAATGTATTTGTTTTAATTTTTTAGGTATTACATTTTCAGAGATATTGTCGAAATTACAGTGCAAAAATATGTCTCCCCCCTCCTCTCTATTTTCGAATCTACAGAAACTAAAATTAGGAAAAAATTAGAGGTAGTAGACGTTTATTTAAACCTTGTAAGAAAACAATTATCTACATATTCCTGGATAACATAGTTTTTGAGAAAAATTCATTTTCCAATTACACACAAACTTTACTTTTCAGGCAGTCAAAAGGGGAGTTGACATGCACTTGAGGTATCTATCGACACAGAATCATCCAAGGATATTTGATAATGCTTCTCAAAAAAATCTGTTGGTAATTAGTCGAGATATTAAGTTACTTGACAAAAGAATTTTCTTTTTATATATCGTGTAGATTATTGTTCGTAAGATCTTGTAACATTGAACTAAAAAATATATTTGTTTTAATTTTAGGTATTCTATTTTCAGAGATATCGTCAAAAGTACTGAAAAAATATGCCCCCGCCCCCCCCCCCTCTTCCCCTCCTATTTCCAAATCTACTGAACCTAAAATTATGAAAAAATTAGGGGTATTAGGAGTTTATTAATTAATAAATAGTAATTAAAAAAATTCAATGTACGGAAGGAACCCTTTGAGCACAAGTTATACTCGCACTTGATTGTTTTTTTTTTTTTTTTTTTTTTTTGTAATAGTAGTTTCACCTTTGTTTTCTAGAGTATTTAAAAAAAAAAATACATCCAACAATCTGTTAAAATTTGTAAATTTTTTATTGCAAATTCTTTTATTTAACTTGACTTTGTTTTTGTATGTAATGATGGAATTTTGTAATGAGTTTTAAAGTATTTTTCTTTTATTAAATGCATGATTTTGCACTTTTTATGAAGCATAAATCTGTTACAAGATGTTGTAACATCTCTTTATTAATGAATTCATTTTAATTAACTTATTTATAATCATATTATTAATTAATTTTTTTCTCATTATGCAATATATCTGCTAAACATAATTAAATAAATGACACGGATCCTAAAAGAATAAACCAGACACAACGTTACATCTTCACAGCATGTTTATTTACAACTGAACAACCGTGGATACTGTTGCCAGATCCACGTAAGTAAGTTACATAAAACATCGAGTTGAGATAGCATATGCACATAAGACATGGAGTTATAATATATGGAGTGAGAATACATTACAATACCCTCCTCTACAAGTTAAGACGTACAACTGGTTTTATGTTACGCTTAGGGCGTTCATGAATATTCCATTTTACTGGTTGTGAGTTCATGTTTTGTTTACTACATTCAATTTCATTTGAATGAGAGCTTGTTGATTGTAATGTTACATTATTATCTGTATCATTTGAATGGGAACTTTGTTGTAATATTACATTATGATCAGTATCATTTTGGAGTTCATTTGATGGTAAATCAACCTCCTCATTTAGAGATGGAAGTTTGTTATCTCTACAATCAACCTTATCCATAACTCTCCTGTTGAAATTCCCAACATTGAAATTAGAATTGAAATTGCTATTGTCTCTATTAATAATAGAACTTCTAGAATCATACATACTCCTATCCCCAATAATTTGATCCAAATGTCTTTTCCAAATTAAATCCTCATTAATTAGTTTACACATATATACTCTATCACCCAACACTTCATCTATTGTGCAGTGAACCCAACCCTTCTTGTTTGGATTTCGGTAATCTCTACATAACACTCTATCCCCTTCTTTGAATACTTCCTCTCTAGTACCTTTAGTAACCACCATACCCGATTTATTTGTATCTTTTAGCAAATCTAATCTAGTTCTGACTTTGTTTTTAAAAATTAAACTTGTGGGTGTAACCCCTGTAGTCATGTGAACTGAATTTCTATAGTGAAAAAGATACCGATTCATTAAAGTTTCAAAGCTAACATTGTTATTAGTTGGTGTTTTTAATAATTTACTTAAGCTAGATTTAAAATTTTTCACCGCATTCTCAGCTAGTCCATTAGTAGCCGGATGATATGGTGGAGATGTTAGAAATTTTATCCCATTAATGTGCAAGAAATTAATTAGTTCCCTTGATTCAAACTGTTTTGCATTATCAGTTTCCACAATCTTGGGTAAACCGAAGCGAGCAAAACACTCTCTAAACTTTTCAACGCATGGCTTAGCCTCTATACTATTCATAATAAATGCTTCAACCCATTTAGAATATGAATCTATCATAATTAAAATCATTTTTCCTTTTATAGGACCTAGAAAATCTGCATGAATTCTTTCGAAAGGGTAACTAGCTTTGTTCCCTGAAATAATTTTACATTTCTTAGGCTCTGGTCTAGCTTCTGAACAAACACTACAGCTCTTCACAAAATCTTCAATATCAGAATCTAAACCAGGCCACCAAAAATAAGCTCTAGCATTGCTTTTCATTTTAACTATCCCTTCATGAGTACTATGAAGTTCAGTTAGCAATTGCTTTCTATATTTTGTTGGAATAACAATACGATATCCCCACATTATTACCCCATGATCAACATTTAACTCATCTTTACGATTAAAATACTTCTTAACCTCACTATTAGTAACATTCTGTGGGAATCCATAAGTTATGTAATTAAACAATTTTCCTAAAATTGGATCTCTCCTTGTTTCAGATCTAACTTTAAATAAATCAATCGGAACATCTTTTTCTATGAAATGCACATAATCATATTCCTCTGTTTCAACCAACTTGTTATCAATTATGGGATATCTAGATAAGGCATCAGCCTGTGTGTTTAAATTGCCTTTTATATGTCGAAAATTATAGTTAAAACCAGATAAAAACAATGACCATCGTTGGAGACGTCCTGCTACCATAAGTGGTAAAGTGCGGTTTTCTCCAAATAAAGCTAATAATGGTTTATGATCACTCACCAATTCAAATTTTGTACCTATCAAATACTGATACAGCTTTTGGCATGCCCAATAAATGGCTAAAGCTTCTTTATGTATCATTGAATAATTTCTCTCTGCTGGACTAAAGACTCTAGATATAAAACAAATTGGTCTTTCAGATTTATCTTCCAATACATGTGATAACACTGCTCCTATTCCATTTTGACTAGCATCACATGATAATCTCAAAGGTTTAGACCTATCAAAGTGAATTAGAACTCTGTCTGATGTTAATTCTTTTTTAGCATTATCAAAGGCTTGTTGACATTTAGTGGACCATTTGAAATCAACATCCTTTTGCAACAGATCATACAATGGTTTCATTTTTGGTGATAAATTTGGAATGAATTTTGAATAATAATTAACCATACCAGAAAATACTCGAACATCATTAACATTATGTGGTCGGGGAAATTCTAAAATTGCTTTAACTTTAGTATCATCTTTTTGCAACCCATTTTTACTAATAGTGTGTCCTAAATATTTAATACTATCTTTGAAAAACTCACACTTTTTTAAATTAACCCGAAACCCTGCAGTCTGTAACCTATTCAAAACTGCTTTTAAATTTTCTAAATGTTCCTGTTCATTACTACCCGTTATTAAAATGTCATCTAACAAATTAACGGTACCCCCAATTCCTTGTAATGTTTTTTCAATCATTCTTTGAAAAATGGCACAAGCTGGCTTGGTTCCAAAAGGTAAACGGTTTACTAAATAAATGCCATAAGGTGTGCTCCAGGCTAATAATTCTTTGGTTGAATCATCTAACACTAACTGATTATACGCATTCGATAAATCCAATTTACTAAAATTTTGACCACCCTGTAGAGCTGTGAACAGTTCTTCTATCCTCGGCAAAGGATGGTTATCATCCTTTAAATATTTGTTAACAGTGATTTTATAGTTTGCACAGACTCTAATGTCTTTACCATTCGGTTTCATTACAGGAACCAGAGGTGTGCCCCACTGAGAATTATCCACTTTTGTAATTACTCCCTTTTTTCTAAATTATCTAACTCTGACTTAACTTTTTCTTTAAAGGCGAAAGGGATTGGTCGTGGTTTGTGAAAAATGGGTTTTACCTTACCCTCAAGTTCCAAATGTACCTTCTCTGCCTTATACGTACCCAATTCATCTTTAAACAAATCCGAGTATTCAGATAGCAATGACTGTAGTTCTAAATTTTTTTCACCTACAGAAATTCTATTCACATTAGTGTTACCTATTACCACGTTTAAACCAAAATCATTTAACACATTTCGCCCAATAACAATTTTTCAGACTCTTTAACTACAATCATGTTGACTATTTTAGAAATTCCATTAAGTTCCATAGAAACATTAATTTGACCCACAGGAATTACAATATGCCCTCCATAAGATTTTAACTTAATGTTTGTATGCTCCAATTTAATATTTCTCAAATTTTTCATATATAATGAAAAGGGAATACATGACACCCCAGCCCATGTATCCACTTCCATTTTAACTTCCTTACCCTCTAGCTTAACATTTAATAATAAAGGATTTATATAAGAAACATCAATGTTATACAAATCAATATAATGACAACCTTCATCTTCTATTGAATTTACAGTAGAGGATAAATTTTTAGATTTACATACCTTAGCTAAATGTCCTTTTCGATTACATGTATTGCACTTAAAGTCTTTAAATTTACACTTTTTAAAGTCATGATTATCTTTACCACAATGAAAACACTTCAGCACATCATCTCTTTGCTGATTGACTTTAGTGTACTTTTTAGTAGACTGTCCCGCTCTCTCTTTTGAAGGCTTCAATTGTACTTTGTTTACCTCAATGTGTCTTGCTTCTTGAAGTAGCACTTCTTTGCTCTGGGCAATGTCCAGTAAATTAGCCAGTGTGGTGGTGAGCTTCTCTTCACAAAGACGATCGAGGATACGCCCTGGTCTCATTCCAGTAACAAACTTGTCTCGAACTCTTTCTTCAAGACTCGATCCGAATTCACATTCTGCCGCTTGCGTCTTGACTTTCACATACCACTCTCGCACGGATTCTTGTGATTGTTTCAATGAGTCGAACACCACTCGCTTGCGATATACGGAAACTGCAGGTTGGAACTGTTCTGTCAAAAGTTTTTTTAACTCGTCGAAAGTTTTTCCCGACGGCATAACAGGATCGCACAAATTTCTTAAAATCTTGTACACTGCTTCGCTCACTGTTGTAAGTAAAACCGGCACTCTGCGGGTATCTTCAACTCCGTTAGCCAAAAAATACTGTTCCAAACGTTCTATAAAAATGTTCCAGTCATCATTTAAATTAAATTGGCGAATATTTGCCACAATTCCTGTGTTTACAAAAGTCACGTTGCTCGGATCCGTAGTTGCCATGTTGCGTAGCGCAAGTTGCAGATTTAAAATAACGTAATCAATCAGAACTTTTTCCGAAAAATAATGATGTATAATTAAAAAGGTTGCCTCGTCGCCAAATTTGCAATATATCTGCTAAACATAATTAAATAAATGACACGGATCCTAAAAGAATAAAACAGACACAACGTTACATCTTCACAGTATGTTTATTTACAACTGAACAACCGTGGATACTGTTGCCAGATCCACGTAAGTAAGTTACATAAAACATCGAGTTGAGATAGCATATGCACATAAGACATGGAGTTATAATATATGGAGTGAGAATACATTACACATTAAATAATTCTAATAATTTAAATTACATTTAAGTTCAAAATTTAGTAACATCAATAATCTTTTTTTAATCTTCAACAAAAAATGAATATTTGCATTTATGAAGCATTTCTAATTTTGTTATATTATATAAGTGCCTCTTATATTAATAAAATTGAAGTTCTGTGGTCAATATTGTAGAACTGTATTTGAGCTTTAAAAAAATCATATTAATGATCTGGAGATTTTAAAATTATGAATTTAGTCATTTGAGATATCCAAAAGGTTAGCAATCACTGCACTACAGCATGTTGCCTATTAAAAGTGTGTGTGCATCATTTACATTTTTTGTTAAAAGAAACACACAAAAGAATTCGAATACTTTACTGTCTAAGTGGTCATTGTTTGAAATACACTTTAGTGATTTTAAATACTGCAAACATACCAAAAATAATATCTGGTATTGAAACCAACTAGGACTAGTTCTTTATAGAAAAGAGCGCATGTAACATTTGTTATTGCTTTATGTTTATAGGAATGCACAAAGTAAATTCGATACATTAGTCTGTTGTATCATTGTCGATATGCCGCACCATACAAAATTATTCAAATACATTACCGCCTATAGGCAGCCATTGTTTGAAATCATTTCTGTGGTATTATATTTTTTAAAAGTAAACAATTTACTTTTATATTGAAAGTAGTAGAAATATCTTCTGCATATATATACGCTGTTTCTCTAACATATAGAATTATTAAGTATGACAGATTTTTGATACCATTAAAAATGGTCTCAAGGGGGGGGGATAGGGTATTAAGAAGAAAAAAAATTCATATATCTGTCAATTCACAAGATATCAAATCCGCTTAAATTTATTATAAATCTTCTTAATTTTATCTACAACTTTTATACTGGCAAGTTTGTTATAGGACCAACTGACCAACTCTTACAGCAAAATAAATAAAATAAAAACAAAATAAATCGCTGCTGGCTCCATCTACATTCGCAGGTATATTTTGAAGTGGTCAGTCCCAACTGCCGCATCATGGTAAAAAGGTCTTTCTTCTGCAATTTCCAATAAACAGGCACCTTATGGTCTGTATCTTCGAAATCTACCTGTGCCTGTAGGCCGAGCTGTCAGGGATTTTTTTATGAATGAAAATATATGTTTCCATTAAAAAAAAAAATCTGTAATGACTCCACTTGTCTTTCCGAACACTTTACAGAATACTATTCATTTAAATCAATAATAATATAAACATAAATAAAAACTTGGATACTAACTTTACAAAGTTTAATTGTTTCCTCTGGTGAAAATGACCTCATGTTCTAAAGAAAAAGTGAACTTTCATTCATAAAACCGAAATTATGATGTAATTTTCGATTAGTTTTAATTTCCGCCAAAGCTGAAATGAAAGCCTACAAATTAAAATGAATATTTAAATTGAATTTACATAGTCCTGCTAATGGATGTTTTAAATTGTTTTGTATGCATCTGTTTCACCATTTTTCCTCTAAAACATGCAATACATAAATTATCATATACTTTTTTCAGATTAAAAAAACTCATTTTTTTTCTTAAGGAAAATAGGGGGCTCTGCCCCCTGCGAGCTAAGCTCGCCAACCCCATTGAGACAACACAGACTCTAAAAACATGCTAATTTACTCTGTTTTTAAAAGATTACTGAGTATACTGAAGAAAATACATTTTTTTAATTGAAAGGAAATATTATTTATGCTATTTTAAAATTGGCAACAATAGGTTAAAAAAAACTTTTTGAAATATGAATTGGCAATATTATTTGGGCATTTGATATATGACATAATTTCCCCCATTTACTGCTCTTAATGTGTAATAATTTAAGTTTTCATTCTCTTGTTATTAGTTTCATGTAAATACATTTCTAATTGAAAGGAAATATTATTTGTGCTGTTTTACATTTTGGCAACAATATAAAAAATGACTTTTTATAAATCCTAATAATATTATAAATCTGATTGTGTGCAAATGTTAGGCTGAAGCCAGCGTCAAAATGAAGCATTTAATTATCTTTTATCTTTGCATATAAGTTGATTATAACCCTCAAATGAACATAGAATGGTTTTTGTTTATTTTATTTCAATATTTTTCTTAATAATTCAAAATTTCATTATTTTCATAGAGAATAAATGGACATTTTTTCGTATATTTTAAAATGGTTGGTTGGTTTGGCCCAAAGGGCCCGGTTTTGCAGCTTTTTTTAAAGTGGTTAAATTTATTTTACCGTTGCTAATACTTTATCGTTGCCAATATAAAATAAAACCCCTGAGTAATAATTTTTAATCAACAATTTATTTTCAAGTGAAAAATTTCCACGTGAAAAATGAAAATGAAATGAATTATTTAAGAATTAAACAGAATATGAAATGATGTCATATTAGAAACAAAACATTCGTTTTCAAATATTTGATAATAATACAAAGTGCATAAATACAAGTAAGTATGGAAAGCAAGCGAATATGATGTCATATATAGAAAAATAAAACAGATTTGTTTTGATGTTGAAATAAAATGATCTTGGGTTATCAAATTATTTGTGATTAATTTCTCTTTTTTTTATTTTCTTTTTTGACATGAAAGGAATTATTTTAAATGTACGTAATATATGTATTTTAAATGTATGTGTTGTAAATTAAAGTTCTGTGTTTTAAATGAAATGAGTGAAAGATTTATATTTTTAATGAATTCAATACGAATGATGGGATAGGTTGGCGATTTATCGTCTGCACACAGCTAACACAAAGATACCATATTTTTAATTTAAATTAAAAAATATATATATATTGGATGGCAAATGTCAGTGATATGCATTGCAAAATTATCCGTATCGAAAATCAGAAAATCTTAATAAAAATAACTATATTTTTTAAAAGAAAGTTGCTTTTCTCATAAAAGCTAAAGATTTAATATGATTGTGTCGAAGTAACAGCATTTTTCCTCTATCATTTTCCCACAATCGAAACACATTTGTAAATCGTCGTTTCGAACCGGAATTTAATTTTACATTTCTTTTAGTTTTAAAATAGGAAAAACTTTGTTGTCGTTTTTAAATATAACTTTTTTTAAAGTTGTTTCATAATAGATTTTTGTAAAGTCTTGTAGGATAAGAAAAATGGCATAGATTTTAAAGCAATGTTTAAGTAAAATTACAATATTTTTTAAACTTAAAAAACAACAATGTTATCGAAAAGAAAATCGATTTTACGAACAAATTCGCGTAATGCAAAAGCAAAGAAGAAATCAAAAAGTAATGAATATTTTCTTCCAGACGAATTGTGTAAACTTGAACAAGCCGATCGTGCCAATTCATAACATTATAAACGTGAAAGTGCGTTCTATATAGTAGAATTTTTTTTACATATAGGTAGAAAATTTCCGAGAATAACAAGGTTAGGGGTTCTGTAATTAAGTCCATAGTCAATTTGCTTTTTTTTTTATCAAGTGAAGTTTGGCGCAAAATTAAATACATTGTTGTAATCAGATTTGTATTTTGCGTGGTAAACACTTAATAGTATTTTAGATGATCATTTCACCGCTCACCTTTGATGCCAACTATGACTGTAAAACATATTAAAAACTATTAGCCGATAATTTTCTAATTTTCTTATTGCTTCATGATGGTTCATACTTTAAACCTGAATCGGTCATGCCATTGTCGTTCAATTTTTATTCCTAATCCTAACCCTAATCGTATCCTATCCTAATCCTGATAATAACTTTAAAGAATATTCTTTGACACGAATATGTAAATTAAATCAATATCCATAAATGGAATGAATGGAAAATAGAATAAATAGAAATAGCAAAATAAAATAACGAGAAAGTACATTTATTCGACACCTAACCTTAGAGAAAGCGTAAAAAATTTCAAGCACATGAAATAAATTAAAATAATCCTATATATACTAACAAAAATATGTAAATTTAGATAATCAGATTTGTGTCGTCGGTATTTATTTGCTAATAGTGTTCTTGACGCGATAGAGAAAATATCGAGGTTAAATTGGGCAGAATTTAAAGTACTTTCTAGCAACCTTTATTTACATTTTAGAATCACATCAGATTGTTATATCTTTGTGAAATATCTATCAATGTATAAAATCCACAAGCAGTTTGTTCACTATTTACACCACTTAGCGTGAAACACTTAATTTAATATATACATAAACCAGATAATGTAGTAAGAAATATATGACATATGTCTATGCAAATAAACAATATAATAATGCCCATTTAGCAATGCACACATATACAAATTGTACACCAAATACCACCTAAAATGCACTGTTGTATAGAAGAATTCTGCCAGTGTTGTTTTTCGTTTTACGAAAAGGAATTCCTCGATTTTCACGATTTTACTGGGTCCTCCTTTTTTCATTAGTTGCAGTTTCATTTTCGCGATTGTATATATTATTTGGCATGAAATTTCACTTTTTTAAGACTGGGTTATGTCAAGGCCCCTATAGCAAACAAATACCGTATGGTCTCCTATAAAATCTGATAAAGCTTTGGTTAATTATATATATGTTGTTAATTATCAAGTGAAATGTTTTGCTAAATTAATGCATTTATTCTTTTTTTAATGTTACGTGAACGAAGTCACGGGTAACGGCTAGTATGAAATAAATCTGTATTAAAAAAAATGAAAATTTTAAGTAAAAAATTGGAAATGAAACCTCAAAAAATTAGTGAAATGAAAAAATATATATAATTGCATACTGCACACAGCAAGCTTATCAAGTATGTCCTTGCAAACGATGGTTAAATTGCTATGCATAATTTTTGTTCCTATATAACTAATTTTAACGGAACTATTTTGACTGATTTCAATATTAACTTGCTCTTAAAATAATTCTTCAATTTAAAAACTGTCTGCATCAGTGTGTTTATCAAACATTTCTCTATAAAACTACCATTTTTTATATTTTTATATGCAATAGTTTTCTTAATAGTATTAGATGAGAAAGACCTTTGATCACAAAAAAGTTCACTTATGGCAGCAGCATCGACAGAGCATTAGTTACTTTTTTTTTAGAATAGGAAGGAAAGATTTTATCTAAATTAAGTCACATTCAGATGAAACATAACTGTTGTGTTAATGTAAGATTAACTTGAGCAATAGAAATAATTTAATTGAATGATTGAGACAATGTTTAGAGATATGTAAGAGAGACATGTTTAGAGACAATGTTTATAAGACACAATGATTATCAGTTATCATCACAGAATGGTTGAAAAATAATTTTGATGCCTAGCATATCAGCTGGTTTCCTCGAAAATGTTCACAGTTCTTTCGACAGAAACCAGTAACATATTTACCAAATAACTGAAACAAAAGTATAGTTTGGGCAGTATCGTTCACTATCACACATACAGACATAACAACATTATTGTAAACACACAAAAATCTGGGGACCTGAAAATGTAAACTAGCACAAACATACATGCACACATACCTACACACATATATATATGAAATAGCTTTAAAGATAGTAAAAACGGATTCAGTGAATCTCAAAATGCAAAAATATACTAAATTTTCATAATCAGGTTTTTATCATGATTACAATACTTTCTTTACACTATATGTTTTCAGAAAAAATCCGTATGAAATAAAATTTCATTAAATGCCATTTGAATGCATTTTTTTTCATTTTTTCCCTATTTGTCAAGAAAATTGTATATTTTCTGTCACATGTGCCAAACAAACACTGGATTCTCTCATTTATAAAGTTGGGAGATTTTACTGGGATTTTTACTAGGACTGCATCAAGGTAACAACATTTTTTCTGATTGTTGTTTTAACGATTTCTGGTCACAAATGCATGAGTTTCATTATTGTGTTTGCCGTATTTTTAGAATGCTTGCATTTTTATTTATTTTACCCAGAAGGCCTCAAGGTTAATTCAGGCAAAGCCAGTGATTCTGCTAGTGCTTGGTAAAAACTGCAAACTAGTGAATTTATTAAAAAAAATATTTTTGTGCAGTTTCTTTTTAAGATATGGCAACAGGAAAGAAAATAAGCATATTTATATTACAACAAATGTTACATTATTTTAACAAACAAATGTTTATTGTTGAGTCATAGGGTGTGAATGCATAGATTTCTGTAATTGTGTTCCCAATATTTTTAGAATATTGAATTTTTATTTATTTTACCTGCTATCTGGAAGGTCCCCAAGTTTAACTCAGGCAAAATCATAGAGTCTTTCTGTTATCGATAATCGAATTCAATCTTGATTTAAAACTGATTATCTGATAACAACTACTGTCAGATTAAAAAAAATGTTAATTTTTGTTGTTTCTTTGTAAGATATGGCAACAAGAAAGAAAAATATTTCTTTTTCCTGGCAAAACTTTTTAAGATACTTATAATAGGTTTGTATTCCTGAAAAATACCTATCAGATAAATTGTTATCGTGAAGAAAAATTAGTAATTTCTCCCAAAAATCTGAAAAAATATCCTAGCTGTATTTTAAGTACACATCAGTCAGCAATCATTACTATTCAGCATTTTTCATCGTTGATTAATTTTAATGAAAAATTAGTAATTTTTTTTAATTACTTACTGAATGTTTTGTAAAAATGCATATGAACCCTGTTATGGGCTAATTTTTAACTGTGCATAGGACTTGTAGGTATAACTATTGAAATGATTTGGAATCGAACATTTCTCTTTTATCGATAAATGAATTCAATCTTGAGTTAAAACCGATTATCTGATGACAACTTTTGTCAGGCTACTGTGTCCAGAAATTTGGTCCAAAATGCAAACTTTGACAGTATTTTCTGAAAGATTCTCTGTCTTTTCTAAAAAAAAATAGAAACTATTTGAATTCAATGAATAAGAGCATCTGTGCCAATCTTATGCCTTAATGAACAAATATGATTTTAGTAATGAATCAGTTTGGATTTCAAAGCATTCTTAAAAGAATAGACATCTCTTATTCATTTGCCGTCCATTGAGCATGGCAACATAGCATGTTTCCCTCAGACACTTCCTCATGAGGTGGGGAGTGAGTGGGACATCAGTGGCCGATCTACTACTTGGATAACAGACCACCTGCATGGTTTGATTTCGATACATTCTTCCTGTGGCTGTAGTGAGGAAGGCCTTTAGCTATGTTAGGGGTTTGGATCAAATTCCTTCATGTGCACAACTACTGCATACATTGGTCAGTTTTACTCTTGGAATTCAGTGTTACTCCTCGATAATATTAACTCGATCTTCTGTATGGTCAAATGTATGGTTTAAAATTATCAGTCTTATAAACCACGTGAGGATTCATATTTAACTATCTGGCCAGTTTTCTCTGATTTTGACTTGTCTAATATCACAGAAGTCTTCCATCACAATTCTTTTATAGTATCTCAAAGTCACTATAAGGAATTTGCCTATTCCCAGTTTATTTTCATTGGTGAGTTCTACTGTTTCACTTTTCAGACATTTTTCTACAGCAATTTTAATTATCTGTGAGAAGATCATTTCCTCTTAAATAGGTTTTTGATTAATTATAAAATATGATAGATTACTATAGTTTTTTATTTTTTGCAGATGCATAAAGCCATGAAGGTAGTTAAAGAGAAAAGATCACTTTGATAACCATGATACCACTCAAAGCAGACAGAAATATTTAAAGTATGAAATATGGAGCAAAACATTTCTTTAAAAGAGCTTTCTGGAAAACTATCTTCTGATTTGCACCACGAAAAATTGTTTGTTTGTGATATATGCAACAAGAATTTCTCTCAAAAGTATGATTTTAACAGACATTTTTTAATTCATACTGGTGAAAAACCTTTTGTTTGTGAAATATGTAACAAGAAATTTTCTCAAAATAGTCATTTAAACAACCATCGGTTAATTCATACTGGTGAGAAATGTTTTGTTTGTGAAATATGCAACAAGACATTTTCTCAGAATAGTCATTTAAACAGACATCGGTTAATTCATACTGATGTTAAACCTTTTGTGTGTGAGATATGTAACAAGAAATTTTCTAACAAGAGTAGTTTGAGAAAACATTTGTTAATACATACTGGTGAGAAACCTTTTGTTTGTGAGATATGCAACAGGAAATTCTCTCAAAGTAGTAATTTAAGAAAGCATCTAAATTCATACTTGTGATAAGCCCTTTGTGTGTAAGATATGCAACAAAAAATTCTCTCAAAATAGACATTTAAACAGGCATCTCTTAATTCATACTGATGTGAAACCTTTTGTTTGTGACATATGCAACAAGAAATTCTCTCGAAAGGAAAATTTAAACAGCCATCTGTTAATTCACACTGGTGAGAAACCTTTTGTTTGTGACATATGCAATAAGAAATTCTCTCGAAAAGAAAATTTAAACGGCCATCTGTCGAGTCACACTGGTGAACAACCTTTTGTGTGTGAAGTATGCAATAAAAAATTCTCTCAAAATAGACATTTAAACAGCCATCTGTTAATTCATACTGGTGAGAAACCTTTTGTTTGTGATATATGTAACAAAAAATTCTCTCGTAAGAGTGTGTTAAACAAACATCTGTTAAATCATACTGGAGTGAAATCTTCTGAGTGAGAGATATGAACAAGATATTTTCACAAAAGGGTTAAGTTTAAATGTCTAACATTTAAGTGTTAATCTTTGCTTTCATAATTTGAGATTTGTTATCAACTAATTTCAGTGCTTTTTTCTTTTATAGGAGTCTTTTCATTAAGTTAGTCTTAAGAGAATGTGATTTCTTGCCAAACATTATAAACGATTGCCAAGATGAAACGGCAGTCAATGAAAAAATTTCTAATTTTATGCTGCTTATTTATGTACCAATGTACCCTATATTTTGTATTATACTAATTTATGTTTTACATATGTATATATTAAATTAATTGCATCTCAATGTATGTATTAAATGGTAGAAATATAGAAAAATTGCTTGTGTGTTTGTTGCACTGATTATTATTTCATAAAGTAATAATAACAATCTGATGAAGTTATAAAATGTAAAAGGTTGCTAGTAAATGTTTTATAAATAATCTATAATAATAAAGACGGAAGTTTGCCTCTGTGTGTACTGTGTTTTGAAGAGATCGCTGCTATAACATTTAACAGGAAGACAGTTTTTGAATTTTATTGGATTTTTTTTTTAAATTATGAAATTTTTAATTATTCCCATAGAGATGATATTACCATTGTTTAGTTTTAATTGAAAAATTAGCTAGATAGTTGTAACTTGCGTATCAATGTTCTTGACAGACACAATAGTGTTTATGATATATATTGGCTTATACCACGTTCAGATTAGAGGATTTAAGTTACTTAACTCTAAGTGTCTTAAATCAATGCTCTTAAACATTGTAGCAATGTATGGAGATGTCAAGCCTCGTTCCAGGTTTTCTGCTTCAAAAACATTAGTTAAGTCACTTAAATGGCCTAATCTGAACGAGGTATTATAGAAGTTTTATTTCTAATGTAGATGTTGAATTTATTTTTTTTTTTTTTTTTTATTTATTTATTTTTTTTTTTGGAAAGTGCAAACTGATAAGTAGCCAAAGTAGTCAATACATTTTTTCTAACTTCCAAATCTATATAATTTATGTATTTTAAGAACATACTTATGAAGCACTTAAAAAACTTATATATTCGAATGCACACTATATCAAAGGAGTCTTCGGTAAATTTTGTTACTACCATGATTAAACTGAAGTTGAAGGAAACTATATTGGCTCAACATGAACGAGAGTTCTGTAAATTTTCCTTTTAATCTGGATTGAAATTAAATAAAACACAATAATTCAAGGTTTGCTTGATTTGAGACCAGGGCAGGCAATGCATGCACAGGTGTATGCTGATGAAAGTAGTTGAAACCTTAACACCAGGTTTGTTCATTTCTGAGTTCTATTTGGAAAACCGACCAGTGAAGCAGGCAAAGATCCGCTAGTGTTTAATATAAAAATATTTTTTGCCCTCATAGATGATAGGTGCTCATTGTTATTGACATCTGCCTTGAAAGCTGTAAATTCTTAAGTCAGATCTTTAGGTAAATCGTGTTCTCGGTTATTAAAATTCAAAATCATCTTTTTGGATACCTTGGTTTCGCAGTGTTTAGAAGTATTGTAGGTACTACTTGATTATCCCGTCGACAAAACAATCTATCTCCAAAATATAAGATTAAATGCCAGTAATGGATGATCGTAAATGTCACATCCATTTGGCATTAAACACATTACACATGTTTGTTACATCATCAAGTGATTTTTAATTTGGCATTTTATTTATTTTTTATTAATGTTTTACTAATTTATTTGTTCTTTCCTCATTTAAAATAAAAATTATGTCAATAAACAATTACCTCATGATATTAAAAGAGAAAATATGTAATAGATTAGTTTCAACTGACATCACAAACATTTATCCTTTAAATAAAATGCTAGCACATGATGTATGTATTCCATTTTTGATTATTTTGTAGATGTGAGATTTGTTTTCTAGCGAAGATTTTTTTTAATGTTTTCTATTTCTCTGCTTTATCTCGCATTTTCAGAAAATATGATAAAGATCTGGGATTTTCCTTCTACAGAACTTGAAGCGATAAATTATTTTTAAAAATATGGGAATCTGCCATTAAAAAAAATGCATGCATGGGCATGATATGAAACTTTATTTCCAAACCGATAAGTAATATTAAAAATTGTAATAAAAAGATATCTTATTAGAAAAAGAAACTGGTTTGATAATGCCAAATTAACTTTTGTTACTGCATTAAGGTTTATATATAACTGGTCGGATGAATTTACATCAGTGAAATGGAAAAAAAACAGTTGGATGTAAGCGAGAATACGGTTGTTGATTGGAACAATTATCTGAGAGAAGTTTGCATGTCTGACCTTTTTTTGTTTTTGTTTTTTGCTTCAAGCCTATACTAATGTTTATATACATTTTATAGTTATATCTGTCTACGTTTTTTGACTAAAAGAGCATTAAGTTCCTTACAATCTTTTGTTCTCATTGATATTTACTATGTCCCTTAATAAATTGATTATTACATTTAAAATGCTTATATTTTATTCACAAATTCAGTATCTTAAAAATATCTGTTCATGTATGGTTTAATTTAATAATTCTGCATTTAAATACGTAAACTATTCTCAGTATTCTTTTATCTGAAATCATCTGAATAAATCAGATTTTATATTTGGTATGTCGCTGCGTCATAAGTGAATGCCATCATTAAAGTAACCCTATTTTTTAGTGACTTTTTAAATTTAAATTCATTAATTTTTTCAACTTAAAATTTTAGAATGGCATCATTCTTCCATTTGTATAATTTGGCGAAAATTGGTAGACGGGATAATCAAGTAGTACTGTACTATAACATTATTGTTCAACTTATAAAATAGATTACAGTAGATTCTATTTAATTGAAACACATCCATTTGAACACAATTTGCCCCAATTATCAGAAGTAAAATTAATGAAATTTTTCAATTATGTTTTTTACATTTTCTCCTAATTAAACAGAATTAAATAACGCTACATAGTGACCACATCTTTCGTCTGCAATTATCCAGTGTCATTTTTAAGCTTGTTCGTAACTTTATTATACAATGCTACATATATATATATATATATATTAAGCAATGATTCATCAGGTATAGACTGGTTATTGCTGTATTTATAAAGAAAGTTTTTGAAATTGGGATTATTCAGTTTGTTTAATGATATTATCACTCCCAATCATTGCTTGACACAAATCCAAAGCAAAGTCATTTTTTCTCTAGAATTTTCCCTCTCATTATCTGAGAATAATAGAGTTATCAAAAGTATTTGCATCTTTTGAATGATCACATCTACTATTCTTTCTTGATATGCGACTAGTAGTTCAGACTATTTAATGCCATATACCAGTAGTATTTAACTAGTAGTTTTAAGTGCTGGTTAATATTGAAACTTTTTTCACAAGATATATATTTTTCCGCGTATGGCACAATGTGTATAAACCCACGGAAGATGAACTAGTCATTTCGCCCTCCTATGCGACTCCAAGATCGGACACCGCTGTGGGAAAGCAAAGGCCGTCGAAAAGCTTGGCATATGACCTAGGGACTGGTTCCCCTGATGGGGTTCCAGCGACGAAGTCGCTGGGTCGATAGGCGGTATATCAAGTGTCTACAGGGAGGTTTCCTCTAAGTTATGGGATCCTCCACATAATCGCTTCGACCTCTGTCGTCGCTCACTTGGGTAATGGGTTGGAAGGTCCGCAGGTGGCGGTCTTCCAGTCCGGCCGAAGCGCACCTGGAGAGACAAATCCGATGTGCATGCTAAAAGTCCTCGAGGACTTGGGTTCGGTGGTCGTAGACGCACCGGGTGCCACTCAGGCGTTTGGCGGCGCAACCGAGTTTTACCATCCTAAATACAGGGTGGTTCATAAATAAGTATACAACTTCCAGATGTTGTAAAACAGGAACAGTTAAGGCACGTTCTCCAAATGCAAGCTATAAGGTAGGTGTACTCATAAAGTTTTTTTTCCATTACTGTGTGGAGTGACATAAGCGATACCTAGCATATCATGCGAATATCCGTAGAAATGGTTGTGTCTGCAGTGAAGAAGGCCTGTTGTGTTCTTGAACTGAGCAAACCGAAATCTGTCATTATTTTAGAACGAAATTTTCGAACACGATTTCGAAAAGAACCTCTAACCAGAAAACCCATTTATAATTGGTTTTAAAAAATTTGAAACTACGGGCTGTTTGTGCAGAGTGGACAGAAATGGATTAACGGTTTTATGTGTGTCTTATGACTAAGGGTGCACAAATAGAACATCTGGGACTGTTTTTCTGGTTAGAGATTATTTTCAAAATCGTGTTCGAAAATGCCATTGCACAGTGGTGACAGATTCCATTTTGCTCAGTTCAAAAACACAAAAAGTCTTCTTCACTGCAATTTCTATTGATATTTGCGTAAACATGCTAGCTATCGCCTATGTCACTTCGCACAGCAGCGGGAAAAAAAAACTTTATAAATACACCTACTTAGGGCTTGCATTTGGATAACGTGCCTTAAACTGTTCCTGTTTTACAGTATCTGGAAGTTGTAAACTTACTTATGAATCACCCTGTATATTATTCATTATGTGTTGTATACATTTTATTCCCATTTGAATTAAACGATTTTTTACCAATTTTATTTTGAGCATTATTTAGATCACACAATATTTTATTTGAAAAAAAAAATCTGATAGATAAAATGATATACTAATGATCAAAGCAAGATAATGAAAGAACATCTTTCAAACATGAAAACGTTCTCCTTCTATTTTTCAAAATCAAAGGCATTTAATCATGTGTGAGGATGACACAAAATACCTTCCAACATAGCAATTATCGCTTAACTGCCATTTTCACAATCGCTTTTGAAATAACTTCTTGCCTGGGAATTGATAAAGATTTTCAAAATGATAAATTTAATTTTTCTTCTTTCATCGTAAGAAAAATGTACAGAATTTTAATGGATTTTATTAGAATTTGTGCACGTATATGCTATTATAGAAAATATAGCCAAAATATGCAAATACATATTCACATATGCAACTGCATATAATCCAAACACTACTTATGAGTATATTTCGACATCATGCTTATCCATTATTGGCAATATGTCATACTGTTTGGCAGTGGATTACTTTTATGCGTTTTGGTTTTTATGGTCAACAAGATAGTAAGAAAATACCAATGAATCATATAAAAGTTGATGCTCTATTGAAAAACATTGGTATTATAGTTGTAAAGCTAGTGATAGTATAATTGTAAACACATACTTTTTTCATCTAATTGTATGAAACTTTTATGGAATTTGTTATAAATAATTTATAAATAAATTTTACTTTTATAGTCTAATAATATATTTTATATTTTTAACATTGATGGTTAATACCCCAGAATACATGCAGTTTTTGGTAAAACGGACAAGGATTGATCAGGCTTATAATATAGTCAGAAAGTTGTCCCTTTTTGTTCATTTTTATTGATAGTTTTCAAGTTTTTTTTTCTATTTCACATTATTGATCCTGTGGTCAAAAGAAAAAAAATCATAGCTATTGTTTTCTGAAAAGTTGAATGTATTTTCTTCTGCATTGATCTATACAAGAGTTCTTCCAAAAGGGGGAAATCTATCATTTAAAAGACAGTTTTAGATATTACCTAAAGCAATACCAAAATACAAATGAATGAAGTACATGCAAGGTCTGTGCAAAATTGAACTGAACGACTTAATTTGGAAACATTCATTTGTTGTCGTCAAGCAGATGTTTATAATTTCTGATTTAGAAATGAACATTAAGATTATTTTAGTTGTTGAAAGAAAATTGTTTTTGAGCATTTCAAAAACTTGATTTTTCATACTTGCATAGTGGTTATAAGATTTTATGTTTAAAGCTGCCTTGAATATTTTCCAAACCTCCTATATGATAGAAAATGCTGTGGTTGACACTGAACATATTTTCTTTTAACAAATTTACAATGAAAAAAAATGTACCTGTAATAATTCTAGCAAAGTACTTGGTTAACACTGAACTTCTCGAACGTCAACTCTTATGCAATAGCAGAGTTGCCATTAACACCTCCCAATGTGTACAATCAAGAATGTTATTAAAAAAGCATGACTAAACTAGAGTCTGATGTTCCAATCTCAAAACTTTCTTCTATTTCACACAGGCTTCGCATATACTAAAAACGAATCAGCACCAATTTATATCAAAGTCTAACTGAATCTAAAGTTTTATTAAATTCCATGCATTAGTTCTTCAGATACGACTATCGCTAAAATCGTGTAAATCCTGAAAAATGCAGCTTAACAGCACCACCTGTTGGGAGATTTAGACCAAAACCTAATCAACAACAACTTTATGTCAATGTCTAACGGAATCTGAAGTTTGATGAAATTTCGTGCATTAGTTCTTGAGATACAGCTATCGTGAAAATCATGAAAAAGGTAGCATAGCGGCGCCACCTGATGGGATATCTACACCAAAACGTAATCAGCCTCTATTTATGTCATGGTCTAACTGAATCTGAAGTTTGATGAAACCAGTGGAACTCTGCGTAAATATGGGTAGGTTTCCTTAGAAAGATTCCCATGAAGGGCAACCCCCCCCCACACACACACACAAGTCTATATCCCTCGCGCAGATAATCGGCCATAACAAACACTACCACCGCCACTGTCTAGCACTGCTGGCAGTACCGCTGATTCATGTTTGACACCAACCCTTGGTAGATGACCCGATTATGGATGATCAACCTCGAGCTTCAATGTACGTTTACAGTGAAAGAGATTTTTGACAAAGAAATGGAGCATCATCTAATTTATAACACAGTAATACCATTAATAACAGACAAAATAATTGTCATTTAATTAAAAGTTTGATTATGTTGCAAGATTCAAAAGATTGCAATTTCTGATTTTGAATAACATAAAAAATAATATGTGTAATTTTATGCATTAACATGCGAATTTAAAAAACTGCATATCTATTTAAGGGAATAAAACAAATAAATGTAAAAAGTTAACACTAAGTTGAGAAGATCATTGTTCGCAATTTGGAAGTATATTTGATTTTTCTCTTGAAAAAAGTCTCGAGATTGACGTCGAATATTACAGTCTTTATCACTTTAGACGTTGCTATACTATGCTTGACATAATTTCTATAATAACTATATCTCAAGAATTAATGCTTAGAATTTGAATAAAAGACTTTTACCAAATTATTAAATTAAGTTATTAAAATTTTGGTTTTGTTTGATTTGAATTATAACAGCAAATGAAATACTAAAATTATTACTGTACTAGCTGGCTTCGCCCGCCAGCGGGCCCCTAATTTACATCGGTGCCTCGAAACTTTTGTATTCTCCGGCTCGCATCCCCCTCGAACCAAACGAACCTCCGACCCGGGTCCCCGCTGCCTTCGGCACCGTACACCGGTCGTGCTACGCACGCACCGGATAATCCCATAATTTGCATAATCTCTTAATTTGCACATCGAATAGTATAAACCTCTAACTGAACTAATCTCCGACCCTGGTCCCCGCTGCCTGCGGCACCGTATAGCAGTCGTTCCGACCCTGGTCACCGCTGCCTTCGGCACCGGATAATCCCTTAAATTGCACATAGAATAGTATAAACCTGTCACTGAACGAACCTCCGGCTACCTTTTATATTTTATTATTCTTATGTAATTATATTCATTGTTTCAAATCTAATAAACAGGCGCCTCCTGCGGTGGGGGTTGGAGCGGATGGGTGCTATCGGTGTCGGGTAGCGTTTATTTTTCCCCTCGTGGACTTATTGTTCCTATACCTCACGGGTGGCTGTCCACGAGTGGGTGATTTCGGTCCCCGCTGCCTGCGGCACAATAAGAAATTTATACCGTTTCAAAACCAAATATGAAACGTTTAAAAAATTCAATAAACTGTTTCAAAAACATGAAGAAACATTACTTTCAACACTTAAAGCAGTCAATTCTGTTCCAGAGTTAGAGAAGTGGACAGAGGAATTTAATGTTATCCTTTTAAACATCATGCAAAAATCACTTAAAAAGAAAAAGTTGTCTCATGAAATTAATGTATCCTGGTATACTGACAAACTTAAGTACAGCGAAGCCACCTAAATGCTATATATAAACTACATAAAAGAAATCCAGATTCTGTATAACTCAAGATTAAATATAAAAAAGCCAAAGCAAAATGCAAATTAGATATTAAAAAAGCTAAAATTGATTCTTGGATAACATTTTGTTCGGAAACAAACAGTAAGTATGGTACTGCTTTTAAAATTCTGAAGCAGAAATATTTAAAAAATACAGATCTCATCCACTCTGTCATGGAATCTTCAACTCAAAATGATACATACAAAGAGATTCAAGAAACGTTACTTCATTACCATTACAATACAAGCCCAGAATTCGAATCATCATTTCAAAACACAAACACACTATCAATAAAAGAATATAACAATTTTAAATTCACCCATAGAGAAATTCAATATGCAATTAACCAACAAAATAAAAAGAAAGCCCCAGGATATGATCTGGTAGATGGCAGAATTTTAGAAAATTTGATAAAAAATAATATGAAGCTTATAAAGTTATTATATAACAAATGTCTCTACCTTGGACACTTTCCTGAAACGTGGAAGAAAGGAGTAGTCATCTATTTTAGAAAGAAAAACAAAGATCCATCAAAACCTGATTCATACCGTCCAATTACACTACTACCCATGATTGGTAAAATCCTAGAAAGATTAATAAAAAATAGAACTTTAACGTATCTTGAAGCAATAAACTATCTAAAAGATGAACAGTTCGGCTTCCGTGAAAGCAGAAGCACTATATCAGCTCTGGAGAGACTTAAAGAGAAAATTGCACAATTATTACAAAAAAAATACTTATGTGGGCATCATATCATTTGATATTACAGGTGCTTTCGATTCAATAAACTGGCACCAATTATCAGAAATAATTGATGACTCACCGTTACCCAGATACCTCAAAACCTTACTAAAAAATTATATAAGCAAAAGAAGTATAGGCTTAAATCAATATGAATATATAGAGTGGTTAAGGGTATTTAAAGGATGCCAACAGGGATCCTGTCTTGGACCACTCTTATGGCTTCTTATAGCTAACTACATAATGAAAAATTATAAAAATCTATATGAAGATATTATTGTTTACGCAGATGATTTTTTGATTCCAATAAATTTTTTTATTTACATAAGTTTTTTAAAATAAGATATAACGAAAATTTATTTTAATAGCATGTAATAAATACGTCTCCTTAAGATAATTATTGTTTTATTGGAATTGATAAATAGATCAACAGACAAATAATTTAAAAAGTTCTAAAAAAGAAAATGTTGGTACATTACTTTTAATACAATGTTTTACGCATATAATACATAATAAGTTAAAATTTATCTGTTATAAAGCATCAAATAATAAAGCAAAATATTGAAAAATATGAAAAGAAAAATATTAGAAACATTGGAACTGAAAAAAAATTCATGGAACCTTCAAGTTTTTGCATCTTAAAAAGCGACTGAAATAAGTAGCAACGCTTGAGGAAGTTGAATATCTAATCATAGCCTAGTGGTCGGGACTTCCAGCCTAGTACACGGGAGATTGCGGGTTCGATTCTCATCGTGGCAAGGTTTGGTTATTTACACAAAACTCCCTCCAAAATGAGGAAAAAAAAGCAGAAATATATCTAGCCTTTATAAGGTTGTTCTTGAGGAGTCACTTTTTTTTTTGGTCCTATAATGTTTATTTTAACATTATAAAATGTTTTTAAAAATACGGATGATATCTGTTATAAAACGGAAATTTAAGAACGGATATTTCAGAAATCACGGAAAATTTCCTGGAATTTACTGATTTTTTTCCCGTTAAAATACGGAAATAGTACTGGCATCCCGATTGCCAGTACAATTTCCGTTTTTTTTTTCAGGAATTTTTTTTTACAGTGTATGTTAATACTAATAGCCCGATCGACTTCCTCCTTTATGTAAAATTTATGTTTTTTTTTTATTGTCTTTTATATTTATTCCTTAAAATAAACAATAAAATAAACAGTTTCGAAAAATTTTATATACCTTTTATCAGAATGAATATTTCGAGAGTCTGAAAAAAAAAACAGTGTCGGACAATCGAGGTTACTGAAATTCAATCAGCTTTTTCTCATTATTACATACTAAGTACATACCAAATTTCAAGTCTCTATCTCAATTTGTTCACCATATATCTTTGATTATAGTCGATTGATATTGATCACCTTCGTATGACTGGTATGTTCCGAAAAATGTATGGAATATGGAATGCAAAATCAGCATATTACTCACATTGTTTACATTGATAATATGTTTCTAATATAATTTTTCATTAGTTTTATCGCAATAACAAGCAAAATATTGTACTTCACTTATGTGAATAATAATACAACACTATGCAAAAAAAAGTGTTGATTTTACAGTATAATATTGTAAAATCAACATTTTTTTTTTTTTTTTGCAGTGAAGGATTGCATTTAAATGTATCAACACTTGAAACAACGGAGGGACTGCCCAATTATGTTCCTGAAAACAGCATTATTTTATTGGCTATTTATTATTTGAAAAACAATCCTAGAATATAGGTAGTTCTATTAGATCGTATAAAAGAAAAATTGTTGTTCTGCCATATCCCCCCCCCCTCTTCGATATGGGTGGAAGTGAAGTGTGGAGGTATAACACTTCCATCCAGTGTTTTAATTTTTAATATGAAATCTTTGTTATAAAGTATATTAATCTTAGCATTTTCAGGTTGATTTCTTTAGAAATGGACCTTACTGCAACACGATAACGTCCGAAATACTGAACCAATTCGAGACTCATTGGGGCAGTAAATTGATCTGCCAGTATCTTAGATGAGTTCACTAATCAAGTAACAGCTCTTATAGTTCGTCTACAAGACGACACAAGAGCAAATAATAATAATAATAATAAAACTTATTCTCATGTATCTAGGATGAATTGGTTAATCAAGTATCGTTTTTTGCGCCCCTAGGCGATCACCTAATGAAAAATATCAGCTCTCTTCAAATCAGAGTAAAAACTTAACGAATACATTTTTACTTTGGGTTATCCGATAGCATGACTTTTTTTGCCCAAATTTCGTTTTTTTTTTTTTTTTTTTTTTTTTTTTTTTTTGAACTGAACGACGAATTAAATCTTTTTTTCATGCACCGTTCTACTCTGCAACCGGGCATATGTCCGCTCGCCCCCTACCCCCTCCCCTAGTTTTGGCCTTGCATTGTCGCTCGTCGCGAAGGGGTTAAACACATTCCATCTACTTAGCAATGATAGCAAAAGAAACTAATATGTCATGTTAACATTGATTTCTCTTTAGTTATATAAAATCACAGCATGGTTTTTAATTTAAAAAAAAAAAGTCTTACTCGTATTTTGTGTGTTAGTATTTCATTTCAGAAGGCGGAACTTGCGTATATACCGACATATTTTATTTGCCCAACGGGTTTATTTATTTCAAGCTATTGTCTTAATTTAGGTTCATAACTTTTATCAGTCCTTCAGACAAGGTGATTCAAAATTGAACTTTCAAACTTTAAGGGTGGTAGAGCAATGCAATGACATCACGAACTAGTCGGATGTGTCAATCCCAAAACTTTCTTCTATATCACACAAATTTCGCATACACTAAAAAGAATCAGCAACCAATTTATATCAAGGTCTAACTGAATCTAAAGTTTTAATAAATTCTGTGCATGAGGTCTTGAAATATGACTATTGCAAAAATCGTGTAAATCTCGCAAAATGCAGCATAGCAGCGCCACCTGTTGGGAGATTTAGACGAAAACCTAATAAAAACAACTTATGACAACGTCTAACTGAATCTGTAGTTCGATGTAAATCCGTGCATTAGTTCTTGAGATATAAGTTATCGTGACAATAATGAAAAAAGTAGCCTAGCAGCGCCACCTGTTGGGCTATTTACACAAAAACGTAATCAGCATCTTTTTATGTCAAGGTCTAACAGAATCTGAAGTTTGATGAAATTCCGTGCATTAGTTCTTGAGATATAGCTTTCGTAAAAATAATAGAAAAAGTGGTATAGCAGCGCCACCTGTTAGGATATCTACACCAAAACGTAAGAAATGTCTATTTATGTCAAGGTCTAACTGAATCTGAAGTTTCATGAAAATAACTGCATTAGTTCTTGAGATAGAGCTATTGCGAAAATCGCAAAAAATGCAGCATAGCAGCGCCACCTGTCGGGCGATTTTCACCAAAAACGAATCAGCACCCATTTATATTAGGGACTAACTGAATATAAAGTTTTATTAAATTTCGTGTATTAGTTCTTGAGATAGAGCGCCCACAAAAATTTTGTCACATACAGACAGACATTTTCTAAAAACAGTCAAATCGTGTTCAGGAGCTGCTAAAACGTATAAGTCCGTCAAAAACCGGAAGTCGAAAATTTTCATGAATCCAGTACTTTTTTCTTGTAAAGATAGAAGAAAGTAAAAATACTGGAAATGTGCAGTATTTCAGTCAGTGGGGATTGTATGTAACGTGAATTATGTTCAGCCGTGCTATTTGGATTCGTGCTATTTGGATTCGTTAAAACATCCATCTATATTATAAAGCAAAAACATGATAATTCTGACGTAATATTGTCGGTGGCAACGATCTAAGCAATCCATTTTCTTCTTTTATTGGCACATTTAATAACTTTTAAACATCTCACAATTTCATTTTTTAAATCGTCCGAATAAAAAATAAAATACTTTCAAATGCAATTTGTTTGAAAACTGTATCTCAATTTAGTGATTTTTTTTTAATGGTTTTAAAATATTTTTCAAGCATTATCTTTAAAAAAAAAATTAATCTCTATTGCGTGAAGCTCGATTACGGAAGATTAACCTTTTTTGAACTTAAAACAATATTAATATAGTTCAGCGTTTTCTCCAGCTGATATTCCAAAACGAAATTAACACTTCATCAGTAAATAAATACAAAAAAATAAAACACAAATTTAACAGATATGTAATCGTTCTACGTATACTGAAATAAACAGCATCAAAAAAGTTGCTGTAAGTAGCAAAATCTTTAAACGATTTATTCGGCTGTTAATCGCTGGCATACGGTAATGTGAAAGTACTGTTTAGTGGTAATGTGGACACATGTATATATAATAAGACGTTTTAAACGAAAAAAAACTTTATTTCACAATAACAATTTACAATGAAAAAATGAAATGATGATGAGTATTTACATAGCAGGTTCGTACCATTTTCAGAAACAACATTTTAACCAAGTCCAGAAGACTCTCTTCCATATTCGATCTCCATTCTGTATCTTCTCAAAAACCAGTCCCTCTTATATAGGAAAGAAAGACTGCCTCCCCCACCACTGCATAATCTTCAGTGATTGAAATCATCCTTTATTTCACTTACTTTCACTATGAACTTCTTTTTTCTCCGTGGTTTAACTATCTATACAAAATGAATTTCCAGATACAAATTAATCTTCTCTCAGAAAATATTGCCATCAGTACAATACACACCGTCGTCATGGCTTATTCAAGATGGAAACTTTTCACTTGTACACAAAAACCACAATAAGGTTCTTCATTCAATAGGATTATCCTCTTTCAATGCGTGTCAATCAATAAGACTGCTCCATTATTAGGGGATTATCTTAATCCCACAAGTAAGTATTCAGGTTGACTGGTCAATTTATCACAATACAGGAGTGAGTGCTCAGTTGACTGGTCAATTTGTCACACTTTTTAATAAATTTAAATACTTTATTTCGATACATAATTGATATTTTTCATATAAAAATATTTTTTTATGTTGTTACAGAAGAAAATAAATATATTTCTCTGATATCATTGGATTTCAGCAACGCTTTTGATAATCTTCCTTGGTCAACTACCCAACAAGAGTTGCAAAATTTGTCCATAGACCAATCATACCAAAATATTATCCTTTCATTTCTAACGAGTCGTGGTGCTTACCGCAACTGGCAATCCGAACAAATACACTTTTCTCGCGGATTCCCACAGGGTTCGTGCCTTGGCCCTTTCTTATGGAGAATATTTATGAATGGTTTGATGAAGATTCTCCAAAGACTCGGTATAATAGCAATTGAATTGCATATGCGGATGACCTACTACTCATTATACATGTTATCACAAGAAAACTTCTGGAGATGATGGGCAAGTTGGCCTTGGATCTCATCAGTGAATGGGAAAAGTAAAACAAATTAATTATCTCATATGGAAAGTGTAAAGTTTTAAACCTTCGAAGACCCAGATATTTAAAACGTGCACCTATTTATAAATTGGATAATTATTCTCTGTCAAAAAGCAATACTTTGCCATATTTGGGTGTCATCAACCTAGATGCAACACTCTCCTTTCTCCCCCATCTCCGCAACAAAATATTAGAAATAACACAAGTAACACACAACCTTTTAAAATTTTCATCATCATCAGGTGGGATTTCTAGAGATTCTCAAAGTATGGTATAATAATATTCTGGAGAAAAAAATCACATATGCTGCATCTATATGGTTTGCTTGTATTCAAAAGTTACATGGTCTAAGGCTTATTTCCTCAATTCAGGTTCAGTGCCTACTCCTAGTCGCGGGTGCCTATAAAAAATCTCCAACTGCAACTCTTTGCATACTGTCGGGAATGCCTCCTCTTGCATTGCAGCTGAAGAAAATATCCACTCTCGGAAGGGTACTTCCTCTTGGAACCCCCGGTGGATGAACATAACCCGATGAATTACCAACCGAAATCAACTAAAAGCATAACACCTCCATACACTGAATATTTTAAGTGGCAAACAGAAAATGAGAGGAGAATCGATATTGATATATTCACCGACGGATCAAAAACATCAGATGGCACTGCATACGCTTTCTGTGCTTATAAAGGTTCAGTTTTACACGAAACAAGACAGATTCGCTTACACCAAGAAAATAGTGTCTACCAAGCAGAGCTACTAGCAATACACGATGCAATAGACTGGGCTAATTCTAATAATTTTCAAAGCTACACAATCAATTCTGATAGTCTATCTAGCTTGCAGACATTAGCAGATATATTCACCTCCAGCTTACTCGTATGTGACATAATCACAGCCTTGCAACAAACATCGAAATCCATTTTCTTTAAATGGGTGCGTGGTCATTCTGGCATAGCTGGAAACGAACATGCTGATAAACTGGCCCGCGGCCGCGATGCAAAGAAACCGTCACAGGACATCTTACAAAAATTCTACCCATTTCCACCATCACATTTAAAGACGATAACAACATCAGAATTAATAAGATAATGGTAATTGGATTGGAATCTGAGAACAACGAGTCGCTTTACTCACGCCTTAATCACAACAGTATCAACAGATCTTTAACTTGATAATAGGCACCACTACAAACCATGGCCCGTTTCCTCAATATCTCAATAAATTCGGCAAGGCATCGTCACCTAGATGCACCTGTGGGAAAAGAGGTACCTCCTTATATTATATCCTAGATTGTACCCTGACTGCCCACCATCACATTAGAAAGCCATCACAAATGAATCTGTTGGCCTGGTTTGCCTACGTGCTGAAACAGCCAAAACTGTTTAAAAAAATAACAGATTGTATGTTTCTGCTAGAACGCAATCCATACTTATTCATACTGCCTCCATTGGACTTAGTGGAGGTTGAGGATGAAGTGGACTTCTAATATGCATAAGGAACTTTACACACTACATAAACTCTAACCTTGACAATTTAGTTATTCTTAATGGCACCATACAGTGTTATTTAGTATTTTTAGCATAATTTATCATAGTTTACTCTAGTATTATTATTCATTCATTATTGTTCATTAAGTACTTACTTGTATCCATTATTATTATCTACTTCAGCATCTTACAGTATTATTACATGGTAGTATTATTGCTCAGTATCACATAGTAGTACTGCTCAGTAGGACTGGTAAATTGTATTTTCAGAATTTGTATTTTCGGAATCTTGTATTTTCAGAATTTGTATTTCAGAATTACATAGTATAATTATTGCTCAATATCGCAAAGTATAATTTAGTAATGCTCAGTATAATTAGGTAAACAAACCTGCTGTACGGGGCTAGTTGTGCTTAAGCCGAAAGGTAAGCCTCCCCGACCTTGCTTCACAACGAATACCACAGACGAAATGATCCCGTAGCGCTTCTTGGAGAAAAGTTCCAAAGTCACATGTGGATGCCAAACGATAAAGTTCGGCAATATGCTCGGAGATTTTTTTTTCGCGATCATTTTGAATTCTTCTATGAAAACAGAATATTTCAGCAATTGTGATGAGAGCCGGGCGAAAATGGTCCTGCAGCTTCTTGATGAGATCGTCATATATTCAATTTTTCGGTAGTTGCAGAGTCAACAAGTTGTGTAAAAGTTTATAAGTGATAAGACCCAATATCGAGATTAAAACAGGTACACGTTTTGCTTGCTCGATATCATTTGCAAGAAAATATTGTTCCAATTTTTCCACGTATAGTGAAAAATCGTTGTTGCTGTCGTCAAATACTAAAAATTGACCGACTAGGCCTAACTTGGACATTGCCGATACGATTTCAAAAAACTATTATAAACACAAACAAAACTTACAGTTCGCTTCGCCGCTACATGTCGTCGCCATTATCATAACTTTGAGTTGTTACATGAGTTTTAAATATTCCAGATTATATACATATTCCTCAATTCCCATCATATTCCTAAGTTGTTACATTAATACTGTGATAGATCCAAGGTGCTGAAAGTTAAACCTTTAAGGTGGATCAACTCTAGTTAAACGTAGAAATGAATTTTATTATAATTCAATTCTCAAATAAAATAAAATTACAAGTCTTCTTGGATTACGTAGAAGAGTTACACAACAATATAAATAATGGGGGTCCTTCGACTTTTCGATTATTAAGCAGACCGGAGAATAAAGTCCAGCGAACAATACTGAGCAGGAGTTCTCAAAGGATTATATTTTCCTCTCGAAAGTAGGAGACAGTAAGCTTCCGCTTTTATGCAAGTTGTAGCCGATCAATGAAAAATAGGTCCTTCAACTTTGCGTAATGCAAATAAGACCTTCTAAGTTCATATTTGTTTGCAAACAGTTTTCCATGCAAAATCTAGTTCACTTTCCAAACTTTGTTATACACAACGAATCTTCGACGTATTTTGGAGAAAAGGATATCTCTGACAAGTGATTTAACATTCACTTAAGTACGATGTACTATTCCGAACCGATGTTCGATTTTAGAGGAAATCTGTGTTTCCACTTACGAATCTTCAAACTATTCGTAACATCTTTCCCAGCTAACTGACTAACTGATTTTTCTGCTCATCCTTCGACAATCTTTCGGAACAATAGAGTTTTCACTAGCCACTAAAAAGATTTTTAGATGTCGTCACAGTAAACAATCCTTCATGATAGGATAAGGGGTTTTTCCCAAGAGGTCTCCAAAAAGTCTGGTACCAAGTCTCCAAAAGTCTGGTCTTCTTGGATTACGTAAAGTTACACAACAAACGCCCATGTTCCCACGCTAGCGGTGCGGTCGGTTTGATGATAGACATTTTTTCTTCCACTGCCTATTCTCCTTGTTGTCTCCAAACCTTCAAGTAGCAAGATTGATAACGATTAAGCGAAACTTTTGTAGTTGCCTTTTTGTAGTTTACCTTTTGTAAACTTTTTTTTGTACTTTCTTGTAATTTTTTGTACCTTTCTTGTACTTTTTGTACCTTTTTTATACCTTCTTTTTTTTGTACCTTTGTAAACTTTTGAACCTTTTAAGATTTTTTTTCTTTTTTTTTCTTTTAAACTTTTGTAAACTTTTACCTTTTGTAGTTTACCTTTTGTAGTTTGTCTTTCCGTAGTTTTTGTAGTTGCCCGAATTGGGAACTTAGAAATATTATGAGGTAAAATCCCAAACACATAGAAAACTCCTATACCTTGTTATCAGGCTTCGCTAGCAGAGTTCTGGGAGAGCTATAAAGAATCTCTTACAATACTAACTTGCA
Source organism: Maratus michaelseni (assembly GCA_963931845.1). Taxonomy (NCBI): domain Eukaryota; kingdom Metazoa; phylum Arthropoda; class Arachnida; order Araneae; family Salticidae; genus Maratus; species Maratus michaelseni. Next base: position 409,101,349 of record OZ007590.1, on the reverse strand, counting down.
TTGCATGTATGTACGCATGTTACGATCTACGATCTGATCTAAGAATGTGGCATCCAGGTTACTCTTACAGTTAAACAAGGTTCGTTAGCTGTCACCAATATAATTAATATATTACAATTTTTCCAATATCTAAAGATTACATCACACTGAATTCAACAGAAAGTAAACTCTGGTTGCTTAATCTGTCTTGGCCCATAGTAGATCCGAAGTATTATTTTACTATTTTCAGTTTAATGAAGGACCTTTTTCCGCTGATGCAGTGGTTACTGGAATCTTTAGAAAAATCCTGTACGCTGTCTTCATTATTTTGTAATTCCCTGTTAACCCTTTCACGCTCAAGCCCTTCTACAAAAATCGTTATCGATTGTTCAATTATTATTGAATCGATATTTTTTTTTACTGAATGTCAAAATAAAACGTATGTCCAAGGCGGCAAATGTGTTTCTGAACAAATAAAAAATAAAGAACTGTCAACCTTTATTGCGCCAAAACCAAAACATTCGCGGGCAGAACTAATAATATCTTGAAAGTGTTTTGGACTTGAGAAAATTAGAATACCATAACTAACTATTTATTTTACTTTTCTGATAATTATTATTATGTTTTTTGTATTACAAAGCAATAAATAAACTACCGATATAATAAACCTAACTCTTCGTTTATTTACTTTTATGGTCCATAGGGAAAAATATTTCCCATGAAATTATAGGAAATCTATACACCCTGCTATGTTTTTCTGGTGATATTCTCTTACTTTACACCCACAATAGCTAAAATATTGTGTTGTATTGGCATATTTAGTCTTGGACATCTTATGGTCTTGTAAGGGTTAACTAAAAATTATGGAGCAATTGAAGGATTTCTAAATGATCCATTTTATAAAGGTTCTCATTCAATGGTAGAAATAATGCTTTTGCAATTAAAACCTCCTTTAACAATTCAGGTCTGTTTAAGTCAGCGGTATGTTTATTTGAAAGGCCCATGCAATATTTACTTAACAGATATTGGGTTACTGATTTTAGATTCGTATCAGTCAGAAATTCAAAATGTTGCGATACATTTCACACTTTCGTGTTCAGTTGCTCAATTATGGGGTTAATAACCTCTACGTATGTAACACAAAATCCTCCGCTTTCATTTAAATTGCCACTTTCATCAGGAGCTTCGTAGTCAAATTGCCTGCGAATTTTACATTTTCTGTTTTGCTCAAATAAGGGCTCTCCATTTAGAGACATAGCCAGATCTTTGCATTCTTGTTCAAAAATTTGAAAATTTTCATCTCTTATTGTCTGAATTGTGTTTCTTGCTCACTGGTTCAATCAGTTTGCAAAAAGAAAAAGAAAAAGAAAAGAAAGTCCCCCCCCCCCAAAAAAAAAATATATATATATAAATTAACAAATTACAACAACCATTGGGAAAATGATCCGAAAGCTTAAAAAAAACTTTATTGATTTTGCCTTTCTTGAAATACCCCCCATTTTATAGCAAACCTATTCGCCCTACCCTACTATAACATAGCTTCCCCATTCTAGCTATTCCACCCACCTACTATAGTATAATCTCGGCAGCAGGCGGTGTTACCACCGCACCGCCTGCTGCTGACGCAGAAGTCCCATTCCCTATCTACTGACTTCCCGTTTGGTATCCGAAGGTAAAATAAACCGAAATATCCAAATATGATGCCATCTTTAGGTGTTAGCATTGAAATTTTTAAAGTTTGGTACAATTTCTATTTCTACTTTCTTTTTGGTACAATTTTCTATATTCCATTCCCTAAGCAAAATTTAAGTATTGCTTTAAATCTTGTTTAGATTGATGTCTGATCTAAAGATATTTTGGGGAAATTAAAGTTGAAGACCACGTTTTTTGCTTTATAAGACGATTTCTCATCCGACGTCAATTTTTGAATTCGGCTTTTTTCATATCTGATAATTTGCATCTATCCTTTGTGTAACTTGAACATTTTTGTAACGATTTTATGTATTTCTATTGCCTATTCAAAGAAAAATTCTTCTAAAGTTTCAGAATTTCGTTAAAACGCTTAGAAACGCTTAAAAAATAAAGTGACGACGTTAAGAGGTCAATTCTCGACCGAAAACAACAACCATTTTCCCAATGGTTATATAATAAATAATGGTTATAATAATAAATAAATAAAATACCAAGGTTGGTAGTATAAATTTGTCACCCCCTCAATTTCTGCGTCAGGGGCGACCACCCCATTCGCCCCCCCCCTTTGCACGGGCCTGCTTTTATTCTCGCAAACAGTGGAAGTTATCCGATTGCCGATTTTATGACGTCATACGCAGAAGTAAAAGTTTAATTTAAAATTACGGCTAATTAATTAAATTTTCGAACAAATGATTGTACGATAACAAATCTGTGTCCAAATATCTTTCATTTAAAAAAATAATTATGTGATTTGATGCAGTAGTTTGTTCTCACGGACTGTCGAAAGAAAACGCTTAGCGTTTTAAATATATAGATAGCAAGAGTTCAGTCTATTTAGCTGCAAAAATAAGTGTCAGTAAATATGACGTCTTCACTCAAAAGTTATAATATATATAATATATTCATATATGAAAATACATCTTTTGCTTTTCGAATGACGTCATTTTCATCATCGGAAAATTTTCACATTACATATTACTTACTATGATAGATTATTTACTGTTATTATATTTACACGGAAAACTTAATATTATTTCTCAATAAATAATCTGTGTTCTGACGGGGCCGTCGCGTCGCGAGAAACGACGAAAGTTTCGCGATGGCTCCGGTTCTGCTCTTTCGCGATTAGAGCATAATTAAAAACAATCATCTTAATATGTTTACATTTTATAAAAACCATTGAAACTTTTCTTTTAAAAATGACGTAAGTTTCAGTGGGGGAAATCACGCTTCTAATTGGTGGAATCTAATAAAGCAAATTAATTTTATGTTACTACGGTTGTTGTCGCACGGAAGGCTACAAATTTAGCCGTTTTTTCGCGGTGCGTAAGAGAAATATATATATATATATATATATAAGATTACTCTGGTGCGGGAAAAAAATTATTTATTTATGCGTCAACAAACGATCGCCAAAATATGACAAAGATGTCATAAACTGCAACAATGAAATATTTTAACGGCTCAAAAATAGAAAATTCACTGCAAAAAATTAAGTTTTTATCAACTAACAATTTAATATTAATTAATGGTGCAGATGTCGCAGACACACCAAGACATTTTTTTGACGCCAAAATGGCGATTTTATACATGCGCAGCACGGTGATTTTCACTAGATTTTGCTTCGTCTGGCAATCCAAGTAGAGCAGATTGCGTGTGTTTTATATTAAAATAGCTGATCCGCCCAGGGTTGCCCGGTCCTGTAAAAAAATAGCACGAAACGCGAAAACACTCTAAATAGCGCTGCACGAATACACGCTGTACAATAAATACGATATTTAATAAAAAGTCGTTCCCCCTCCTTTCTCCCACCCCATCACCGCAAATTAAAAAAATTCTGTTTAATAAAATTTTTCTTTAATAATTCCGTCCATTGTCAAATAGCTATTTATTTTTTTTCCATTAAAAAAAAATCAGGATTTAAGTTGTTACACCTTGCTATGTTATGGGGTGGGATGGGACGGTATTATTTGATTAAGGCTAAATATATGCAGCTGTTACATTCTCGCGCTGCGTAACTGCCAAGTCATAAAATAATCATTAACTAAAGATGTAGAGACTAGGAGTGATTTGTGAATGAAAATTTCAGAGTTAATAAGATAGCTAGATCTTGGCTTTATACGATCTCAGAACTTTTTACGGTAAAAGAATCACTAGATTTGGCTGCATTTTTTACATGAGACGTTTTTAATGAGATCCTGCTGTCTGTTTCAAAATGTTATTCCCCTAAAATTCCAAACTGCTATATCGCAGCCATTTTTTAAGATAAAGGCAAACTAAAAATTGCTCCGGAATCCTTTAGATCAAGGCCAAACATTTAACGCAAAATTTTTTTTAGAATTCTCTTTTTTGAAGAAGTTAAGGTTTATAGGTCTCGACGTTCTTTAGAAACGGAAAAATCTTTTAGGATTTCTAATTATTTTGAACATATTTTTGAATTTGAAATTTTTAAATGGCTATCACAGCGCCCCCTTCCGGCAGAATATCCCAAATTCAACTGGGACTTGCAGGCCATAGTCAAAAACCTACACAAAAAATTTGAATCAATTATCTGCATAACTTCCTACACTTTTCGACGATACAATAATGAAAATGGAACAAAAATCGCTATCACAGCGCTCCCTTTCGTTGGCATATCCCCAAATTCAAGTGGAACCTGTTGGCCACAGCCAAAACTCTATAAATAAAATTTGGTTCATTTTTCATGTGCGTAACCGGGACACCCCCGAATGTTATTGGATTATAAAAAAATAACCAATAAAAAAATTGCTTTTATTTATTTTTTTATAACTCCCCCTTGTATGTTTTATAATCTAGGTTATTGTTGACACTCTTAATCTAACCAATCAGGAAGCAGAAAATAATGTTTCACAGTTCCACTGTTTTTCTGTGAAAATCTTAATGAATATGCTAAGAGCTCACTTCACTTAATTAATTTATATCTTCCTTATTTTCTTGCAAAAATTGCATGTTTTTGTTTGGATAATATAAAACTTTAAATTTCATATATCAATAGCCATGGCCATTTACAAATTTTAATTTCCTGTTAAGATTTTAGGACCGGTGTCCATTACTGGAATGCTTAAATTAGCCTCTTTCCAATAATAGACACCCTATGTAGCCAATACTAAAAGTGTAATTTCAGCAGTGCATAAAATCTTTTTATTTAACTGAAAAGCTAATAAATCAAATATATTTTTTTAATTTTAGTTAGTAAAATGTAAAGCACCCTTTTTTTTTTTTAATAAATAGGGCCATTCCGTGGCAAACCAACCAAAAAATATCAATATTCAACCTGACCATTTCAGATTTTAATGATACTGTCAGGAATCATTCTCCCTGATGAGACAAATGAGAATATATCTTTAATTTTTAGGGTTTCGTTCATCTCACGAAACCCTATTACTCCCGCTCCGTTGTCTGTCCGTCACAGAGCCATTCTAAAAAAGTATGCAACTTACAGAGTTGAAACTTCGTGTATATAGATGAATACTAGCTGTAAAGAGCTCAAAATATTAAAATTTGAAAAATTCGTATTATTTCAATAAATAGAGATAAAAAACCAAAATTCTAACAGCCTTTTCCTATTAAATTTAAACATTTTTCATTATAGCAGATGCCAAAGATTTAAAATCCACAATGAAATTCTTTCTACAATAATTCATTTTCTATCAGACGATTTCCACGTGAAAAAGGAAAATTAAATAAAAAGTTTCACCAGTTGAAAAAAAGAACGAAAAATCAAGCGTTAAGCATAGATTATATAGCACTTTCCAACGCTTCCAAAATAATTTTACAAATCATACCGTTTAATAAGCTAAAAGCTAACATCTAAGTAAACAATTTAGAAAACGCATAACATATTTAAAAACATAATTTCAGGAATTTCCAACATATACAATATTCGGAAAAATATCCGAATACTTTTATTCAGCCCTGTATAGGATCTATAGATTTGTATATATACTACATAGGATGATAATTTTAGTTCAGTTAGGAAACGCGTAGCACAGTTTAAAATTCTCCGTCTGGAGTTTGTCAATAAACAGAAATGTGTTCGCGAACTTTTGTGCTGCCCTGTATAGGATCTACAGAATTTATACACACCACGTAATAGACAAAAAGCAAGTTAAAATTAAAATTGCGTTCAATAACTTAAAACGCACTTCCAGGAATTATTGTTAACAGACAGTAGATAATTCTTTTGCGTGTCCCTGTAAATGAACGATGACTGCTACACACACAATATTCCGTAGTAAGTCTCTTGTAATGCACCTTAGTGATCTATATACATTTCAATGCGTTTAAAATAGTGAAACATTATTTAAATAAACCGCAGACGATTTTTCTCCATAGACGTAATGTAACGGAATTATTTTTACTGCCCCTGTAAAGTAACTATAAGTGCTATGCACACCCTGTTCCATATTAAGCTTCTTCTAATGCACCTTAGTAATATATATAAATTACAATGCGTTTAAAATAGTGAAACATTATTTAAATAAACCGCAAATGATTTTTCCCCATAGACCGCAATGTAACGGAATTCTTTTGAGTGTCCCTGTAAAAAAACTATAAATGCTAGACACTTCCGTTGAAATAGGGAACATGCTATAGATAACGACAATAACATATAAAAATTGCAGAGCAATCCGAGCATATTTACGGGAGTTAGAGCACGGACAGACGGCAGACGGCAGACGGCCAGACGGCCAGACGGCCAGACGGCCAGACGGCAGACGGCCAGACAAACCGAAGTCATAAGCACTTTTCAACTAGGTTGGAAAGTGCTAATAAAAAGATAAATATGAAATAAAATTGATTGACGTCATAGTCGTAATAAAACGGAAAAGTCTAAGATTTCTCAATAATACAAGGAGTATGAGTATGTTTAAGTACACAAAGCAGATTAATATCACGCCATTAGAGAATTAAAAAGAAAATCTGACGTCATATGGGAAGTTTAACTAATTTTTCAAATGTTTGAGAATAATACAAAGCGAATATCAATATAAATAATAGAGAATAGTAAATATAAAAGTTTGAGAAACATATCGTGTCGTGATAAAAATCCGATTATGGAAATATTCGCATATTTTAACATTTTGAAGGTGTACAATTTGTTTAATTTTTAAATTATTTTTTTAAATATTGCATTTAGTCCGTATGACGGATATTATTATGAAAGAATATAATAGCGGGCTTGGCCCGCTATCCGGCTGGTTTAGATATTCGAAAAAACGAAAAATAGACCGTTAAATTTTTATTTTATAAAAAACGACTTTTTTTTTTTTTTTTTTTTTTTTTTTTTGGTTGCTAAATGAAATTTGTTTGAATTTATTAAAGAAAGGATAAAGTGTTTTGAAAGGAATATTAAACGAAACCCTTTGAGCGATCTTCGATCACACTTACCCACTTGTTTTAAATTTCTACTATTAGCCCACACTCTCTCTATATATATCTTGTTCAAATTTTCAATCGTTAATAAAATATTTTCTATTCATCCACTCCAAGTTCAAATAATTTTTTTAAAACTTGTAGTGATGGCACTTTATGTTAATACAGTTTTTTCAAATATTAATTCATTAATTAAATTTAATTAATTAATTTTAGTTTTAAATGGGAGAAAAAAATTCCTCCCATAAATGAAATGAAAGATTTATCTCAAATAAGTGATGCCACAGAAATAAAATACCGCAACGATGATTATAAAATAATGTTCAATAAAGATAACGTGGGACATTAATGCTGCACAAGTTTATTTTATATATTTATGATTAAAAAAGTAGGAATTGACTTTAAAAAAAATATTATATTACTTGTTTTTATTTCATTAGATTTACAAACAATTTTTTTAATTTCGAAAAATCGTAATTTTTTGGCCTGTATAAACGTTTTTAATTTTGATTTTCTCAGATTCTATCAAGCGTAGGGAGTTGTTTGACCAGTATTGAATTCAGAGGGTGGCTCGGGGGGGATATTCCCCCCGGAGCATTGAAATGTCCCCCCGGAAGATTTCAGATTGCATGCTTTTAATGGTCAAAAAGTGCAATCCCCCCCTCGGAACTCAATATTGTCCCCCCCCCTCCCCTGGAGCCACAGAAATCTCTCCCGGAGAAAAGTGTCTGAATTCAACACTGTGTTTGACCACTCATTTTAAAGAGAATTTCACAAGGTTTCATTTGATATGAAAGTTGCTTGATTAAAAAAAATAACAAAAATTTTTAGATTGTGTTTTTTAATATTTTTTAAATGTATCTTTTTTGTAATATTATAAGCTTAAAATCTTGAAATCTTTAGAGTGGTATTTCAATGGGATCAGGAGTTATGAAATAAAAGCTGAAGATTATCATACAAATAATAAATAAATAACAAAGTAAGCTAGAGTTAGTTTATTATTTGTATGGTAATCTTCAGCTTTTATTTGTCATAAATGCAAACATAGTTTCAATGATGAAAATATATTTGATATAAATTATTTTATATCAGTTACTAAATTATCAGTTCATTTACTATCATTACTTTTGTCATAACGTTGATTCCTTTCGCAACAAAATGGTAATACTTTATCACTCTCATAATATGAACAAAGATGCAATAACTCTGACACCCGGTGCAAAAATTTTATATTCATTTTTTACTTACTGCTGATGCTTAAATAGTTGTAACTTAAACCATCAATGGTACGCTTATCCGACGTGATACCTTTTTAATATACACTAGCAGCAATACCTTTATTACGACACTGCATCTGAGTTTGTAGTGAGGTTTTACCATAAAAACCTGACTATAATACTTTAACTTTTTTATTCATTGTGACATTGTAATGTATTTAAGTTCGGATAACACAAACTACTTTTAACACGAACAAAAAAAGTTTCCCCTTGAGTGTTCACGTTAACGTGGTTTGACTGTATACTGCTGGCTTGTGCATTCATGTATACACACACACATGTATGTATGTGTCTGTTTTCAGTTCCGTTACCTGTTTCAAATAAAAATCTGGGCACCCCCCCCACACACACACACACGCACACGTAATAAGCTGGTTACGCCTATGCTTTTAGGCATAACTTTATACACTTTTCGATGATACAGTGAGGATAGACACACGAACGGACAGACATTTTGGAAAAACATGTTTTTCGGAATTTCTGACTCCTAAAACGTGTAAATTCGTCGAAAACCGGAAGTCGAAAATAATTTAGATTGCAATACTTTCTTCTGTTATAGAAGAAAATAAATGAAATTAAAATAGCTTCGGTAGGTGCTATGTGGGAACTGAAAGGTTAATAAAAATATCTTTTAGTTTAGCTGGTGGGGAGTTTTCTCTTGACTCAGAGCACCCGCCTTACAGGCCTTACAACCCGTCCTTTATCAAATACATGATAATGTGAATATTTAAAAATAAAAAAATATATACCCTTTAAACTTTATTACTTGAGACTCTCTTGGTTCGAATGCCACTTCATTTATATCGAACCAAATCGGCCGAATCGTATATAATTCAGCGACTGTTTATTTTGTATTAACTGACTTTCTTCCAATCGTCTAAATAACTTGAATCATATTTGTTTACATAAAAGTACATTTAGTCACGAATACTTTTCCTTTACAAGTATTTTTCTGATTTTTTTCGTCATGATTCAATAAAGCCCCCCCCCCCCCCCCCCACAAAAAAAAAAAAAAAAAAAAAAAAAAAAAAAAAAAAAACATTTATTATTCAATACATTTTAAATATCTCCTTAACAAGAGAAAAAATATCGGAAAGTAATGATAACTTTATTTTTTTTTTTTTTTTTTACTTTTTTGACATTTCGAATTTTTGCCATAGGCGCAGGAGTGGCATTGAAGTGGCATTCTCAAGCCCCAACACCCCGTCAAGGTGGAGTCTCATTTCGTTGGGGTCCCCCCTCCCCCCTACAGCAGAGATGGCCAATTGATTCTTTCAAGCAGCATTAATATCTGATTGCTTCTTGAAAAAATGTCAGTTCAAATTCAACACAAATGTATATAATATAAGGATCAGCATTAAAATATATCAAGCACGATCGTATAATTTAATGTTACATTAACATAAAATACTCTCTGAACTTTACCAATACTCCCTAATCTTACGCGGATTAAAAACACAATTAATTTAGTAAAGTTTAACTTCAGAGAACCGCGCATGTTTAAACTTAAATTTTTTGCTACAAAATCACTTTCATGTAATAGACTATTTTGAAAAAAAAAAAAAAAAAAAAAAATGGAATAGAATATCACAGAACTTGGATTTCTAACATTAAAGTTTTCATTATCATAAACGAGATTTTTTTTTCTAAACTCAAAGTACATATTTAACATTAACTACAAAACTTTTTTCGCAAACTTTATCCGAACAATTTGATTACTAGTTCTAAATTTTGCAAAGTTCGATGCTAGAGAGTGAGATTATGAATATAATATTTTTATAATTGTAACATTATTATATGATTTTATGCGATACTTTCATTACAATCAGTTTCAAAACCTTTTTGTCCTAACTAACTGTTTATTAGAGCCGACTTGAAAGCTGATACTTAAAATTCGCTTAAAAGAAGAAAAGTTGATGAATTGTCCAGCTCTGCTTTTTATACGCGCGCGAAGCTAAATATAGCTTTATCATTTCTCAATAATAAAACCCATTTACTTCAATTTAAAAAAAAATGATTATGAGAATCGATTTCTCATAAATACTAGCTAACTATGAGAAATCGATTCCCCCCCCCCCCATACACACACACCAAAAAAAAAAAGAAAAATGAAAAAAAAAAGAAAAGTGAAAAAAAAAGAAAAAAGAAAAAAAAAGAAAAATGAATGGAAGATGGATGCCGCTACTTTAAAAGCCCGGATGGTGGTGGGCTTTGATGGTATAAGTGGTGAACGATATAGGTGATGGTATAGGTGGTGACGCCAAGAGAAAAGTTCTATGCCCGATGGTAATGGGCTATGATGTTAAGGACGATGCTGAACGAAAGAAAGAATTATGAAGCCAGATGTTTTTATTAGTCTGTTATTTTTATTTTTATGTGTTTTATTTATTGTTTTTTTAAATTGTTTAATTGTTTTGTACATAATTTAGATAGATTTGAATTGCCGAAAAAATAATTTATGGGTGCAACATATTACACATACTGGAAATAAAATTTTAATATTTACAAAATGGGGAGCCGCAGAAGATAACGATATACATGGATATATACATTAATAAATAATAATAACTAATAATACATACATACATACTAATAATAATCATAATAAAAATACACAAATAAAATAATAATACAAACAAATACAATAATATTAATACAATAAAAAATAGAAAAATTCCCCCTTGACTCTGAAAAAAAAATATATATATTTAAGGTATCAGGCACCTTTGAAATGTCAAAGTTAGCGAAAGTTTTTATCTAAAAATTATTAAACGTAAAACCATAAAAATATATATTTGCTTTTCAGAAAATTAATTTATTTATTTATTTTAAGACATAAACTAATGTCTACATTTCGAATTGATCATAACCGTATGAGTTAGTAATGCTTATACAAATAATGTCTGGTTGACCTACTATTTAAACAAAACGTGTATTCTCTCATTAATGAATACTATTTCAAACTGTTTGAAGTCTAAAATTGTTTTTAGATTACAAAGCTATTAATTAAAAGATGAAAATTAGAGTGAATAAAAAAATTTTGGGTCTTATAGTTATTTTAGAGGTACCTGATACCTTAAATATTTATTAATAAAATTTAATATACCGCATGCTCAAGCCGATCTCTGCCTACTGAAATATCCCTATATCCCCATTCACCCCCCTTCCCCCCTTCAATCCTATGGGAAATGGATGTGCGGTCCTGGACTAGGCCGGCCTTTTCACTAAGAGAGCGAGCCTGTCCAAACGTGCTCTCTGTTTGCAAATAGAGGAATTACCCATACCTGACTCATGAGACAAACTTTCCAGGACTCGCAGCATTTGATCCGAATTTCCCAAGTTGCGATTGCAACTAGTTGCGGTTACAGCCACAACTTCGCGATCCTGAGCACCCACTTTTTGCCCCTCTGTGTGCTGTGTATCCATCTCCTCTAGAGGACGATATGGTACACAGTCTCCTCCCCCTACACATGCAAAGAGCCCCATTCCCAGCCCCCTTTCCCCCCGCGGTGAAGAAGCATCACCGCCACCTACTTCTAACCCCATCTGCAAAGCCCTAGCCTGGGCAGTTGCCCGATGTTTCCTCGACAAAGCCCTAGACGCAGCTGTCCTGAAGGACAGGAGCATGCGATAGCGAACGAAAACAAAATCGGATACCTTCATGCTATCCGCTTCATCTGTATACTTACAGGGTGCCGGAGAACGGCGAGGACGCCGGAATTTCCCAACGCTGAAAAGAAAAATCAGAGATTTAAATGAATGCCTAACACACACATTTTGGGTTTTTATAGTTTTATAATATTGGATATGTTTAAAATATTTATTTCTTATATTAAAAAAAAAAAAAAAAAAAAAAATCAGTACACGTTATACGCCGTCTCTTTGATTCATGTATCAGAACGCAAATTTTTCCCCATTCACTCCCGTTTCCTCCGAATGATTTGAAAAGTCAATGTCGAAAACCGTATCTTAAGTATTTTTCCCTATTTTCCCCATTTATATCTCCCTGTTAGTTGCGTTATATACCAGTCACAGTCTCTTTAGAGGGGAAAAAAGTGATGTATGTTTGCATGCATAGAATAACTCACATGTAGGTTTTTTTAATTAAAAATCCATGATACCAAACATTCATCAAATTGGAGTAAAAAATACCTTCGATTGAAACTCCATTCATTTGTTTTGATTAAGATTTTTAAGTAGATTATCATATTGCAAGAATGTTAAAGGCAATCGTAGTTCTGCCTATTATGTTATCTTGGTACAAAAGTAGATGTTTATTGAGAATTGAGAATTCAATACATAGATACTGCACAGATATTTGTTGTATCCCAATTCTCAACAACTCGTAAATTATTCTTGGTTAATTTTTTAGTCAAAATATCTCAGACTGGATGAAAAAAAAAATCCCTGACGGCTCGTCCAACAGGCACAGGTAGATTTCGAAGACGCAGACCATGGGGCGCCTGTTTGTTGGGAATTGCGGCAAAAATGACCTTTTTGCCATGATGCGGCAGTTGGAACGGCGCACTTCGAAACCTAACTTGTTTGCAAGCAAAGCCGGCAGGGATATTTTTTTTTTTTTTTTTTTTTTTTTTGCTATAAGGGTTGGTTCTATAAAAAAACTTGTCAATGAAAAAGTTTTAGATAATATTAAGAGGATTTATAATAAATTTAAGCGGATATGATACATTGTGAATTCACGAAGTTATGAATTTTTTTCTTCAAACATCAAAAATCTGTCATACATAAATTTTCGGCCCTTTTCCTAGAAGTAATAATAACTTTAAACGGATTCGATACGTATCATAATTAAGAAATTGTTTTTTTTTCTGTTTTCACAAAAAGTCCTCTCATTCCTCCCCCCCCCTCCCCTTGGTTCGATTTTGCCCATTAACGAACTTAACCGAGATTTTATGTCCCTTGATTTTATGTATCAGTTTGGAAGAGATTTGTGCAGAATTATTACAGTTATCGTGTTTAAAAAAAGTGACATAGATAGATAGATAGATAGATAGAGAGATAGATAAAGTTTTGAACTGGGGGGTGGTTTTGGGAGTCATGATCGACGTAGATCTGCAAATTTTTTTCAAAAATTCCAACTTAAGGGAGAATGTAATAGGTAGTATTTCTTACGAAATCTACCTAAAAAATAATACATGTATACTTCAGTTATAAATAATTACTTCACACGGAGAAATAATATCTTTAAAAGAGAAGTACAATCTATTAATATTTGATACCGCACCATTTTTTTTTAATCGGGAACATGCTACGGTAAAAGTCACTAAATAATAAATAATGGCTACATAAATAATCTGTATAAGATTACAACATTTTTCATCGGTCGTGTTTTATTTTCGTGACTGTTTATAACATTTAGCAATAAATCATGCCATGTCCTTTGGAAGTACCAAAGCTGTTTACACCAAAGCTTCTTGTTTATGAATTTCTGTAATACTGTTCTAATTAAATCTTTTTGGAGTACCATATAACATATTTATTTTTATATTAGCTTCGAAAATCTTAATAATAACTCCCTTTATTTTTTTTTCTCTTGTAATGAGTGTCAGGAAAGAGATTTTTCAACTTCAATTTAGAGTATGATACATTATAGCTGCCAGATTTTACATATTTGCTTATAACTTTACAACCAATAGCCAAAAGTAAACAGACGTGTTTTTTAGGTAGCTTTCATTACATAAAGTAAAAAATCCCTGACGGATCGGCCTACAGGCACAGGTAGATTTCGAAGACGCAGACCGTGGGGTGCCTGTTTTTTGGGAATTGCGGAAGAAATAACCTTTTTGCCATGATGCGGCAGTTGGAACCACCCACTTCGAAACCTAACTTGTTTGCCGGCAGGGATTATTATTATTATTATTATTATTATTATTATTATTATTATTTATTTATTTTTTTATTTATTTTTTTTTTTGCTATAAGGGTTGGTCCTATAAAAAACATGTCAGTATAAAAGTTTTAGATAATATTAAGAGGATTTATAATAAATTTAAGCGGATTTGATATATTGTGAATGGACGAAGTTATGATTTTTTTTTCTTCTACCCCCCCCCCCCCCTTGGGGCCATTTTTAATTATATCAAAAATCTGTCATACATAAATTTTCGGCCCTTTTCCTAGAAGTAATAATAACTTTAAACGGATTCGATACGTAACATAATTAAGAAATTATAAGGTTTTTAAAAAAGCCCCAAATTCCCCCCCCCTTGTTCGATTTGGTCATTAACGAACTTGACCGAGATTTTATGCCCCTTGAATTTATGTATCAGTTTGGAAGAGATTTGTGTAGAATTATTGCAGTTATCGGGTCCATAAAAAAGTGACATAGATAGATAGATAGATAGATAGATACATATATAAAGTTTTGAACTGGGGGTGGTTTTGGTTTCTGGGAATCATAATCGGCGTAGATCTGCAAAATTTTTTCAAAAATTCCAACTTAGGGGAGAATGTAATAGGTATAGTATTTCTTACGAAATCTACCTAAAAGCTACATATTGCAGCCGTTCAGAAGAGAGCACTTCCGAAAATTTTCAGTTTATTTTCACCGATCATGACACGCAGACCCCAAAACCACACTCCGTTTAAATGTTGATTTATATAAGGTGGGTGAACCAAAGGTGACCAGTGTTCCTAAGGTAGCCCAAATAAAATTAATTTTAATAAAGTAATTTTAATAAAGTAGAATTAATTTAATCTTTAATGACAAATGGTGCTACTGTATTGTCAATCATGTAATCTGCAGTGTACGTGGGCTGAATTTAAAGAAATCACCTCGATTCTCTGACATTTTATGCAGTGATTTCACTTTTGAGGCGTTTTACTTTCCAGGTGAGCAGATATTTTAATTTACACGTGTTTAAATTCTTAAAACTTATATGAATGATACGTTTTCTGAAAGCTTATTTCCTTCTCTTTAACCACATTTACTTCAATTCTAAGAAATGTATCAGATTAATACTTTTGCGTCGTGCAAATGGCGATCGTACTTCCCACGGTGGCCACCTTAGAAAACAAATGTGGAAATCAGTGTAGAAGAGAGGGTGATTTTCAAAATTTCTACATAAATATCTGCAAAAAATTAATATCATTTATTGTTAACACCAGAGATCACTCAAAAGAAGTCAGTAACTCTCAGACGAAAATCCCCGAACTACCGTGCACAAAAAGTGCTTCAAGGTCTTTTCGTGTCATAAGATAAGAAGATTAAGAAGAAAAACTCGAAAGATATCAAAAGAAAGAAAGGATCAGCAGAGCATAATGGTAAGCAAAATAGCTTGCCGAATATTTTTTTCAGATTTTTAAAAGTGATTTCAATACATGGACCACCTTTGGAACACTATGCGCCAAAGGTGGCCTACAAGCTACACAATTTTGAAATTGTAATATAAAAGTAATTAAATTTTATTTTACAAAGAAAAGTATACTTGATATGTGTTAGAAATAAGTGTAAAATTTTACAAACAAAAATTCTCCTACACACACAGCCAGAAAATAATAAAAAATCCACAAAGCTCAATTATGGCCACCTTTGGGTCACCTACCTTATATATATATCTGATATCTATGTCATACGACAGCACTCGTATTTATAAACCAATTTGCTTGTAATTAAGTGTGTGTATTAAGCTCACCAATATCTCGACCGAGTTCGTTGACCAGCATGTTCTGCCACCTTGTTTCAAAATGGCGGCCACTAAAATATTTAAAACTAAAAAATATGTAAAAAATAAGAAATTCAAATTTATTTTTTGCTTAAGTTTTAGGTCTTGATACAAGGATTCAGGCACATTTTTTTGTTTTGCCTCTCTCTTAAAAAATGGCTGAGATAGAGCAGTTTGAAATTCTAGGGTGGATGACATTTTGAAACAAGACAGATTACAAAATACAAAAAGTCCTTCCGGCCAGTACCGGGAGGAAAAGGTAGCTTTCTTATATCTTCGTTTTAAAATTTTAGCTAATGTTACACGAAAACAGCAAGATAAAATGCAAAGAAACGGTTACAAAAGAATCTTCTGTAATCGGGCTCTTTGCATTTTAGCTTGCTGCTTTCGAGTAATATTAGCTAAAATTTTAAAACGAATATATAGGAAAGCTACCTTTTCCTTCCGGTACAAGCCGGAAGGACTTTTTTTTCTGTTAAAGAGGAAGAGGTGTTGATCATGCAGATTCTATTGATGTCGAATAAAAGTACACGTTTGCTATAAACTTTTAATAATCGTACTATTAATTAATTCTTAATGTTTTAAACTCAAGTTAATGCAAAATGTGTGATGTATGGGGTTTATTAGAAAATATATCAAGGAAAAAAAATTAAATGTGCAATTAATTGTTAGATGTAATGTCTCTGAACAAAACCTATGTTCTTCTTTAATGTTGTAAATAATATATTGTAAATAATATGTAGGTTGTCAATATATTGTAAATAATATATATGTTGTCAATAATATATTCAAACTAATCATTATTAATTGATGAGCATTTGCATTTCTACATTTTTTTTAAATGCTGAATTTAAATACGTAATAAAATTATCGTGTTGCTATAGAATTTCTGAAAATTAGGTTCGCTTTTATTTGGAGCGCAGCGAGCTGTAGCCGAGCGAAGCTTTCTATGTATCCACTCCAATCTGACAGTGGAATGAACACGAGTTCTCGGCAATGGCTCGATCAATTATAATGTACACTAGTGTGCAAAACGTAAGCAACAAACACAAAATGTTAATTTCTGAACACGTGAGTACTCAAAAGGAAATTCTATAAACAGCAAGTGGAGAAAATAGGTATATCCTAAACAGCACACACAGTCGATGTGATGTCTTCTTGACATCACAAATGGTCACAATTTCCACAGTCACTACAATAAACAGAAATGTGATATATTTCATTCGTCTCATTTTTACTCTCATTTGGTCACTCCACTGAACAGTCACCATGACTGCTGCTTTTTGACGAGTCAACAGGTGACTTTACAATGAAGTCATCTTGTGACTCTCATGTGACTGTCATTTTGACACTCCATTGTAAAGTTATCATGATAGCTGTTCTGTGACGAGTTCCCAAAGTGACAGAAAATGAAATCATCTGGTGACTTTTCACAAAGGAGTGCAATGATGACTTCACAATAGAGCGTTGATCACCGGAAAGTCACCATGTGACTTCATTGTGACATTATTTGGCGACTCATCACAATGCAATGCTCACAATGACTTCAAAGTTCAGTCTTCAACTGATAGTGACTTGAGAATCACAAGGTGACTTCATTGTAATGTCACCTGGTGACCCATCATAAAGCGACAGTCACAGTGACTTTTCAGTGTTAACAATCATTTGAGAGTAATAATAAATTGACAGTGAAATATCCCATATTTTGATTCACCGTAGTGATTGTGACACTTCTAACCATGTGTGACGTCAAGGGGACTTCACATCGACTGGCCGTGGTGTTAGAGTAAGTACCTCTTTTCTACACTTACTCTTTATAGAATTTCCTTTTGAGTACTCACGTGTTCACACTTGATAAATCAGTTGCGGACATTAGTAGAAACGAATTCTCACTTAGACTAACATGTGTCGGCTGCTCATGTGTATATAAGAAAAATCCCTGACGGCTCGGCCTACAGGCACAGGTAGATTTCGAAGACGCAGACCGTGGGGCGCCTGTCTGTTGGTAATTGCGGAAGAAATGGCCTTTTTGCCATGATGCAGCAGTTGGAACCGCCCACTTCGAAACCTAACTTGTTTGCAAGCGGAGCCGGCAGGATTTTTTTTTTTTTTTTTTTTTTTTTTTTTGTGTTAAGCGTTGGTCCTATAAAAACTTGTCAATATAAAAGTTTTAGATAATATTAAGAAGATTGATAATAAATTTATAATAAATTCAAACGGATTTGATATCTTGAGAATGGACGAAGTTATGAATATTTTTCTTTTAACACCACCCCCCACCCACCCCCCTTGTAGCTATTTTCAATGATATCAGAAATCTGTCATACATAAATTTGCGGCCCTTTTCCTAGAAGTAATAATAACTTTAAACGGATTCGATACGTATCATAATTAAGACTTTATGGTTATTTTTTCTGTTTTCACCCCCCCCCCCCTGGTTTGATTTTGCCCATTAACGAACTTTTGGTCGAGATTTTATGTATCAGTTTGGAAGTTATCGTGTCCATAAGAAAGTAACATTGATAGATAGATAAAGTTTTGAACTGGAGGTGGTTTTGGGTCCTGGGAGTTATGATCGGCGTAAATCTGCAAAAAATTTTTAAAAATTCCAACTTAGGGGAGAATGTAATAAATAGTATTTCTTACGAAATCCACCTAAAAGTGACTGATCTGTTATTTGGCTCGTTCTTCAACCTGGATCGTTTGCTGAAAATTAACCGAAAGAAGTTATTGATTTCAAAATTCTTTTAGAGTTACAGTGTCTTTTAATTTTACATTGCTCTTTGCATGATTGTTTTAAAAATAAAACTTCATGGGTTCCAATCGCGTACACAATCCATTAGAAACTTGAATAGTATTAGGTAGCTTTCATTACAAAAAGTAAAAATTGCAGCCGTTCGGAATTTATATTTTCACCGATCATAGGATCCCAGAAACCGTACCTCCCTTCAAATGTTGATTTACATATATACCATATACATCCGATCTTTGTCATGTGATAACATTCGTATTTATAAACCGATTCGGATGCAACTAAGCATGTGTATTAGACTTCCTAAGATCTCGATTGAGTTCATTGGCCACCTTGATCTGTCATCTTGTTTCCCCAAAGATTGATTACTTAAATATTTAAAACTGAAAAATATAGACAAAAAAATTATGAATCCAAATTTATTTTTTGCTTAAGTGACTTGATACAAGTATTCCGGACCATTTTTGCCTCTATCTTTTGAGACCGGCGACCATGCCCCTACCTTTCCCTAGTTTAAACGGGTTTAGTGCAGAGGCGGATCAACTACCAATCGGGCCCCTAGGCTTGATCTTTTTTTGCCCCCCCATTCCTCCTACAAAGCAATATATAGAGGTAGATTCCAATTACATGTTTGCTCATTTATCTCCTAGACCACTGATGATAGAAACATAATTCCAATTACAACAAATACAGATTTTAGACATGGCATTTGTTTTTCAAGGGGCTTTATGCATATTAAAATACGAAAATTACTTTTTATACGGCCCCTGTATTCTATAAGGTATATTTAGAAAAATGTACTTCATTTACGAATGAACATAAAAAAAAAAATCCTATTCTTTTAAGACCAAAGCTTACTAAATTATTATACTTCGTATTATATGAATTTTCAGTGCTTCCTAACACTAAAAACGGAAAGAAGCACTGTTAGTGCAGGTAAACATTGAAATTCCATTAACTTCAAAGTGTCATAATTTGGTACAAACTGGAAGCCGAAAATTTTCATGAATCGAGTACTTTCTTCTTATAAATATAGAAGAAATTGAAAGGGGAATAGCATTTAGAATACCATCTATATGTTAATAACCTGAAAGATTGAATAAATGAGTGAAACAAAACAAAGAGCATTGTACATCATTTCTCTTTTGCATAAAATATCAGCCCAATATGAAGAAAAAAACCAAAAGAATCTTAGCACAGGGGCCCTTTTCTTCAGGGCCCCTAGGCTTCAGCCTACTCAGCCTAATGGGCAATCCGCCTCTGGTTTAGTGCCTGACAGCGGGGCACGCAACGCCACTGAAGGGATGCCGCGTAGCGTCTATGGCCATTGCTGGCAGGACGGCAATGTGGAGGTCTTTGTTTTGTTTCGCCGCTAATTGATGTTACTCTTTTTGTATGGACTTGCGCTTGGCGTTCACTCATCGTTACAGTAGTGACTGGATATACGCATATATATATTCCAAACACTCCTATATGTGCCATACGTCATTATACACATATTATTTACGTCTCATATGTCGTATATACATCATATACACATGTCACATATATACATCCTATATGACTATAACTTGGCCACATACGTCAAGAAATGTTATATATATATATATATATATCATATATTATTATAATGTCATACATGCTTTATAATTTGGCGATAAATCTTGGTCGCTTGGCGATTCATACCTGGATGTGAGACTTGAGAGAATAAAAATTTGTTTCTCTTACAGAAAATCAATCGGCTAAATCGCCAAGACACCACAGCGTTGTTAAACTTTAAAATTGTCACCGCGCCTTTTTCTGTGAAACAAAAATAAAACCGACTTCAAGGGATTGTTTACCTTTGTGTTTTCGGGACAACTCTTAATTATTATTCACATTAGAGGATTTCACATTAGTCGGGTGATATCGCTTCAACCCGAAACCGAAAATGAAAGAAAATTAACTCACATTTTAATGCGATTACTCTTTAATTATATCTATATTACCAATTTTATATTTTACTACACTACAAAAAAAAAGTGTTGATTTTACAGTATAATACTGGCATCCCATCTGTCAGTATTATACCGTACAATTAACAGCGCTTCTGAGTAGGACACAGATACGTTTTGCAGCGTACTGCCTTGACTTCGTTTGGGACCCAGAAAATACATTTTACATGCAAACAGAAAAAATATAAATGAAATACTTTATTATTTACCCATCATACGTAGGGTAAGTCTTGTAATCGTTTTGAAAATCGAAAAAAAAATTTTGACGGATTTACACGTTTCAGACACTGAAGATTCCGAAAAACATATTTTTAGAAAAAAAAAAATTGCCGTCCGTCTGTGTGTCTGTAAACGCTCTATCTCCCAAAAAAACTGAGATAGAGACTTCAAATTTGGTATGTACTTAGTATGTAATAATGGGAAGAAGCTTATTGACTTTCAGTAACCTCGATTAACCGGAACTATTTTTTTCGGACTCTGGAAATATTTGTGGATCCCAATACAATGAGGTTGCTGCATCCAATGATGTTTTTTTATTTCGGTTTCATGTTCGCGAAGCGATCATACTTGCGGTACAGTGATCGCGGCATTAAAAAATTTCGAGTATTTCTTGGGGTCCCAATACAATGAGGTTGCTGCATCCAATGATGTTTTTTTATTTCGGTTTCATGTTCGCGAAGCGATCATACTTGCGGTACAGTGATCGCGGCATTAAAAAATTTCGAGTATTTCTTGGGGTCCCAATACAATGAGGTTGCTGCATCCAATGATGTTTTTTTATTTCGGTTTCATGTTCGAGAAGCGATCATACTTGCGGTACAGTGATCGCTGCATTAAAAAATTTCGAGTATTTCTTGGGGTCCCAATACAATGAGGTTGCTGCATCCAGTGATGTTTTTTTTTCGGTTTCATATTCGCGAAGCGATGATACATGCGGTACAGTGATTGCTGCATTAAAGAATTTCGTGTATTTTTGGGGATCTCAATACAACGAGGTTGCTGCATCCAGTGATGTTGTTTTTTCGGTTTCATATTCGCGAAGCGATGATACATGTGGTACAGTGATCGCTGCATTAAAGAATTTCGTGTATTTTTGGGGATCCCAATACACCGAGGTTGCTGCATCCAGTGATTTTTTTTTCAGTTTCATGTTCGCGAAGCGATCATACATGCGGTACAGTGATCGCTGCATTAAAGAATTTCGTGTATTTTTTTTTTAAACTTTACATTGATCGTTAACTTTTTACATAATTTTGATGAAATGTGTATAAAAACGTTGTTTCTTACCGCTCATATCTTTTTTAAATCTATCTTATTAAAATTCTCAAATAAAATATTTATATTTTACTCATAAAAGCAATATCTCAAAAAAAAATTATTAACCTTACTACCTATATAAATGATCCCTGCTAAAAAAAATGTAGATTATTCCCAGGCATACGCAGTTGAAATCTTTAATTGAGTACCACTCTTTGAAAGAGTCGCTATTGTGTTAAATGTAGTTACCATGTAGGACAAAGTCATTAAATAATTATAATTAATATTATATATATTATATATATAATTATAATATATTATTAATAATAATATATTATTAATAAATTATTTAATGGCTTTGATGTAGGAAGAAAAAAATATATAAGGGTTACTATAATTAGTAATATTGGCTCCATGCATGGCAGCAGTTGGCTTAAAACTGGCCCAGATAATACGCAAGTACCTCATTTTTTTAATGCTATGTATTTAATAATGAGAACATGATTGGTAATTGCAACCATTTTTGGCGATCTATCTCCTGGCCCGGATAATACGCAAGTACCATTCAATCTTTCTAATAATTTGGCTTCGCACTGAATATTTCATCTGCCTGCAAATCTTTGCAATGTTCTATTTCTCAAATTTATTGTATTAAACTCCGTACTGAAAAAAAAAAATGTTGCTCGCACAACATGGTAAAGCAAAAAAACGTATTCTTGGAAGAAAATTAACCTATATTTTTAATGCATTATCGTAGATAATGGCATATAACGATTACATCTCTATATCACACAGTTAGGCCGATGGAAATCTCAAATCCATAAGTAGCCATTTGTCGACTGAAAGTTTGCGAAGAATATATATTTGTCGAAACAGTTAAAAAACGATTTTTCTAATTGCAAGTTTCTAGCTGTTTAAAAGTACACTTAGCAACGTACCGCAGTCTACCGCAAAACAAACTGATTAGTACCCCGACTAAAGATGACTACCTCTTTCGGGCTAACATCCGTAATCGTGATTCCATTGATTTCTCTTTGCTGCGGACTGCCCAATGTTGTTAAGTTGCGTTTAAATCACTAGCAACCTACCAGGTAAATCCAAGTTAAATAATTATCGCTGTATCAAATGCGCAAGCAATTTGTTCAACATTTACATCATTTAATATATACAATAATTTAATGCAAAATATGTGACATATGGCTACATAAATGAGCCATAGATAATTAAATTAGAATTTTTTTTCAGTGCTCACCGTTTCAGTTTCGTAAGTTTTTAATATTTAACAAATATGGCACTTTCTTATGACCAAGTTAGGCCATAGTAACCTATGAAAAGGAAGAACTTTTTTTTTGCACACGATGTATTGAGATTATATTAATATATTTGATTGCGTTATCATTATTAAAAAGAAACGTTAATAGTTCATTACACGCATGTAAATGAATGTGAACATTTGCGACTAACTGATTTGTTTTAATTAAATTATGCATACACTTAAATAAAGAAATGTTACCGTTCAATAAGGATTAATATGTATTTTGAAATAAAAACCGAACATCCTCTTATTGTCTACTTCCTACATTATGTGTTATTATAGTTGGTTTATCTTGTCTACTATGTAATATGAGTCAGAAGGACTAAAATTTGAAGGAATTTCAAACCTGACTTTAAATTATATATATTTATTTAATAATTTAACGTACATTATATATCGCTATTACAGTCTTAGTGTGCATGCAATAAAACATAAAAATTAACAATTTTACAGTATTTTTTAACGAATTTTTTCAATCAGTTTAGTAAAAATTGAGCAAATTTGTCATAAGAGCTAAATTTTACTGAAATATATAAGAAAAATGTAAATAAATCGTGTACTCTCGCATCTGTAATATAGCACACACATAGCTATATGTGTAACGGACACGAGAAAAAAATTAATAAATTATAAATTTAATTAAAATAGAAAACACGAAAAAACAACTTACCACCAGGCAAAACAGGAAGCCATTTCAATTTGTATTCTTGTTAACTTATATGTAGAAAAATATGAGGCTTGAAGCAACAATACTTTATACTTTAGACAGCAAAGAATGAGACGACCAGCACAGATGACAGTCTTGATTGAAATGAAATCCCATCAGATAAGTCCCCCTTATATAGACCAGAGCGGATCGGAGCTCTCGCTAGACGCCGCTGATTGGTTAAAACAAGTCGCGTGATGTGGCATGATAAATTTCTGTGTTCTGATTGGCTATCAGTCAGTTGCGTCAGAAGTACTGACGTCATCGTTACGTCAAACTTTTTGGCTGCTGAAAAATTTGGCAAAGAAACGGTCGCCAAGAGGATAGATAGATCTATTAAAAATAAGCCAAATTACGTTCAGGTCACAAAAATACAGCTAAAATAGTATTTTTTGTAGGAAAAAATATTTATTTATATTCTATTGCACAAAATTTAATTAAATAAAGTATTTTTGTTCACTTTTCCACTCAAATTCATTAAAAAATTCAAAAATTTTATCCATGCATAGTTTTGGTGTAAAAATACATATATACAAATAAATATACAAATAAAATGTCTAAACTTCGACAAAAATATTGAGTTTCTACACAATTATTCAAACAGAAGGAATTTAAAGAAATATCTCACTTATATTGTTACCTTAAAGTTCATTTTAAAATGAACCCGTATCTGTTCATTTTCCCGTATCTGTTAGGCCTAACTTAATGTTGCAAAGCACACAACTAAATTTTAAATTTAAAATTCCCAAAATATTGATAAATTACTGCTTAAAATGTAAAAATTGATGACATGAATCTGTTTTCATAATTTATTATACTGTAGATGTTTGTAAATAAACATTAAAACATTCATAATCATTTTAATATATCACGAGCGCCATATTGGAATTTCCCTTAAAATGCGAAATCCAAAAAGGATTTAATTATAGTTTTAACTAAATTTACATAAAAGATTATGGCAATCAATAATAAATAATAATAATTAAGTATTTTCATCAATCATGATAGTTTTCGTATTTAATTTCAATCTATATTTCAACCTATCTCTAAAATTTGCTTATTAAGCTAATTTGTGGTAGTATTTCTATAAAAAAAATACACATTAAAACGATGTTCGATAATTTAAAATAGTTTCGAGCAACTAAAAATCAGATCCTCATTCATAAAAGTCAGTTGAATAAATTATTTAATACGTTAAGAGCTATTTCAACGCATATGAAATTTGAACTTACTGTGGCCGCCATTTTGAATTTTTTTTAACTTCTTACGCTGTATATGTTATCCTCGCTATTTATGCAAATGTATCGATATCTCATTGCAGGAAATATGTAAGCTAGTTCCAAAACTAGCATGAAAGAAGTTCAATTTCCCCATTCCATGATCACTATTTTCTTTTTCTCAAAATTTTGTATAGCTTATGTTACATTATTGTAACTTCATGAAATTAATAGATCTTAACTGCAATGGAATCTGATATCACTATTAGAAAAAAACAAATGATGCATCATTGGTGAAAATACATTAAGCTAGTTCAACAGCTATCATGTCTATTTCAACATCTCAAAGCCATTTTATATTTTATAATATTTTTGCATAGCCTATGGTTATATTAACATAACATAATCGAATTGTGGATGTTAACGGCAAGGTTATTGATAAGGTTGCTGTTATTGATAGTTTGAATCAAACATTTCCTTGGTGAAAGTAAATTCCAGTTCATTAATTGATGTCTTGGAAACCTTGATTTTATAGTTTCCTATATTTTATTTTACACAATCGTTATATTGATATAACTTCAGCAAAATGCATATGCTATCATTTATGATATTGTCATCGCTTCAAGTGCTTCCTGTATCCTGTTACGAAAAAATATATTGGTGAAAATCAGTTAGGTAAGTTCATAATGCATTATGGAAAAATATTAGTGGTATATTGGTTTAACACGTTTTTTGAGAAACGTCAAGTGTTACTTCTTTCGTAAAGCTACACAAGCTATATTCTTTCGTAAAGTTTACAATATATATTATTAGTGCTGTTTAGACAAACCAATGCTATCTCATTGGTAAAAATGTATATTAATTAGTTCAAAAACTTGTGTAAAAGATACCATTATTTCATACTGTGTCCACCATGTTAGATTTTTCGAAAATCTGTATATAATATATGTAATATTCAAATGACATCATCAATTTACAAGATGGTAACTGTAATAACATGTTATTATCGTTAGAAAAACTCAAATGATTATTCATTGGCGATTTTCAAATTGATAGTTCATAATCTATTGCAGAACAAAGTGCATTTGATTGTCCCAAATGCTTAATTTAAGATTATCTGATATTTATAATGTTTATGTTACGCTACATATCACATTATGTTACGCTACATACTATAACATCATCCACATCAATAACCATTAAATACACCCGTTATTTTAATTAATTGAATCTACATAGCTTATTGTAGCTTTAATAACTCTAAAAATCGATCACATTTACAATGTTAACTAGTCGGACCAAAACTTTCTTCCATCTCACACAGGTTTCGCATACACTATCAAAGTCTAACTCAATCTAAACTTTC
Source organism: Maratus michaelseni (assembly GCA_963931845.1). Taxonomy (NCBI): domain Eukaryota; kingdom Metazoa; phylum Arthropoda; class Arachnida; order Araneae; family Salticidae; genus Maratus; species Maratus michaelseni. The sequence continues at coordinate 409,074,712 of OZ007590.1, read as the reverse complement.
ATTAAATTCCGTGCATTAGTTCTTGAGATAGAGCGCCCGCAAAATTTTTGTCACATACAGACAAACATTTTCTAAAAACAGTCAAATCGTGTTCAGGACCTTCTAAAACGTATAAATTCGTAGAAAACCGGAAGAAAAATTTTCATGAATACAATACTTTCTTCTTGTAAAGATTGAAGAAAGTAAAAATCATTAAAATAATCCCGATTACGAAAGATTAAGCAGAAAGTCTAGATGAGGAAAATAAAAGGCTAGTTAATCTTTCGTAATCGATTTACGTTTATGCCAAATATGAACGATGGTGATTTAAATTGAATGTGAATATTATTAAAAGATTATCACAGAAACCACTTTATAGCACCAAATCTGGTTTATTGAAATAGTCAATTGGTAATGGACACGATTATGGATGATTACCCAATGATTTAAAAGCCTTATATGCATATTTTTGGGTGATTTAAATATGCTATTGATATCGACTAGATTTGGATGTATTTGACCACCAAAAACTAATCAGCACCCATTTATATTAGGGACTAACTGCATATGAAATTTCATTAAATTTCGTGCATTAGTTCTTGAGATAGAGCGCCCACAAAATTTTTGTCACATACAGACAGACATTTTCTAAAACAAGTCAAATCATGTTCAGGACCTTCTAAAACCTATAAATCTGTCAAAAACCGGAAGTCCAAAATTTTCATGAATCCATATTCTTGTAAAGATAGAAGAAAGTATAAAAGTAGCATAGCAGCTTGACCTGTTGGGCTATTTAGACCAAAACGTAAGCAGCATCTATTTATGGTCTAACAAAGTCTGAAGTTTGATGAAATTCCATGCGTTAGTTCTTGAGATATAGCTATCGTAAACTTAATGAATAAAGTGGTATAGCAGCCTTACCTGTTGGGATATTCACACCAAAACGTAATCAGCCTTTATTTACGTCAAGGTCTAACAGAATCTGAACTTTGATGAAATTCCGTGCATTCGTTCTTGAGATATAGCTATCGTAAAAATCATGAAAAAAGTGGTATAGGTATCCAACCTGTTGGGATATCTACACCAAAACGTAATCAGGGAGGGTGGGTCTAAAATGCGATTCCTATTAATCTGAAATTTTGCTAAAACATTTGTCAGATTGTTTAAATTTGGTGTATAACTTTTTATGGCATTTTATGCATCGGTTTGAAAAATATAAAGCATTTTGTTTTATCACATTACATAATCCCACATGATGAATATTTTATTACTTTTCTTTTTCTTTTCTTTTCCGTAGCAATTCTATTTGATTGCCTATAAAAACTAGTCGGATGTGCCAATCCCAAAACTTTCTTCTATCTCATCACACAGGTTTCGCATACACTAAAAAGAATCAGCACCCATTTATAGCAAGGTCTAACTGAATCTAAAAGTTTTATTAAATTCTGTTCTTGAGATATGATTATTGTTAAAATCGTGTAAATCTTACAAAATGTAGCATAGAAGCACCACCTAAAGGGAGATTTAGACCAAAACCTAATCAACAACAACGTATCCCCACGTCTAACTGAATCTGAAGTTTAATGAAAACCCGTGCATTAGTTCTTGAGATATAGTTATCGTGATAACAATTAAAAAAGTAGCACAGCAGCACCACCTGTTGGGCTATTCACACCAAAACGCAAGCAGCATCTATTTATGTCAAGGTCTAACAGAATCTGAAGTTTGGTGAAATTCCGTGCATTAGTTCTTGAGATATAGCTATCATAAAAATAAGGAAAAAAGTGGTATAGCAGCGCCACCTGTAGGGATATCTACACCAAAACGTAATCAGCAGCAACTTGTGTCCACGTCTAACTGAATCGGAAGATTGATGAAAATAAGTGCATTAGTTCTTGAGATAGAGCTATTGCGGAAATCGCGAAAAATGCAGCAGAGCAGCGCTACCTATTGGGTGATCTTCACCAAAATCTAATCAGCACCAATTTACTTCAGGGACTAACTGAATATAAAGTTTCATTAAATTTCGTGCATTAGTTCTTGAGATAGAGCGTCCACAAAATTTTTGTCACAGACAGACAGACAGACATTTTCTAAAAACAGTAAAATCGTGTTCAAGACCTTCTAAAACCTATAAATCCATCGAAAATCGAAAATTTTCATGAATCCAATACTTTCTTGTAAAGATTGAAGAAAGTAAAAATCATTAAAACAATCCCGATTACGAAAGATTAAGCAGAAAGTCTAGATGAGGAAAATAAAAGGCTAGTTAATCTTTTGTAATCGATTTACGTTTACGCCAAACATGAACGATGACGATTTAAATTGAATGGGAATATTATTAAAAGATTATAACAAAAACCAGTTTATAGCGCCAAATCAGTGTTTGTTGAAATAGTCAATTGGTAATTATGCAGTGGTGTAGTCCAGGAAAAAAAAATGGGGGGAACATAGGGTCTATGTCACCGATAGAATACTTGATACTGAATGTTACCATTGATTTTGAACTGCAGAGAAAAGTAATTGAAAAATTAAACAGTTTAATTTAATTTAATTAAAGTTTCTTTACTTGAAATGTTTTAAATAGCTTGTCGCTAATTGAAAAGTTCAGAACTTTATTTCGTGTCTGAAAATGTCGGTTCACGCAGATCTCTAGATTGAAGCTATACAATTAAGTTATACCATTTTCAGTAGTGATAATAACGCAAAGAAACTCAAAAACATACATCAATTTTGTCACAATTCAAACATAGTTACAGAAGTTAGAGGGAGAACAGATAAATAGACAGACATGGCAGACGATCCAAAATGATAAACACACATTTCAACTTTGTTGAAAAGTTATAAAATCAGTTGTTTATTTCTTAAAATTGTTAATTCATTAGCGTGTTTATCCCTTAAAAAAATTAATAAGTTTGGAAAGTCTGCGTCCTTCCGTGCCCCTACCGTCCCCTTGAAAATAAAAAGTAGGGGGACGCTTGAGATAAAATAAAAAAAGTGAGGGGACGCCGTCCCCCCCACGTCCCCCTTCGACTACACTACTACGATTATGGATGATTACCCAATAATTTAAAAGCCTTATATGCATATTTTTGGGGGATTTAAGTATGCTATTGATATCGAGTAAGATTAGAACGTATTTGACCATAAAAACTGCTTTTTCAAAACAAAAATTCTAAAAACATGAGATTTGTAAATTAGATATAATTATATCTAATAATAAAATCAGTTTATATTATCATAAATATCTAACGTACACCAAATTTCATTCAACTTCTCCATGAGATGCAAATGTCTCGGGGTTGGAAGGCAAGTAAGTATTGCTATTTGGATAACTTGGAATGTCGGCTAGAAACTTAGCTTCTAAAAGAAAGTCACTCAGGAGTTTTCAACCATCCAAAATCAGTTTTCGAGCTACAGACTACATCGAAATGATTCACTGGAACACCACTTACGCTTTCAGCACCACCCTTGCTGCGAAAAATCACCGATCAAGATATTTGGTCTAAGGTCTAATCAGGTGGAACAGAGGATGAGTGGAACTTTGACCAATGGACCTTATGCTTATGCACGTGATCTGAGTTCGAGACTAAAATTCGTCTGCTGGTGGTATTTACTTTTGAGCATTAGCATAGTGTTCTATGGAGATCTTTTGATAAAAATACCGCAAAATAATTCATTATTGTGACAGTAGGTATTTAATATGTTGTAATATAAATTCAAAATGTTGTTCTTTATCCAGAATATTTGTTAAATTTGCAAAATTTTGGTTACATTTTATGCACGCAACTTGGGTAGAGGCTAAAAGTCGTCTGCTGGGGATATTTGCGGCTGCGCATTGGTATTCTGACGGTACAGTTGCTAGAATATTGGATCACGATACCGCCAGCTATGGTGTGTGACATAACCTGCATAAGGTCACACGTCCAAGCAGTAGGACGATGAGTGAAGCTGGTAACCGAGACTTCACAAAACGTTGACGGCTCTAATTTCGGGGATAGTTTTATAAGAACTGCATTTATCTCAAGATCGTCAATGCCTTGTTTTTCAACCAAATCTTATTTCAAATTCCCCCCCCACACACACACACACACAAAAATTAAGACAAGTAAAGTATTATATTTCATTATAAACTGAAATTTTACACAATCAGAAAAGTAATTTTTGGTTTCAATGGAAATTTTTCAATTAAAAAAAAAAAAATTTTTTTTTTTTTTTTTACATATAGATAGTACACTAACGATAATGGTCGCCCAAAAATGACCACTGGTAACTTTTCGTCCAAAACAACAGAACTTTCTACCATAATTCTACAGCTAATCTACGTAGAACGATATGGTATATACTAAAACCTTCCCTGAAAAATTATTTATCTAACAGTGCAAGTTCCATCAAAATTCATTCAGCAAAACTCAAGTTATAAGCAGTCGGAACGAAATTTCCGTTTGTATTTTATGTATATGAGGGGGTCGGGGCAAGAAAGTGCCAACCCACATTTTTGGTGAAATATATCTAACTGTAATCTGTTACTTAATATTGTAAATTATAATACCCTTACATATAATTTGTTTCTAATGTCACTTGGGGGTAGCCTATGTGACAGGTTCCGTTTTTGTCCCAGATATTTAGGCCCCCAATGAAGATAGCTAATTTACAAAGAACGTAATTGTAATATCATTAAAGTAATGCCATATTATTACTCAGAATATCTCAAATGTTACTAAGACATTGGCGAAAAAACTTTTGATTATATATCTTGATTTAAGTATTTGATAAAATTTTCAAATTGAAATATCTCAAAAGTTCAAAAATGTGGCTTGGCACTCTCTTGCCCAGGCCCTGACTATCGCACGGGCACCCAGGACCCATGCCCTGGGCACGAAATTTCTGTGGGGCACAAAATTTTTCATAATTTCATCTAAATTTCCATTAAAAAAAATCATAATTGTGCAAACGTTTTTATTTCTTTAGGACTTTTGTTAACATTCAGCATCAGTTTGGTTTTATCATTTAATATCAATAACATCATTAATAAGTAGGCTTCTAGTAATTAATGTACTGTATTTATCAAGTCATTCAATTGTCATATTGCACATTTATTCAAAAAGTGACACAACTGAAAGAAATATGATATTTGAGATATTAATACAATGAAATGACAAAAATGTATCTCAGTCTATGGCTAAAATATCCATATATCTCAATCTATGGCCCATTTTAATAAATAATAGAAAAAAAATATTTTCATTCCTATTAAATATAGGAATGGGGGGGGGGGCACGAAAAATTGAAAGTGCCCTGGGCTGGGCACAAAAACTTCCTAGTCGGGCCCTGCTCTTGCCCGACCCCTCATATAGTTGGGCAATCTAAAACATCTATTAGAGTTTTCAATTTAAACAAGAACGAAAAATCATGCGTCAAGCATAGATTATGTAGCACTTTCCAACGCTTCTAAAATAATTTTACAAATCATTACCGTTTAATAAGCTGAAAGATGACATCTAAGTAAACAATTTGGAAAACGCATAACATATTTAAAAACGTAATTTCAGGAATTTTCAATATATACAATATTCGGAAAAATATCCGAATACTTTTATGTAGCCCTGTATATGATCTATAGATTTGTATATATACATAGGATGCTAAATTTTAGTTTAGTTAGGAAACGCGTAGCACCGTTTAAATTCTCCTTCTGGAGTTTCTGTCAATAAACGGAAATGTGTTCGCGAACTTTTGTGCTGCCCTGTATAGGATCTACAGAATTTATACACACCACGTAATAGACAAAAAGCTAGTTAAGATTAAAATTGCGTTTAGTAACTTAAAACGCACTTCCAGGAATTATTGTTAACAGACAGTAGAGAATTCTTTTGTGTGTCCCTGTAAATGAACGATGACTGCTATACACACACTATTCTGTAGTAAGCCTCTTGTAATGCACCTTAGTAATATATACTAGCTGGCTTCGCCCGCCAGCGGGCCCCTAATTTACATCGGTGCCTCGAAACTTTTGTTTTCTCCGGCTCGCATTCCCCTCGAACCGAACGAACCTCCGACCCGGGTCCCCGCTGCCTTCGGCACCGTACACCGGTCGTGCTACGCACGCACCGGATAATCCCATAATTTCCATAATCCCTTAATTTGCACATCGAATAGTATAAACCTCTAACTGAACTAATCTCCGACCCTGGTCCCCGCTGCCTTCGGCACCGGATAATGCCTTAAATTGCACATAGAATAGTATAAACCTGTCACTGAGATATTTTTTACATTTTGTATATTTTCCTAGATTGTCTGCTAATGACACCTAAAAGCATTTTCAGTACTTTCTTATTCATAGTCACTGCCATCGGTTAATTTTACCACTTTCACCAACCTGTTTTATTTTGATTAATTCAGTATTTAAGCATTATAATTCGATTACATGTCTGTTAATTTGCCGTTTTATTTATTTATTTGTGAAGTTTTAGTTTTGTTTGAAGACTTAGTTACGGAATATTACATGGAAACAAAAAAATGCTGAATTGTTTATATTGTTTTAAGTGCAAATGGGTTAATCTTCTGTAATATGGTTGCATGTTTATTTTTGACATAAATTTAAAAAAATATATATTCTTGAAAATTATTTTTAAAATCCACAGAAATTAGCAAATTGAGATACAGTTTAAAAAATAAATTGAATTTAAGAGTACAGTATTTTCCCTGTTCGACAGTGTAAAAATTAAAATTGTGATTCTGTGATGTTTCATAAAAATTTGTGACAAAAATAAATATATTGCCCAGGTCATTGTCACTGCCCATATGGTGTCAGCATTATTCACGGACATGCTTTTGCTTCATAATATAGAATGTGCCATTTCCATTTGTAGCTTGCCTAAGAGACATTACGCATATGCCCTAAAACCACATGTACCCAATGGTTATGCATATCCCACTTTGAAAAAAACTATTATGCAATTACAATATTCCATCATCTGCCTGTAATTATTGAGTACATTTCGTATGGCAAGGTGCTCTGTTATATTAAATTCATTTTTTATCACCATATATATTATTTCTGTTGTCAACATATCTTTTTCTATGCATTTACAAAACGTACAACAATGCATGAGGTATCATTCGAAAGGTTTTTGAATCGGCTTCTGACGTAGTAGACTCATATTTCGTTAAAACATTTTTTAATTAAACATTAAATCAGAATTTTTTTCAAACGGGGAAAAAAATCAAGTTTCAACGAAAAAAACACCATACAATTATACTTGCTAAGATGGAGACCTGTCTAAAATGGAACTTTTTTTCCTGTCCTTTACAACTTCTTCTTTACAGGTTTTACGGTAAGGGCGCCATTTCAAGAGTTTTTTGAGGAAAGGGGGGGATTTTTTTTAGGGACATGGGTTGAAATAGCATGCAGGCTTACCCAAATCATGCACAAAATAGAAATAGGCCTCCACGATTAAAAATGCAGTGTGACATTTTGCCGTCTTATCTTAACTTCTTTCACAAACATGAGATTCTTCAGCGAATATTTTTTTAATTTTCGTGGTAGTCCACGATTTTTTTTCGTTTTTTTGCGCAAAAGCAATTCGTCAACCGATCGCGGAAAACATCGCAAAATTTACGAATTGGACTTGGGGAAAAAATAGTTAATTTGGCAAATTGGTCGTGGAAAGAATCGCTAATTTTTTCAAACGACCGTGGAAAAATATTGCGAATTTAGCCAAGCTGAAACAAATAGCTATTTTCGTCAATCGGTCGCGGAAAAAAATTGCTAATTTCGTATAAGTATTGCTGAAAAATATCGCGAAATTCGTCAAAAGATTGAGCAAAAAAATCACGAATTTCGTCAAACAGTCGTGCGAAAAAAAGAGGAATTTTGTCGAAGATCGCGTAAAAAATAGCAATTTTTGTAGGTCGGTTGCGGAAAAAGACTCCCGAATTTCAACAACAATCGAAGAAAAGAGTCGTGAATTTCGTCAAAAGATCGCAAAAACAAATAGCGAATTTCGTCGATCGGTTGCAATATATACGTATATATAGTGAATTTCGACAAATGGTTGCAGGAAAAAATCAATTCCATCAATGTTGCGCAGAAAAATAGCAAATTTTGGAAAATTATCACAAAAAAAGTAATTTTATGGAACAATTACGGAAAAAAATCGTGAAATTTAATTGGTCACGAGGTAATTAGCACACAAACACCATCAAGTATATTACGAAATTTGCAAATGCTGTGATCCATACGGATAAGAACATTTTCATTAATGATTTTCTGTCAGTAAAAATTTTCCGCAGTTACTTTCTTCTGTAGACTATGATCTAAATTCTATACAATTCAGAAATCTGCAAAACCCTTGGTCTCAGGTCCCTTGCTCCTGCATTGTGTCAAGTAAAACGACCCAATCTGCTGTACGGATCGAGCCGGCTTATTTTGTTGCAGGTTAGGTTGACTTGGAACATTTTTCTATGGTCGGGACATATTCAGTGAACTATTTTTTATTCTATTAGTACGACTTTTTGAAATCTAATATCTGTCATACATTGGGATATATGGAGCTCAAATCATAAAAATCTATCTTTAACCCGTGGAGAGGGATATAATTTTGAAAACGAAACCGAAGCGAAAACCTTAGGCGTGTCGTGGAACGCGAAGGAGGATTGTTTTGCCTTTAGAGTAAAGGTGGAACTTTGCGATTCATACACAAAAGGACAAGCGCTGTCAACTATAGCAAGGATTTTCGATCCTTTGGGCCTGATTGGACCCGTGATAGCGAAAGCTAAAATATTAATGCAACAACTGTGGAGAACAAAAATCGATTGGAATGATGCACTTCCGGGTCAGAGTTTCGAGAGTGGCATCAGTTTCTTACGTCCTTTAAAGGCGTAAACAATATTAAGATTGACAGACGTATTGTAATTGAACATCCAACTAATATTGAAATACATGGATTTGCGGATGCCTCAGAACGCTGCTATGGAGCAGCTGTCTATTGCAAATCTAGTGATGCGCTGGGAAACGTTATGACAGCATTAATCGCCAGCAAGTCGAGAGTTTCCCCATTAAAGTGTTTAACGATACCACGTTTAGAGTTATGTGCCGCCGTCCTGTTAACAAAACTGGTAAAAAGAGTTTTATCAGCTATTAAAGGAACAGTGACTAGAATATTCTTATGGTCAGATTCCATGATTGTGCTTTCCTGGATTCAAAGGGAGCCTATAGATCTGAAGCAGTTTGTTCGAAGTAGAGTGGCCACAATACAAGAGAACTCTAACATTGACCAGTGTCGTCACATCGAGTCAGAACAAAATCCTGCTGATCCCGAGGTATGAATCCAGAAAAACTGCTACACTGTGACTTGTGGTGGAAAGGGCCGGCGTTTTTGAATGACAATGACTATCCTTACCGTCCAATACGTGTGACAGAAATCAGTGAACAGTTCAAAAATGAACTCAAATGCTCTGATGGACCTCTTAAAAACATTAATGAACATATTCTTTCGATTATTAGTGACTCTTTTGTAAATGAGTTAATTGGTCTAAGTAATAACTATATAACTATTGTACGTATTTTGAGTTATATTTTTAGGTTCATCGGGAACTCCAAAGGGCACCACCCTAAGAAAGGACTTTTAGGATCTGAAGAATTAAGAGCTTCAGAATTAAAGTTGGTAAGTTTAGTTCAGAAGCAAAGCTTCCAGGAGGTGCTGAATGATATAGGAAAGTCCAAACAAATATCAAAAATGAATTTAGTAAGTAGTTTGAATCCATTTTTAGATCAAAATGGGATTTTAAGAGTAGGTGGTAGGTTGAGCAACAGTGATTTAAATTATGATAAAAAGTATCCAATTTTGTTGCCAACCAAACATAAATTAACAGAATTAATTGTTAATTATTTTCATAAAAAGTATTTTCATTCAGGACCCCAAGCATTACTGCATCAAATTAGACAGCAGTTCTGGATAATTAATGGGAGAAGTGTATGTAGGAAAATTGTGCATAATTGTATTACCTGTTTTAAGGCCAAACCACAGGTACTAGATCAGTTAATGGGAGAATTGCCTGAAGAGTCAGGAAAACCTTTCCCTTTAATGTAACTGGGGCAGATTTTTGAGGCCCTTTCTTTATCAAGTATAGGGGCCAGAGGGAAGGTACCTACCACAAAATTTATGTTTGTTTATTTATTTGTTTTGTATCGAAAGCAATGCATTTAGAGGTAGTGTCAGATATGACATCGGCCTCATTTATTGCTTCCCTTAAAAGGTTTATTTTTAGGCGAGGTAAATGTGCTAAACTATTTACTGACAACGCGAAAAATTTTGTGGGCGCAAATGCTGAGTTGAAAAAGTTGATAGAGCAACCTGATGAAACTCTTGCAGGATACATGATCATCAGAAGGTATTGACTGTTCCACCCAGAGGCCCGAATTTTGGGGGTATCTGGGAGGCAGGTGTAAAATCAATTAAATATTATTTGAAGAGACACAAAGTTAACTTATGAAGAGTTTCTGACTGTTTTGATTCAGGTTGAGGGAATGTTAAATTCTCGACCACTTGTTCCTTTGTCTGCTGATATAGATGATCTTAACGTTTTGACCCCTTCCCATTTTCTAATTGGCCGACCTATCACATCAATAGTTGAACCTGATTTAACAAATATTGGTGAGAATAGGCTGGATCACTGGCAAAATTTAACCAAAATGACACAATTAATCTGGAAAAGGTGGAGCTCAGATTACTTGAGCAATTTGCAGCAGAGGGGCAAGTGGAAATTTGAGAAAGATAATGTAAAGGTTGGAGACTTAGTTGTTATTAAAGAAGATAATTTACCACCATGTCAATGGTCTTTAGGGAGAATTTGTAATATTTATCCTGGAAAAGACACAAAGGTTAGAGTAGTGGAAGTGAAAACTGTCTTGGGTAAATATAAGCGCCCAATTTCAAAGCTGTGTCTCCTACCTATGAATAATTAATTAAACTTGTTGCAAATGTGTTATTATTATGATATTCTTTCAATGATTGTTTGTTAGTGTTTATGTGATATAATATTAGAACTGTTGTGTTTATGATTATAGTGTAAATTTATGTAATACATTTATCTTGAGTGTTTAACAACATTGCAAGGCGCGGCGGGATATCGGTGCTGGCATGTAGCCAAATCCGGCAACCCTTTTGTGTTTCGTCATTTTTCTATTGTAAAGGCAGAGTGTGTTTTGATTTAGTGAAAGGAGGTTGTGTAAGAATTACTTAGAGAATGATAATTAAATATTGTGTATACAGTCCACAAGTGTAACTGATTATGTAGTTGAGTGAGTTACTATGAATTATTAATAGAACCAGTAATATGCGAGTGCAGAACAATGTATATCACTTTAAAGTGATTTATTCTTATACTAAGATGAAGAAAAGAAATATTAAATGGTCTAATTCTTTTTAAAAAGAACGTATGCGCAGGATGTTAAAGTATGTTACTACGAACGACCTAAGTTAGCTTCCTATTGTAAAACAGAATTGTAGAATTTACTGTTCGTTTACAGGGTAACTCAAAAGATTTTTTAATAAGACTAAATAGTTGTGTAATTAGCGAATTTTTACGTTGAAGTACTTGATTCCTCAACACAGAGGAAAAACAATAGTATAAATAGCATAATTTTTGTCAAAGTGTCTATATACACAAGATATTCAAATATGTTACTGCATCCGATTCATTTAAACTCTCTATTGTTTGTATTGTTGAACCATATACGTTTCGTTTACAGTCTCTTAGAAGATCTTGATTACATTACAACCGATGTATATTTACTGAGTGAGATGTATTTTAATGATTTTATACTGTTTCAATCTCTGTAAGGTTTTATTATCTTGCTTTAAAATTTAATACACGTTCATTTTGTCCGCCTGAAAGCTCGTCGATCTTAAGCTCTAAATCTATTAAAATATAGTATTTTCATCGATTAAAAAAAACTGTGTTTATTAATAAATGTATCAGGAATTGGTTGAAAAAGCGATTAAAAAATTCCAACTTTACATTCATGTGCTGAGTAATAGAATGTAAAAATGTTGCTACCCTAAGATTAGAAGTTTTGTGTTTAAATATTCGCCGTTCATCGAATCTCCGGCTATGACGAACTTAAAATGCTCTAAAAACGTGCCTAGAGCACAATGAAAAGGAAATATCTTCTTAAATTCCCCATAAAAATTAAAAATGCTATATTTCGTATACAATAGGTGATCGGTAACGAACTGTTCGGTTTACGAACAAATCGATTAACGAACACTTTCGAGTGAGATTTTTATGTTCGGATAACAAACACATGTTCGGTTAACGGACACTTTCAAGAGATTTTTATGTTTGGAGAACGAACACCTCACGAAACAAATTCATGATGAAGCAATGCCGTGTTTTATATTTGCCGAGCTATACTTATTGCTTCTATTGTTGACTTTGGGAACATTTTAACAGTTGTATACATATGTCCTAATTAATTCATGGACTGCCGAAGATTGAGGACCTATATTTTAGTATCCCCGAATTTGAATGGACAGACTAGAACATTAATTATGTATTTTGTGTCTTTATGTATTTTGTGCATTTAGAAAATATAATCCTTTTTGGTTTAATCACGCTCCTTTTTAAAATCTAATTTAAAGCTTTATGATTTATCAGATAAAATATCTTAATAAAACTTTACATTTTTTAAAACGGATCATTATGTAAACGCATTAGTCTTTGTGGTATATTTACAAAATCACACAAAATTTTGGAATACATGTCATCCTACGAACATTTTCTATTTTGAAATCACTTTAATAGTTTTTATACTTTTGCAAACGTTGCGAATCTTATATTTTTCCGATTCTCGAAACGTTGAGTTAAAAAACTTAACAAATAAAAAAACTTTTAAGGGGCTCAGTAATTTTCAAGAATAATATTTAATATATTAGTATAAAAATCCCTGTAAATTACAATGGTTCGTAGAAAAACAAATTTGATTATCCTCGGTAAAGTAAACTCATTGTTATAATTGACCAAAAAAAAGGTGCTTCTTATTTTTCCACATTTTTCTGAAATTTAATTATTTCTCTATTCTGTATTTTAATTACTTTGTAAACTACTGTAAAATTTTCTATTTTTTTTTTTGTTTTTTGAATGTATATAAACGGAAAAGTGTTATTAACAAAAGAAAAAGGAAAATAAACATGTCATAAATAATCTGATGAATACAATGTAAGGAAATAAATATAAAAGTTTCCCCGTTGCTATGGTAGCGACATGTACATTGGAATAAGTCACACAATAAATTGTATAATTCTGTTTATAGCATCACAATTATTCTTTTATTTTGCCCTTTTTATCTTTCTTTTATCTTTTCTTTTCTGAATAAAAATGGGATCTCTGAAATTGAAATTAAACACCTTACAAAAAGGAGTGATATCTCATCAGAAACAACTCGTTGTAAATGATCCCGCTAAGCCACAAACCTAAAACGTCAGCCATAAAAAGAAGTGATATCACATAAAAAGAAGCGTAATACAAGTGCATACTCCGAGTCCCGTGTAAAAATCTATCACCACTCATAATGTTTCCAAAGGACTCGGAGTGAGGTACAGTATGTGAAAACTGCTTGGCGACCTGCAGCCTTTTATAATATATGCAGTATATCAATTTTGACAATCCAAAAAATAAATTTTTTATTTTTGTTATATCACTTTTATAAATATTTTTGTATGCGAAAGAACTGACAGAACGGATTTTTCCCCAGATCTATGCGATTCCGCTTACGCTATAATTATTGCAATATATCTCAATTTAGTTAACGTCTATTATAAGGTGCATTGTTATTAATATGCGTATAATCATTATATATATATATATATTACAAACTCAAAATCTTTACATGTTTACTTAAGAAATCTTCTTCGTAAGAGTGGTGTTTCTAGTTTAAATAATGGTAAATAAAATCAACAAATTAATTTTTCAAGCTCATAAATAAGAAAAGACATACAAACACAGAAGCTTCAGCTTTTTACAATTTTATGAGAGCAAAATAATTAAATAAATAAAAATAATATAGTCATATGTAATTGCAGGAATCGCGAACATTATAAAAGCCTGCAGGTCGCAGAGCAGTTTTCACATACTGTACCTCACTCCGAGTCCTTTGGAAACATTATGAGTGGTGATAGATTTTTAGACGGGACTCGGAGTATGCACTTCTATTACGTTTCTTTTTATGTGATATCACTTCTTTTTATGGCTGACGTTTTAGGTTTGTGGCTTGGCGGGATCATTTACAACGAGTTGTTTTTGATGAGATATCACTCCTTTTTGTTGTGGGTTGAGTAAACTTTATGCATTTCGGGTTGTTTTTGCCTCTTTCAGGACTGGTTCAAGATGAACGGATTTTTCAAAAAGAGGTTCTGAATAAGTTTCTAATGAAAAAAATTAATATATCTGAAAATTAATGGGTATACATGTGTTATTTTTTGTACACAAGTGATAAACTTGTAGACAACGTTTCCACAAATGTATTAAAATATACATTCAGTTTCTTTCGCTTCAGTTCAGATATGAATATTTAGGGTTCGGCTTAAAGTCAGGATTCGGGTTGGGGCTACAACCCAAACTGCGCAGAACTGTAGTGTCAGGCAGTGGAGATTTTTAAGAGCATACTGTATATTATGCCATTGAATAAAGCAAATTATTTAATAGTATTATAACGATTGAAGTAAATATAATATGACACTAATAAAACAAAAATAACAAGTCAAGTAATTAGGAAATTTAATACACATCCCCCATCTCCCTAAAAAAAAAAACCTTAAACTTTAGGCTAAACAGAGAAATTCATCTAAAAAATTCTAAGCCTTGAGGGTGACGAGTTTTATTTTAATCATGCTGTACACAGCTGGGAAGCAATTCATAGAGTTTTTTCTCACATATATTTCTAAAACTAGCCAAAATGCTCATTAATGATAATGTCTCACTTATAGAATGTTGCACTAGCAAGGCTTTGAAATTTTTTTTTTAGAATTATTAGTTTAAAGTGTTTATAAAATTTTTATTACTTTCTTCTATCTTCTATCGCTTCTTCTGAGTATTGGACTCATGAAATTTTTCCACTTCTGGCTTTTGACGGATTTATACGTTTTAGAAGCCATCAAACTTCTAATATGACGTCAGATTAATTTTCTTTTTAATTCTCTAATGACGTGATATTAATCTGCTTTCTGTACATACGCATACTCCTTGTATTATTGAGAAATGTTTGAAAATTTCCGTTTTATTACCAATAGGACGTCCTATTAATCTTTTTTTCAATTGGTGAAACTTCTTATTTCATTTTTATTTTTTCATGTGGAAATCTTTCAATAGAAAATTAATTATTTTAGAAAGAATTTTATTGTGGATTTTTAATTGTTGGCAACTGCTATAACGAAAAATGTTTAAATTTAATAGGAAAAGGCTGTTAGAATTTTGTTTTTTTTTTAATCTCTTTAGATTAAAATAATACAATGTTTTCAAAATTTAATATTTTGAGCTTCATAGTAGGTATTTAGCTATAAGTATACAAATTTTCATGCCTGTAAGTTATATAATTTCTGAGAATCTAATGTTTTTTATCATATAATAACATAACTTTAGATTTCTGAAGGGCAGGGAATATTCCGAAAAAAATTAAAGGTTGCAACTCTTTTGAAACAGGTGTAACAGCTTATTTTTTACTTTTTGACATCATCACTTATTATTTCACTAGTATAATTATACACTGAAAATTTTCATTCTGCAGCCAGTGATGTAGTAGTAAAAAAACCAGAGGACATATGCTTTAGGCAGAGGGTATACCCTAAAAAGTATATGCTTATAGTGTTTTTGAGAACAGGGTATACAGTATTCCTTAAAATAATCTAGAAGGTATTACATCCCTGTCTGCAGCTTTTACTTTTCATAGCATCAAATAAAGTCATTATAAACAATTTAATAAGAAACATAGTGCCTACGCTATGAATATGCACTAATTTACCTTTCTACATAATGCTTTGATCATATAATCTATGTTTGTGCGTGCATATGTCAGAGAGAGAGAGAAAGAAATAGTATGAGCCGCCCGTACATTTTCTTGAGCACTTCCTATTGTTTACTTCTAGCTACAGCGCTGAGGTCATGTTCAGTTTCTCGACTCCAAATTAGTAAAAATTGATTATAACAGTAAACAAAAAGTTTTTTTTTATTGCTGGCTAATGTTATAAAACAAAGTTTATGACATTACGTCAAATGTATGAAATAGATGATCTTTTACAAAATAATTGTACTTCTTTCTAATTTATGATAGGTTACAACCTTAGTGGGGAAAAAATCACATTCTGTGCAATATTTAGCTATCCTTTTAAACTTTCCACCCAAGGCCAATAGATGGAAGGTTAAGATGAATACATATCTTATTTTGTCAATTTTATACAATTCCGCAGAGCAGCTATTATTGTATTGCATATAATGTTTAAGATATTTAAACATTATCATATTTTCTTGAATGTAAAAGTTGCCACAATTTGAAAATAAGGAGCTTAAAACATAACACGTATTAGTAGTGACATCATAATAAAAGTAGGATAATTTTTTTTATAGAACCCTAATGAAAAAAAAGAGGACTTTAAAACACTTTCTAGGAACTTTTTACATTTTATAACCTCATGAGACTCTTATTACTTTATGAAATAACAGGTGCATCAAACATAAGCAATTTTTAGGGTTTTATTCATTTCACGAAACCCTATTACTCCGCTTCGTTGTCTGTCCGTCACAGAGCTGGTTCTCAGAAACTATTAAGTTACAGTCATGAAATTTTGTGTACTTATAGCTAAATACCTATTATGAAGCTCAAAATCATGACATTTGAAAAAATTGTATTATTTTAATATATAAAGATAAAAAATAAAAAAATCTAAAATATTTATATACATATACAAGCATGATCACAGTCCCATTTTCTTCAAATATATCAGATTTTACACAAAGTAATATGATTTATACAAATTTGAACAGCAGAGAAAACAAGTCAAATCAGTTATTTAAAATGGCATACTCTGTTTCTTTAAATTTGTTTTACAACAATGAGTCTTGTGCGCTAATATTTTGTAACAATGGGTCTCGTGCACCAATATTGATAATCAATTAAATGTTTAACCTCATTTTTGTACGGCAAAGTATTTCCTGTGTTGCCACTCATTTTTTAATTTTGAAGCATTTTCTTTCAGAAATAGGAAATCTTCGATTTGATTATATATGTAAAATATAAGCCAGGTTTTTTCATCATTTGCACAGTTTTCTATTGAACCAAATAATTATTTTTTAATTGAAAGATCTTAATTTTCAGATGAGCCAACACTAACTATTTGTTTAAATGTTTCAATTTTTAGGGTTTCGTTCATCTCACAAAACCCTATTAATCCTGCTTCGTTGTCTGTCTATCACAAAGCCAGTTCTCAGAAACTATATAACTAACAAGCATGAAATTTTGTGTACTTATAGCTGAATATCTACTATGAAGCTCAATATCATAAAATTTGAAAAAATCGTATTATTTTAATATATAGAGATAAGAAACCAAAAATCTAACAGTCTTTTCCTATTCAATTTAAATATTTTTCGTTATAGCAGTTGCCAACAATTAAAAATCCACAATAAAATTCTTTTTACAATAACTAATTTTCTATTGAAAGATTTTCATGTGAAAAATAAAAATGAAATAAAAAGTTTCACCAATTGAAAAAAATATTAATATGACGTCATATTGTTAAAAAAACAGAAATTTTCAAACATTTTTCAATAACACAAAGAGTATGAGTACGTGTAAATACAGAAAGCAGCTTAATATGACGTCATTAGAGAATTAAAAAGAAAATTAATCTGACATCATATTGGAAGTTTAATGGATTTTTCAAATGTTTGAGAATAATACAAAGAGAGTATCAATATGAGCAATAGAGAATAGTAAATATATGAGTATGAGGAACATATTGAATCATGATAAAAACCTGATTATGGAAATATTGGCATATTTTAACATTTTGAAGGTCTTTATACAAGATGTTTAATTTTGAAACTTATATTTTTTTAGTATCTCATTTAGTCCACATGACAGATATTATTATGACAGAGTATAATAGCGGGCTTTGCCCACTATCGAGCTGGTTCAGATATTCGAAAAAACGAGAAAAAAACAGACAGGTAAATTTTTACTTTATAAAACACATGACTTTTTTTTTCTTTAAATAAAATTTATTTGGATTTATTAAAGAAAGGATAAATTGTTTTGAAAGGAATATTAAACAAAACCCTTTGTACGATCTTCGATCAGACTTACCAACTTGTTCAATATTTACATCATTCGTCGTATATTATTGAGTCATTATATTGTATATTATATTCATTGTATAGTATTACATCAATGTAATTACATATACATTGAGATACAATTTATTTAATATATACATAAATAAGACATAAAATAATATAATACAAAATATTATGGTAGATTGGTATCATAAATAAGCAATACAAAATTAGAAATTTTTCATTGACAGTTGTTAAATCTTGCCGATAGTTTATAATGTTTGTCAAGAAATCACATTCTTTAAAGCTATTATGATATTGAAAATTTCATATTATGAGATGGTTGATAGATTACCCTTTTATGAAGATGTCCTACAGTCTTTGTGAAAATACCTCACACACAAAAGGTTTCTCACCAGTGTGAATATACAGACGGCTGTTTAACACACTCTTTTTGCATACCTCACAAATAAAAGGTTTATCATTTGCATGTATTAATAGATGCCTATTTAAATGGCTTTTTTTAAAGGAAATTCTTATTTTATTTTTCACAAACAAAAGTTTTCTCACCAGTATGAATTAACTGATGTCTGGTTAAATGACTACTTCGACAGAATTTTTTGCTGCATATCTCACAAACAAAAGGTTTCTCACTATTATGAATTAACAGATGATTCATTAAACTTCCCTTTTGAGAGAATTTCTTTTTGCATATCTCACAAACAAAAGGTTTCTCATCAGTATGAGTTAAGATATGACTGTTTAAACTTCCCTTTTGAGAGAATTTCTTGTTGCATATCTCGCAAACAAAAGGTTTTTCACCACTATGAAGTAACAGATGATTGTTTAAACTTGTCTTTTGACAGAATTTCTTGTTGCATATCTCACAAACAAAAGGTTTCTCACCATTGTGAATTAACAGATGCCTGTTTAAATCTCCCTTTTGAGAGAATTTCTTTTTGCATACCTCACAAATAAAAGGTTTCTCACCAGTGTGAATTATCAGATGCTGGTTTAAATGACAACTTCGAGAGAATTTCTTGTTGCATATCTCACAAACAAAAGGTTTCTCACCAGTGTGAATTAACAGATGACTGTTTAAAACTTTCTTTTGAGAGAAATTCTTGTTGCATATTTCACAAACAAATGATTTTCCTTGGTACAAATCAGAAGAGGGTTTCCCAGAAAGCTCTGTTAAAGAAATGTTTTGTTCCATACTTCACACTTTAAATATTTCTGTTTGCTTTGAGTGATATCACGGCTATCAACATGGCATTTTCTCTTTAACTCCCTTTAAGGCTTTATGCAGCTGCAATAAATAAAATTATGTTAAGCTGTCATATCTTATAATTCGTCATAAACATATTTAGGGGTAAATGAGCTACTTTGCAGGAAATTAAAATCATAGAAAATTGGATTCAAATAAATTTTGTAACAGAGCATTAAAAACTATACTCATTTCAGAAATTTTATGGGGGAAAAATCATAAATAACGACTTCTCATTCAGAAACAAATTAATCAGTAAGAACAAACAGCATAAAAAATAACTGAAAAGTAAAACAGTAGAACTCACTGAGAATAATAACCTGGGAATATACCAATTCATTATAGTGACTTTGAGGCACTATAAAAAAATTGCGATAGAAGATTTTTGGGACATTAGACAAGACAAGATAGCACTAACATGCATAATATGAAGCCAATTTATGCAAATCAGGCTGTCAATAAAACACCTCAATGCACAAGATTCTTCATTCGATGCCAGTAGTATGCTATTGTTACCAGATCAAGTGTTGTTAGTTAAGCTCTTTTACAAGAACAGGCAATAAGCAATGGACAAACATTTCGATAACTCCACACAGCAAAATAACTCAAGACTGGAAGAGGGCCTGTTTCCATGTGCTGAGATACTGAAGCTTGTCAGATGCTTTTAAAAACACGGGTCATTTGGAGGATCGTCCACAAAATTGGTAAGCCCTCTTTGACATCTGTTTAATATTATGCATGTCAGCACCATCTGTCAGTAATTTTTTGAACCACAACTTTTATTGTTATTAAAAAAATCTGATCTTCCTCTAAATCCATTCGTGCAAACCCCAATTTTTTGGCATCATTTATTCATTTTTAATGACGTTTTAAAGTTTTTATGAATTTATGGCTCATCTGGTATTAATAACTAACTAACTCGCTCTCACACACATGTATATTTTATTAATATAGTATTTAATATATTATTAATTTTTCCATATACATACATTTCTTAAAATACTAGTTCCATAAATTTGGTACTTCCATACTTTTAATAAATAAAAATAAATATTAATGAATAAATTTTAGTTGCACTTAACTCTAACTAATGTCAGGAAATTACTCTTAGGTATGATAATAACTCAACAAAATTTACCACAACACAAAGATTCATTTTTTTCTGAACAAGCATGTCAAAGTATTTTAAGCAACTTTTATCAGAAAGATTAATTGTAACAATCATCACAATCATGGAGAAGAGCTTTGAGTTGTGCAAAGTGACGTCACGAACAGGTTTTTGCTGCTGCTGTAGGACAACTATCGCTACCTTTATCAATGCTTTTTCTATTTGTGTGTCCTACAGCTTTTTTCATTGTTCTCCGGTAAAAGTCACGTGATGTGAACTGCTCTATAGGGTTATCATGCAGAAGGTTTTAACTACAGAAATAATTAAGCCCAAAAGTTTTAGAAAATTATACTTTAAATACTAGTATAGTATCACAGTAATTCAAACAATGTAGGTAAGAATATTCACATCATCAAAAACATTACATCACAAAAATATTTAGCTTGCAAGAAATTAAACCACGGCATAGCTGCCAACATACAGTTAATTTTCGAAAATGTGTCAACACATGTATGAAAGTCTTAAAGCTTCTTATGGCTAAAATATAAATATCTTTCTGTAAAACTTTAGTAAAATGTATACAATGCATATAAATCATAACACATCTTCAAAACATAAATTTCCAAGAGTTACGTTAATATACAGGAAAACCCTAAAGTAATTGTCTAAAAAAGCTATGTCAGAGATTAATATTTTCCCGTCATATTCAGTCTTTCTGAAATATGAAAAAGACTAAATTCTGTCAGAGGCCCAGTGACAGAACTATCTTCAAGTGTCTTCGGATTAATTCTGCTTTTGATTCGAGTCGATTTCAGGCTGAGAGTAGATTCTTGCAAATTGGGTTCGGGTTAACCCGATTTTTCAAAATATATAGTTCAGTATATTGTTTCAGATTAAAAACTATGCCTATATTAATAAGCATAGAACTTTGTGTGTCTGCTGTTTTCTAAAGGAATGCTGCATCTTTTCTGGGACTATTTCACAAAATTCATGTTTTTTTTCGTGAACCTTTGATGAAATTAGCATTTCTTTTTTCCCTCCGCAATCTTTTGGCGAAATTCACGTTTTCTTTTCGTGGCCTTTCGACGAAATTCGCACTTTTTCCGTGATCCTTGAACGAAATTAGCAGTTTTTTCCACGATTCTTTGACGAAATTGGCATTTTTTCAGCGGCCATTTGACAAAATTTGCATTTTTTCTGGGGTCTTTTGATGAAATTCACATTTTTTCCACGATCCTTCAACGAAACTCATGTTTTTTTTTTTTTTTTTTTTTTACAGTCTTTTGACAAAAATCAAGTTTTTCCGCGGCCCTTTGGCGAAATTAGCGTTTTTATCGCAATCTGTCAACGAAATTAGCCATTTTCCCAGATCCTTTGATGAATTTTGCGTTTATTCTTTGGCCTTTGAACAAAATTCGCGTTTTTTCCGCGATCCTTCGACGAAATTTGCCGTTTTTTCGAGATACTTCGACGAAATTTGCCGTTTTTTCGAGATACTTCGACGAATTTTACCGTTTTTTCGAGATCCTTCGACGAAATTTACCATTTTTTGGCGATCCTTCGACGAAATTTGCAGTATTTTCGCGATTTGTCGGCAGAATTCTCCGTTTTTTCGCAATCCGACGACGAAATTGACCGTTTTTTCGTGATCTTTCGACGAAATTAACAGTTTTTTACACGATCCTTTGACGAAGTTGGCGTTTTCTCCGTAGCCCTTCGGCAAAATTAGCATTTTTCCGCGATCCTTCAACGAAACTCATGTTTTTTGACGAAATTCACGTATTTTTCACGGCCGTTTGACTAAATTTGCGTTTTTTCGCGATCTGTCAACGAAATTAGCCATTTTCGCGATCTTTAAATGAATTTCGCGTTTTTTCCGCGATTCTTCGACAAAATTCGCCGTGTTTTTCGCGATCCTTGGACAAAGTTTGCCGTTTTTCGCGTAATTTACGCGCTATAGCGCGTCTGCGGTATCGCTGTATGTTTTTAGACTGCAGGTGCCCTAAAAAGTCTACGATGCCCGTCGCAGCGTCGCGTACATTTTGTCACGGGGGTCAGAGCAGTGAACACTTTATACATGTATCAATGCGACAAAGGTTAATAAACAAGTTTTACACCAGAAAACTTTCTACATAAATGAAATTATACAAGAAAAAAAGAAACAAGATATTTTAACAGACACTTTTTTTCTGGTTCAAATCATGTACTACAGAAGATATCAATCAGTACAGTATTACATTAATTACTGATGTTGGCAGCTATGCCATGGGAATACTGAAAGAAACAGAAAGATCCAGTTCAGAAGAATGTCTGTCTTCACATTCTAAATCAATGTGCGTAAAGATAAATTACCACAAGAAGAATATTTAACGAAATTTAAGGATTATATCAAACCTTTATTTCCATTTCATCCTACTTGACAAACTAATTGGACATAGTTACAAAAAGAACTGACAGTCTTTGAGATTTTTATCTCCTGGAAACGTTTAAAACGCCAACATTTATATTTCTTGTAACAGGGATTTGTCCACTTTCCTTACAGGGTCCCATTTTTGTGAAAATTGTGAATGCTTTTTTATACACCTGAAACTTAATCTGAAATTAGTTATATTTAAGTTCATGTTAAAACATTTTACGAAGGTCCTATTTTAATGTACTATATTTATAAATGCAATAAATTTAGATATATAAATTACATATATGCATTTTTATTTTTTATTTTATGACAGGCCCGACTTTACTTAAGATGATTAAATTTGTAAATAGTTTATATTTTAAATGGAAAAAATTAGCAAAATGGTCCTTTTTTAAAACAAAGAATTTTGTGAATGGTTGTATTTAAAGGGGGGATGTGTGAAGGGTACTTTAAAGGACCCAAATTCTTTTTATGCTGATGCCTATATGAAGATTCTTTTCTTACAGAAAAATTTTGTTTAATTCTTGTAGACTCTAAGTAAGAATATCTGAAGATGTTATGCATCTAAATTTGAAAGCTATACCTTGATATCATGCAAGTGAAAAATATTTTATACACAAAATTTTTAAACTTTTTTCTTTTTGTCAAAAAGATAAATCATAACAATCATTATAATCCTGGAAAACTATTCACCATGCAAAAAGTTTAAGCTTTCTATAACTGTTAAAGGAGCATAAAATCTTCAGAAGATAGTATATGTTATCACATTCATTCAAACAATGTATGTAATAATATTCATATCACAAGGTTTTTTTTCCTTTGAATGGATGTACCATGTAGTACTTTGGTCGAGTAGCCAAGTACTGAGTACTCGACCGAGTACTGAGCAGTTGTGTGTAAGAAAGAATCACTGATGTGGGTAGCTTCAGGGTAACATGCATATATAAACATGCATCTTGAGCATATAATCATATTTTTTAAACATTCATCTATCATGTTATTTAAAATCATATTATTTTTTTTTAATTTTAGAGAAATTAAATACAAAAATTTTCTCCACTCATTGCCAAAATTAAAGTCATAAACATAAAATCTGTGAAAACTGATGAACTACTCGCTGTGTTGCCATGAAATTTGGCACAGAAGTATATTACAATGAGAGAAAGAATATAGAAACAGAACAATATGGAAAAGATTTTAATTCTGAATTAAGAAACAGGGTATATCAAAAAGTGTTAAATCATAAATCAGAGATAAAGCATTTATCGCGGGAAAACTCTGTCTAATATGGAGTGTGACCAATGTGCATTGCTGTACAAGCCTCACAACGAGCTCTCATACTGCTTATGAGGGTGTCAATAAATGTTTGTGGCAACAAAGCCCATTCTTTCAAAAGCGCAGCTTATAACTCCTGGCAGGGAGGTTACGCTGTGCAATGGCTCTTCCTAGACCATCCCAAACATGTTCAATAGGATTGAGGTCTAGAGACCTCGAGGGCCAATTCATAAGGCGAATATCCTCCTCTTCAAGAAAATCATTAACAATGTGAGCTCTGTGTGGCTTTGCATTATTGTCCATAAACATGAACTCTGGGCCTACAGCACCCTGGAACAACATCACATAGGCTTCAAGGACCTCATCCCTATAGCGATGTGCGTTGACAGTACCTGAATCGAAGACGTGCAGTGGTGTACGACTGCCCAACACTATGCCAACCCAGACAAGGATTCTTTTGCCACAAAATCTGTAGATATATTTTACGTAGGAAGGATGATAGCGATAAAAAGTAAATCTTTGTAATATTCAAAAATAAAAGAAAAAGTTTAAAAATTAAAATCTCCAAAACAGTTTCTCTCTAACATGGAAAACCAATACTTAAAACTAATTTGCTGATCAAAAACATCTTTAGCCATATATTTTAATCAGCTCTCATCAACATGACAGTTATTATATGAACCAAGAATGTAACCAAAGTAGATATTTCCTATCGGAATTGCATCATACTATTTTGTTACATAAACAAACTGAGTTGTTCTTGTGATGCATGATTATTTAAGAAACAAATTATAAACAATATATGATTATTGCAGTGCAAAATTACATTTAGATTATAAAGTTTAATCAATTTTCCCAAAATGACAGTTATTGCATTCAGATCAAGAAATCCAAGTAAATAGTTATGTTTAAGATGTGAATTCAAAATTATTGTCAAAATAAGAAATTGATGTTCATATTTTAAGCTGTAAATCCTAATTAACTTTTGTCTGTTTGACAGTTATTAATATGATTGGTTCATACATAACCATTAACATTAAATTTAGAAATGACTATTGTTCATGCATTTGGCAAAACCTATTGCATCATAAGACCACAGTAATCAAGCCTTCTA
Source organism: Maratus michaelseni (assembly GCA_963931845.1). Classification (NCBI taxonomy): domain Eukaryota; kingdom Metazoa; phylum Arthropoda; class Arachnida; order Araneae; family Salticidae; genus Maratus; species Maratus michaelseni. Next base: position 409,049,223 of record OZ007590.1, on the reverse strand, counting down.
TCTAATTAAAAGTAAGTTCATGCCTATATTTGATTAGTTCACCCTCTGCTGGAGAATATCAGAAATGCCAAACAAAAGCAGAGAGCATGCTTTTTTGAGAGCTTCTGAGCCTTTTTTCCATCTACCAACTACTCATATAAATTATGGCTGCTTGGCTGAAAATCAACTGGCTAGGCTCAGTACTCCTATATATGAATATGTAATCTCATCAGACTTTCAAACTTATCCTGGGTCTGACTTGCAAAAGGATTAATGTATTAAAAAAGGAATGAAGTCAGATCCCAGGAAATAATGGTCTTTTTACTTGGACTCGACTACACTTCCTTGGAATGCAAAAATTCACAGCATCATACTCAAAGGTGCCCTTGTAATCATATCGAGCCACAGCTACCGGGTTTGATACACATATAGATATTAACATTTGAACAGAGAATGTTTATTTAGTCTGGGAGTCATGATGAAAGAAAATGTACAGAATTTTTTCTGGAGTTGCTCTCCACTAGGTGGTTGCAATAGGTAAGATAGCTTCTTACTTTTTATAAAAGAAGATACCTAATAAAGAAGAGTGTTTTATTTTTAATGTAACACACACTTTATTAAATATTTATTTATTTAATATATAACATACTTTAAGATGCTGCTTAGCTTCAGCTAGCAAGTCATACCACGATACAACATCAGAGATCAACAACACACAGTGTTGCCATCTATCAGTCCTCAATGATATGTTGCCACACAATATTAATAATAACAATATATAACACCTCCACCACAAATTACAATATAAATAAAATAGCATAATGTATAACACCTCCCCTTTAACACTATACAACATAATCTCTGAAACGATAAGGCTGTCTTACAAGACGACCTCTTCTTGTTACATATCCACTATTACTATTTCCTGTACTCTGACTCTGGAAATCATTTGGATGTACAATATTTCCCCTTTCCCTTTGAATGTCAGTTATCTCTGGAGTATCAATATCAATCTTGAAATGAATTTTTCCGCTTTCTTAAATGAAAAGAATTTCGTCTTAATACATTACCTTTTACTGTTTTTACTAAATATGATCTAGGATTCTTACATTTTTTTACAATTTTAGCGGGTTCCCAAATATTATTGACCCTCAAAAGAACACTTTCCCCTTCATTAAAATCTGGCCGTTCTCTGGTCTGCCTGTCATAGTAAAATTTACTCTTATCCCTTTTTATATTTAAAGCGTCCTTAAATTGCATTATTTTTGGTTGCAAAATAGAAACTGTTGCAGGTAATTTAGTTCGAAGACATCTGCTCATAAGTATCTGAGCAGGAGAAACATTCATTCCACTGATAGGTGTATTTCTATGTTCAAGCAATGCTTCATTAATTTTTTCCGTTTCAGTGCCAGATTTGCGAAGAATACCCTTGGCAATACCCACCATTTTTTCTGCAAATCCATTTGATCTTGGATATCTGGGACTACTGTGTGAGAGTTCAATTCCCCATTTTCTAGAAAATTCATTAAATTTACTACTGTCAAATGGCATGTTATCACAAACAATTTCTTTAGGTATGCCATGATTGGAAAAAACTGCCTTTAGTTTTGGTATTATTTCATCTGCTGTTTTGTTAAATAACTTTATTATGTCTAACCATTTGGATAAATAGCAACCGATAACAAGAAAACTGTAGCCCCCATGCTCACAAATATCTATCCCGATTTTTTCATAAGGTAAGTTTGGGATTTCATGAAGTATCAAAGGCTCCTTTATGTTTCTGGGCCTGTATCTCTCACACAGTTTACATCTGGAAACCATATCTTCAATATCTTTTGTTATCCCCGGCCAAAATAAAACCTGTCTGGCCCTAGCCTTAGCCTTTTCCATTCCACAGTGAGCCCCATGAAGTAATTTTAACATTTCTGCTCTTAAACTGATTGGTACTATGACTCTGTCATTTAAAAATACCAGCCCCTCTTCTATATATATATCATCCCTATATTTAAAATATTCCTGAGCTTCAGTTGGGATACTTTTACTATTGGTAGGCCACCCCTCATCACCAAATTTCAAAACATGTGCAAGACCAACATCAGAAAGTGTTGCCTCCCTAAATTCATTTTTTCTAAACTCGCTAATTTGCAAATGTTTAGTTAAGCTATGAACCATTTCTGTCATTTCCACATCATCTTTCATGGGTTTTACAATAAATGATCTTGACAATAAGTCAGCTACATACATGTACTTACCACCTTACCAGGTAAATATTTAAGATTTAGTTGATATTTCAAAAGTTTTATTTTCATCCGTTGCAACCTAGGGGACACAACACTACCTACACTTTTATTCATTACAGAAACTAATGGCTTGTGATCAGTTAGTACTTCAATTTGTCTACCATAAATAAAATAATGAAATTTGGTTGTAGCAAAGACAATACTTAAAAATTCCTTTTCAATTTGAGCATATCCCTTTTCTGTATCTGTCAAACTGCGAGAAGCAAATGCAACTGGCTTTCCACCTTGCAACATGCAACAACCCAACCCATCTTTCGAACTATCTGCCTGTATCTCTACAGGTTTAGAACTGTTGAATACTCCTAATACAGGCGCATTTGCAATTTTACTCTTTAATGCTTTAAGAGCATTTGTGTGCACAGGCATCCAATGCCAAGTTACATTTTTTTAGAAGCTCTCTTAAAGGAGCAGATGTTGTGGATGCCTGGGGTATAAACTGTCTGAGATAATTGATCATACCCAATATCCTTTGAAGTTCAGTTTTATTTGTAGGTTCAGGCATATCAATTATTGCTTGGACATAGTCAGGATCAGGTTTCATACCCTTAGAATTAAACACATACCCTAAATATTTAACTTCAGGTACCTTAAGTTGTATTTTACCTTTATTGAATTTTACATTCAACTCTTTAGCTCTTTTAATGACTTTAGCCAGAATTTCATCGTGTTGTTCTGGAGTATCTGCTGCAATCAGAAGATCATCAAAATAAATTAAAACCCCTTCAATATCCCCAAAATTTGCCTCATTTCTTTTCTGAAATATTTCAGGTGCGCACGATAATCCCATTGGAAGTCTTAAAAATTTATAACACCCAAATGGAGTACTAAAAGTACACAAATCAGTGCTTTCCTCATCTAATTCAATTTGAAAAAAACCATCTTTAAGATCAAGTACTGTAAATACTGTTTTGTTACATAATTTGGAAACAAGCTCCTCAACCTTAGGTATTAGAATATGATCTCTAATTATTGCTTTATTTAGATCTTGGGGGTCTAAACAGAGCCTGATTGAGCTATCAGGTTTTTCTACCACAACTAAATTACTCACCCAACCCTGTGGACTATCAACTTTGGCAATAATTCCCTGATTTTCTAGCTTATTTAGTTTTTCTTGTAATTTAGGACGTAAGCTAACTGGGAGCCGTCTAGGTGGTCGAGCAATAGGTATGGAATTTTTTTCCATTTTAATAGCATACTTCCCTTTAAATTTCCCGACCCCTGTAAATACTTCCATATTATTTTCAATAAACTTAGTTACATTCATATTTATAGATACATTATCAACACATTTTAAAAGATTTAGTTTAACACAGGCTTCTAATCCAAGTATAGGCTTTGCTTGAATATTATCAATAATAACAAAATTCACATTAGCCTGCTTATTATCAACATTACACATTAAATTAATCATACCTGTAGGTTTAATTTTAGAGCCACCATAAGCTTCCAATATTATATTTGTATCACCAAGTTTAAGTCTATTATTTAAAACAGAAAAAACATGTAAAGGTAAAATACTAATTTGTGCACCAGTATCTAATTTGAAATTAATAGTATGACCACATATATATACATTTTTAGTCCATTCATTTGTTACAGTCACTTTACCTACCTCAAGAACACTTACAGAGTCGATAAAAAAATCATTATGGAAATCAGAACAAGAAAAATACTGTTCTTCCGCTTTATTTTCACTATAAGTTACATCTTGAATGTAACGCATTTTACACACGGAAGAAAAATGATTAAATTGGTGACATTTAAAACACTGCTTGCCAAAAGCTGGGCATTCTGATCGTTTGTGTTTCCTGTTACACTTCTTGCATAAATAAACAGTATTCTGAGTATTTTGCGATGCACTGTTCTGAGAACTATACTGTGAAGCACTCTCACCTCCAGAGTTCTTGAAGGAAGACAACCGATTTTTTATGTAAGAGGGGGATTGTTTCTTGGCAACGGCATCTACATTTTTTGTTTGTACAGCCTGGGCTTGTTTTTTCCCAAGTTCTGCAGCCTTGCAGATTTCTGCAGCTCTAGCTAGAGACAAATCACCACCTTCACGTAACAATCTTTCTTGCAATCCGGCGTCGGCGATTCCAAGAACAATCCTATCTCTCACAACACTGTTGGTTTGTACACCAAACTCACATGACCTTACTAACTTTTTTAAGTCAGTAAGAAATGTATCAAAAGTTTCATGACTGTCTTGAACGCGGTTATTAAACACAAATCGTTCAACAACAACATTTGTTTTAGGACTGAGATGTTTTTCGAAGGCTTCTATGACTGTGTCGTAATCATTTCTGTCATCATCTGACAGTTCAAATGTGTTGAAAAGTTCTATGGCTTCTTCACCCACTGCATTCAGTAGTATGGCAACTCTTACGTCAGACTTCTTTTCTCCTTGACCCAAAGCTTTCATATAAATAGTGAAAAGTTGTATTAATAATAACAATATATAACAAAGAGCACACAAAGAAAAAATTGCAATAATTAGAAATGAAAAAATAATAATAATTACTGCAGAAAACTCTTATTAAAAAAGATCTTATGAAATAGAAAATTTAGAAATATATAATATTGTCTTTTTGTAAACTATTTTAATCATTTTAGGTTACTAAAACAAGTATTTTGTTTACTGTACAGGATATATACATATATAATTTCCCTTTCTTAAGGTTATTTAGATAATTAATTGAGAAAATTAGAAAATGCTGTCAAAGTTGGTGTTTTGAACCAAATTTCCATATACAAAAGTCAAAAGCATGGTGAAAAGGCCTCATTCGATATACCTGAATAGTCACAGAGTCTCCATCATGTTCAAGTCATACTTACATGTGTCATGCTATTGTGTCAAAGTTTTTCAGGGTGGGGGAGGGGGGGGGGATTTTGTTACACTAAATATAGAACTTAACTAACTAGTTGATAGAAAACTTTGGAACAGGAATAAGGTAAGATACTGCCAAAACCTACATTCAAAAGTTTTTTTTCAGTACTTTTTAAAGACAATTTCAAGGAAGGCTAAAAAGTTGCCTTAGTATAAAAATAGTGGCTTTTTTGTATAATTTTAAGCTTAAAAAAGTTGCCTTAGTCACCATGGGCCGAAAATAGTTTGCTTTACAGTTGACTGTGACAATCCTAATTGAAGGATGAAAATTATTAGGAAACAATCTCTCTAAACATTTTAACATAAAAATTGAATATTGCCAGATTCCTTATTATTATTTAAGAATAATTAATTTTCACAATTGTACAAAACTAATTGATTGTACAAAACTAACCTGGTGGCGAAGCTATGTCCCAGAAAATCTTTAACGTGTTCGATATCAAATGATCCAAGATGACATTCTCTAGATGTAATAGTACCAACTCATCTCAAGTTATGTCCACCAGTCACCATAACCAGATTTCCTAAAATAAACAAATAATTTTATTATGACAGAAAAAAATTTGAAACTCTGAAATTGAGTCATATTAAATACTAATGGATTAGAATGTTATTTTAGTGTTAAAGGAAAAGTTAAAATCCTTACAACTCAAATCTTGTCAATATCATGGAAAATAATCTATTATGCAAAACAATGGTGAGATTCTTTATATTCCAAAGAATAAAAGGACTACACATAGGTATAGTCAGGATATATAAACAGTTCATTAGAAAACAAAGACTGTAATACCAATATTATTCAGAGAATCCATGAGACCAATCTAGAGTCATTAATCTAGGCTAATTCTTTATCATTAGAAAAAGATGGTTACTATGGCTTAGGTCATAGCCATATATATTTTTTAATAGTGAAACTACAGTAATCGTTACTTTTCATGATAGTTTGCAGTGTAGCATGCTTCTTGAACAATGCAGTGTAGCAAGTAGCTCAATACAAAAAATCAGTAGCTTGCAGCGAGAACTGATGCTACTTCATTTGAAAATATGTACTTTTCTACAAATCATGTGGCCATAACTTGCTTCTTTCGAGCAAAATTTGTTCTGTTCAACAATTTGCGAATCCTAGCTGCAGTGTATAGCAACACATCACATAAAGTCAGATTTTTCTCATTTACACTTGCTGCTACAATCAAGTATTAAAACATGAAAAGAATTCACTTTCTTGCTGGAAAAAAATAATTTATTTACTCATTATTAGATCATGTTTTAATGTGGGGTTTCTTATTTGGAATTGCTTTCTTTACAGATTTATTTATTGTTTGCATTTAGAGTTGTTTTTCTGTAATTTTCTAGATTAGAAAATTTGACACTTCAATATAATTAATTCTCAACAGAACTCAATACAATTAATGTATTAAGAGTGTATTGGAGAGTTAAATAATTTATTGGTAAATACATGTCAATGGTAATTTTATATCTCAATGCAATAATTACTGTAAGAATAGTACATAAAAGTTATTCAGTGGTATGGTTGTGAATAAATGTTATATACAAGAGTATCCCCTCGTTCATCCTTATATATTATTTCTCCTGTCAACATCCCTTTTACTCAGAAAATATGAAACGCAGAACAACGAATAAGATACCATATGAAAGGTTTTAGAACAGGCTTCTGACATAGCCCACTTAACAATTCGTTAAAACATGTTTTTGATTAAAATTTGCTGAAATTAAAACATTAAATCGGCATTGTTTTCATGAAAGAAATGAAAGGTTTTCCTGAAATTATTGTTGCCAAAAAAATAAAATACCACATTATATGATGCTCATAGCAATTATTATAAAAAACACCGCACGGGTTTATTTTATACTTATGATTAAAAACCAAAATTGAAATTGAAATGTTTAGATTTATATTTCTAAGTCCCATGGTTTTCCCGAAGCGGATGACGTCATCCTCTAATGCAGTCAAAATACGACTGTTAATTTTTTTTTCTCGCGCGTGCCTTTAGCAATCTTGGATAAGTTTTTAGTCTAACTCTGATGGAATAAATTAGATGATATTCTGGCTTGACTAACAACTAAATGTTGTTTGCAGATATTTTTATCCTTGCTTTTTCTTTAGAAGTTTAAACCTGCATCTAATAAATATTACATATTGATAAAAAATTATACTTCTCTATTACCCCGTCGACCTCTTTTCATAACAAAAAACTATCGCCAAATAAACGGGAGAACGTTGCCATTGGAATGTAAAAAAATAAATAAAATATAAGAATTTAAGGACACAATTGTTATTTTAATTAATAAAATAACTACTAAATCAGTAAAACATAATGAAAAATACACGCAAATGTCGAATGTAAAACCATTAGATGGCGTAACAAACACGCATAATGATTCTGACATCAAGTAAATGGGACTGCATTTTTGGCGTTTAATCTTACAGTTTGGCGGTAGTTTTTTGTCATGAAAAGTGGTCGACGGGTTAATAGAGAAGTACCTAAAAAATATTAGATTTCAGTGCGAAATCTTCGCACGAGCCCTCTGGTATATATATATAGCTCTGTTTATGTGCCTCCCGAAAAACTAAAATGCAGTTTAATCACATTTTTACTTCTCATAAACAGTATAAGGAAAGTAATGTTTACAATTTGAGGTGCTCTGAATCAGTTTTACACTGATTACACATATGTATGTGTGGATGCATGCATGTATATTAAAATTCCCTCACGTTTTCATATCATCTGAGCTCATCTTTGTAAAATTATTATGTATGTTTTTATTTATTGTTATATTACTATTTAATTGAAGCCACAGTATTCTGTAAAGTATTCAGAAAGTTCAGTGGTATTACTCCAGATTCTTTTATGAAACTGTATTTAAATATTGATCGTATTATGTATATCTCTCTTAATTTCACTAAGAAATTTGTAATATATGTACAAACTAACATTTTGGAAACAAACACAAAGCATTTTCTTTTATGTTATCATTCTTAATTTTTTAATGGCCTCAGTTATATTACACTTGTTTCATTGTATCATGGGAAATGCTATATTATGAGGAGCAACTGTATTATTAAATCACTTGTTTTCAGCTTCGAGAGTAAATTGAATCCTTTGAGAAAATCTCTGAAAGCAGTGAAGTAGCGACTACTTTTGAAAAGTAGTTATAGTTTGTTACAATAGAAAAGTAGCTTTTCTGACCCCTGATCAGAATATATATAAATAGTTCATTAGAAAACAAAGACTGTAACACCAATATTATTCACAGATTCTAATAAGAATCCTTGATACCAGTCTAGAATCACTAATCTAGGCTAATTCTTTACCATTAGAAAGAGATGCTTGCTATCAGGGCTGCGGAGTCGGTGGGAAAATGACTGACTCCGACTCTGACTCCTGAAATTTTAAAGGAACTGACTCCGACCCCGACTCCGGGATGGCTAAAGTACTGGTTTTGCCTGTTGATTCCTATTATTCAGATTGCTTCATTGCTCATTGCTGTCATTTGTTTTGAAACAGTAATAGTCCGTTTATTAAATGTCATTAAATAAAGGAAATATTACTATTTAAAAAAAGTGGCAGCAATCAAGCAATCTGAATTTTTTTTTTAAAAACCTCAACTGGCAACACTGTAACATGCTGTTACATTCCTGTTTGACCTTGAAGCATATAATGTACATATCAACCAATAATTTTTTTTTCACGTTTAATTTTTTTTGGATAAATTATGGGTGTAAGCTGTGATAGGTAGTCAAGACTAGGACTCATTTACTGCAGCGGCAAACTTCCGACAGTATTTTAGTATAAAAAGTTTCACCTTTTTTTTAAATGCAGATTTTTTTTTTTTAAATAAGGCAAAAATATTCTTATAAAATGCCTGTGGAACTTTGCCCCATACATTAATTGGCTCTGGTCAAGACTGAAGATATTTTGAACATCCCCCTCCCCCCCTCTTCCTCACAGATACTCTATGCTCATGCACTCACACAAAAACACAAGATGCATTAATTTTTACATGTAGTAAAATTTAATTATGTCAAAACTCTGCAAAAACTGCACGTAAAATATTTATATGCATGTAAATTGCAATCAAAAAGTTAAACTTGAAGCTATTGGATAGAAACAACAATTGAAATCTAATAAAATACCAAAATTTACTTTGAACAACACACACAAAGATCTATCAGATGAATCCAAACAACATATAATATGTTGGTATATCATTTTAAGACGATAACCAAAATATTTTATGCCAAATCAAACATATATTATACCAAAATATGGGTAAAAGGATGTTTAATTTTGGTTTTATGTCTATTCCTGCAGACCCAAAAAATAGGAGACAAAAATTTTACAATTTAAGCATCATTTGGGGTCTCCAGAACCCGAAAAATTCTGAGAGAATGCAAGAAAAATAAAGATGAAAATTTTATATTTCCTGCCTTAATTTTATAATTTTGGCTTTATTTCGCTTCTGCAAGACCTGAATATCAAAAGGAGAAATATAACAGAAATTTCACTATTTCATCATTATTTTGAGTACTGCACACTCAGCAAAAAAAAAAAAAATTACTTTCTCTCGGGGGGGGGGGGGGGGGGGGGTCCTATGCACACGAAACAAAAGGGAGAAAATTTACAATTTCAGCATTACTCCTAATCCCACAGACCTGAAAAATCTGAGGAAAACAAGAAAAAAAAAGGGAAAAATTTCCAATTTTCGCATTACCTCGGGTTCCGCAAACCCCAAAAAAACCTAGAGAAAGGACTATATACTAAATATAAACTAGAGATTTCAATTCAAAACAGTTTTCAAATATGCTGTACACTGGACAGTATATTAGGCCTGTTTAACCTGAATTTCCTTGTATATATAGTCCAAATATAAAAATAATAATTCAGTTTATAAATTTAAAATTACATAGATTTCGTTTAATTTCACTTCAAACTGTCTAAAAGACAAGCTGGAGTTGGAGTCGGCCTGTTTTTTAGTGACTCCGATTCCGACTCTTTTGCCCCAAAATAGGCCTGACTCCGACTCCGCAGCCCTGCTTGCTATAGCTTAGATCAGGAGTGTCAAACTGTGGCCCACCGGATACCACTAAAATTTTATAGTAATCTTTGCCTTATCTAATTATCAAATTTCTGCTATTCAAGAAGTCGACTTTTATTTAATAAAATTAGCGGTATCTGGCAGGCCACAGTTTGACAACCCTGGCTTAGATCATTACATTCTTAAATAGTTCATTGAATTAAAAAAAACATATACTGAGCTTCTATTATATCAGTTGCTTCCTTTAAGGGTACATGTGACATCTGGATGAGTAAAATGCAACAATTTTAATGCAAAGTTTAAGAGTATATATTTCATTAAAAAACAATCTGTAAACTAACTTTTAGACCTTATATAAATAAAAAATAATTATTCATAATTGTTTATTAAATAAGTTTTCTTAACTTCTACTCACCACTGATTAATTGATTTTCATAGTGCATCTATTTGGTACACTTGACTAAAACTACGAAACATATCAAAAAGAAATAAAATTAAAAATGACATAATGCATTGACATTGTTATTTTTTCTATTATTAAATGGCATGTTTCTAATAACCTAAAAAAATTAAAACTGATAGGTTTAGTAATTTTTGAGTAAAGTGTGCCAAATGAAACTATATGGGAAAAATACAATTTAAGGTGGTGGTCAGTGAGATTTCAAATTTCCCCCACTATTGTTAAACCCATGGGCATGTGATGTATTAATAATTTTTAAATATCTCTTCAGGATATTCATATTTTTAATTAATTTTTTCTGTGTACTTTTCTTAAAATATGTCTTTTTTTACTGTCAAAATATTTCTAAAATGCATAGTTACTGTATAATTTTATGTATTAAAATTTTAATGAAATTTAGAATCATTTTAACACTTTACATAAAATTAAGCATATATTTTAGAAATATTTGGACAACTAAGGGGAAAAAAAAGGGGGGGGAGACTTTCTTCAAAAAGGAAGTTTAAAATATTAATTTCCAAAAGGAGATATTTTAAAAATATGAATGCATTTACCACCCACAGGTTTAACAAAAGTGTTACAAGAATTAACTGCAAAAAATTAATAACAATCATAGTTTAGAATTATTAGGGTACAGCTGTTGCAGACACATCATGGTAGCATTTTGTTGCCAAAATGGCGACTTTATGCATGGGCAACCTGGTGGTTTTGGCTAAATTTTGCTTCACATAGCAACCCGCTGGAGCAGATTCCGTGTGTTTTAGAATAAATTAAATATTGTGTATTTTATAATAAATTAATCATTGTGTGTGTTTTAGAATAAAATAATTTGTATGTGTTTATACAAAAAATTGTGTTTTTTAATTAAAATAAACTATTTCATAATAAAATAAATGTAACATGCTGTTTTAGCAAGCTTTAACTGGCACTTGAAAATAGGATTTTCTTTCCAAAATTGCGCAAAACAAAAATCATGCCAACCCTGGTGTGCCTGCTACAGCTGTACCATTATTAGTTAGATAGTGAAGAATTCTGTATCCTGTGCTGGTTTTTTTGGTGAGTTGTTTGTACCAATAAATGTTTGATGTCGTTGTTGCAATCTTCAGCTTTTGGAGTTGCAATTTTAAACTACTAGAATGAACTTTTTTTTTTTTATCTACATGACGTCACATGCTTTTGGCGACATTTTGGATTTTTTTACCCATTTCACCAACCAGCACAGGATATAGAACTCTTCGCGTTACATAATTTAGAAAGATAAGATTTAGAAAGGTCCTTCTATTAAAAAAAATAATAATAAGTAAAGTACTAAACGAAAGTTGAAGAACTATGCAAATAAATTTAGAAAAATTCTTGGCCATAATAATATTAATACAAATTGGTTGAAAAGTTTTTTGAATAAATACAAAATGTTTTACATTACAATTAGATACAAGTTGACAGAAAAAGTAAATTTTATTTGCAGAGCAGATTCTGTGTGTTTTATAATAAATTATATATTGTGTATTTTATAAAAAATAAAATATTGTATAAATTAAATATAATATAAAAAATAAAATATGCAAATAAACTAAGAAAAATTCTTGGTCCATAATAATATTAATACAAATTGGTTGAAAAGTTTTTTGAATATATACAAAATGTTTTACATTATAATTAGATACAAGTTGACAGAAAAAGTAAATTTTATTTGTAGAGCAGATTTTGTGTGTTTTATAATAAATTAAATATTGTGTATTTTATAAAAAATTAAATATTGCATGTGATAAAGATATATCACAGTTTTATCTTTTTTAATTATTTTTATTTTAGCTCGACGTATTTCTATTTTATAGCCTTTCCAGTTTAATTTCTGTTCTTTTAAAATGCCTTTCCAGCGATCGCGCGCCTTGTACGTTGTTTCTATGGCAAACCATCCCTCCTGTGTTCGCTTCAATCGGCGCTGAGCTGTGACGTCATCGTCATTCCGCGGCTCTTCCCCGCTCGTGTGTTGTGCGCATGCGTCACCGTCGCTCTTGTTCCCTGTGTTTTCGGGAGCTGTTTTGTTTTGGCGCTGCATGCGAAAGGGGCGTGTCTTTCAAATACAAATTAGAATGGTTCTTTTAATTATTAAATGTTAATTGGTTTCTGATTTGCTCTTTTAATTTTCACGTAATTCCTAATCAACAAATTAGTTTAAATTAATCTTGCTGTCACATTTGTGCACCCCTTTTCTGGGTATATATACTAATGTTGCGCATTTTTCCAACAGAATTTTAATAAAAATGATGCTGTAAATTTATGATAAACGTCGTATGGTCTGAGGCCTGGCCTGTGCCGGCGCTCGTATCCTAGAATCACCGTAGCGCTGATTCTTTGGAGATCAATTTCGCGTTTTCAGTTTTTAATTATTCTATAAAAATGCTGTTGTAAATTTTAAGTTTAGTATTTTAAAAGTTTTAAATCAACTGGTAATTTAATTGACTTCTGAATTAATTCTATAATTCTTCATGGACGTGGCCAGAAGGTATATTTCAAAGATTCTTCGAATTTTACGAAATTTGAGCCAGTACTTTTTAAAGACTTGATGTGCAGCTCGATTTTATTCTCATCCTTCCTCCTTCCTCAAGAATTACAATAAAGATTTTATGGATCCAATCTTATGAAGTATTCATCATTTATAGTCTGCATCTATTTCTTCACACAAGTAAGAATGTTTAATTCATTTTATTATTATGATTGTTTCTCTTCTTAAGAATTTTTGACCAAAAGAACAGATGCACAAATTGTGCAGGGTTAATTGCTATTTAAATCACAACTGCAATAATATTTAAAAGTTCACTATAACGGCACTTAAAATATTTAATCTCCGTCACATTGTATAAATTAAATATAATATAAAAAATAAAATATGCAAATAAACTTAGAAAAATGCTTGGTCCATAATAACATTAATACAAATTGGTTGAAAAGTTTTTTGAATATATACAAAATGTTTTACATTACAATTAGATACAAGTTGACAGAAAAAGGAAATTTCATTTGTATTAAATTTTTTAAAAAGATGGCACAGAATTCTGAAAAAAAAAAAAGAGCTTTTTATGTGATTGCAAAACAAAGAAAATTGCTTTTGGAAGTAAAAAATATTTTCTGTTTCTTTAAACTAATTTTTGCAGTAAATAAAGTTTGTATCAAAATATTGTCGTATTTTACTTTAAAATGATCTATGTGTTACGAAACTACTAACATCAACCGGAAAAATAACCATGTTCCAGAATTTGTCTTCCTTATGACAGATTTATTTTCAAAAAGTATAGGGGAGACTGGTACACAGTGGACCACTTTTTCAGTTAATTTTTTTTCTCTTTCACTGACAAATCAATCTGCATGAAAATATATTTGAATATTCCTTAAACCTTTGTACATTCATCATAATTTTTCTCAGAAGATAGTTTTCAATACATTAAAATATATATATATATTTTATATGCACTTTTAAAGTAGAACAGTGTGCCCCAGAAGTGGGGCACATTAGTCCACCCACCGGGGCACAGTGGACCACTATTCGGTATTATCTGAAATACAATATAAATCTATTTTTTATTAATCTAATTCTTTTTTATTTCCCCTTTACCCACAAAATAACATAGTATTATAAATTTACAAGTAACATTTTGAAAAAAAAAAAAAATTAATTATATTTTGAAAATAATAACAGATTAATACAGGAACATTTGCAATTTAGTTAAAGTTATTACTTAAGTACAAAATAATCAGCGCACATTAAAATTTGCAAATGAAATTCCAAAATATTTATGAGTAAGATTGCGTCTGGAATTTTCCTGAAATACTTTTCGATCTGGGGGCAACATTATGAAATCATTGACATTAACAACAGATTAATCTACAGTTTTGGGAAAAATAAACTGATCTCCATTTAATTTGCATCTCATGAATCTTACTTGAATAGTATCATCAACAATTAGACTACAGTTATATTTATCAAAGGCAGTAAATACAAAACAAAATATTTCTTACTATGTGAAATAAATTGTTATTTTTCTATGTTTACTTTATTTTACAGTTAAATAACTACTTTAAAACAATATTTCTTTATAGAAAATAAGCAATTATTAAATATTTTGAACATTCTGCATTACAGGAGCAGAGTGGATTGTGGACCACTGTGCCCCAGGAGTGGGCAGTCCACTGTGCCCCATGTTGAAGTTCAATAAATAATCATATTAATATTGTTTATAGTTTTCTTTTAAACATATTAACTTTAAAGTTGGTGAAGAGGGGTTTTTTGGCAGTTTGTCGTGTAGTGTGAAGGTTGTGCTCGCTCTCCGAAGTTATTGGGGGGCGTTGACCGGTTTGTAGCGACTGGCTGTTGTGCTCTGCTTTCTCGTGTGTATTATTTTGGCGTGTGGTTATTGTAATAAAGTAAGTGTATCGTTTTCTGCTTTTTCTCGGTTTTGGTCGTATATTTACTGGGTGTTTGTCTATATTTCTGTGCTGTAGCTGTAAGTAGTGGTTTATTTTTCTTGTCTTAACTATGTAACTTGTGGTTTGTAATGTCGGGTATGGCCAACTCGGCTTTTAAATTTGTTAATGATGATATTGCTGAACAAGTACCGGCAATTAGTATAGAAATGGGGGATGTTGACAACTATAACTTAATTAGTGACTCTAACTATCCAAATGTTGCTCGGTCAAATGCACCGGTGTCCTCTCTATTATATATCGCTGCGGAGTATGATGGAAAGTTCTTTAATATTTTTTTACAAAGTATGGACTCTTGCGCTATACCTACTCATGACCCTTGTGCCGTGCAGGCTGAACTTAAGGCTAAAGTGACTCATGCGGCTGACATAGATAATATACGGTATACTAGGGCCGGTTGTATAATTATCAGTACTAGACAAGTGGTTTGTGCTAAGGAGGTTTGCAGCCTGGCTGAGTTTTTGGGTGTGGCAGTTAAAATTCGGGTTGTCTGGGAAAACATAACTAACAGATTCCTGCTGTTTAACATTCCGGTGGATATTCCGCTGAATGAGGTCGGCCACGAAATCACTGTAAGTAATAACATTCAAATTTTGGAACTCCGCCGGTTTCTCCGTAAGGACTCGAAAAATTCAGTATCTCCGGTTCTTGTGACGGTCATTGGCACATCCATTCCATCAGAGATAAAAATGTGGTTCACGATACAGAAAATACGACAATTCATCGACAGACAATGTTCGGTCTGTTTTAAATTCAATCACCCTTCGGGGAAACGTAAATCACCACAGCTCTGCGTCACCTGCGGTTTTCAACATACTGGCTTGTGCTCTACACCTGTAAAATGTGTAAATTGTGAGGGGGAACACCGGGCGGACTTTAATCACTGTCCTTCCCGGATCTCTGAAGTAGATTTCTTAAAATTCAAAAGTAGTAATTTCCTGTCTTTCGTCGACGCGCGCAGAAAATACTCCATAAAGGCTACTCCAGGCAGGTATGCTGAGGTGGCAAGTGTTAAGACATCGGACTTTGAAGAAATGCGAAAATTCATAGAGGCCAGGACCAACAATATGCTCAAAGTATTGGTTGATTTCTCTTCAAAACACTCGGAAAAAATCATCGAAGCGATTAATGCCCTCAGCGTCATGTTGATGAACTGCTTAACGAAGCTGAGTGAGGCTTCTCCTGAGCGTAAGCGAGCAAATAAATCTGGTGGGAGTCATTAAAAAAAAAAAAAAACTTTGCTTTTGGGTGTCTGCAAGTGTCAGTTTCCCAGTATTTTACTAACCCAGCTTTGCTCCGCTAGTTTGTTTTGTGACTTTTTTATTCACTTTTAAATGGGGTTCAGTGTGCTTTAATGGAACTGTAGGAGCATATTAAACAAACAATCCTGGCTTAGGTGCCCTCTGTTTACTATAGCGGATATTCTTGTGTTGCAGGAAACGTTTCTCTCGCCAGAAAAATCTTTGGTCATCCCAGGTAAAATCGTCTATCGTCTGGATAGGATTGGCCGTCCAGGTGGTGGCCTGGCTATTGCCGTTAATTCTGCTTGGTCGTCCCGTCAACTTAATTTTAACAACCTTGGATTTGCTAATGAGATCATGGGAATTCATCTTGACTACAGATCGGTGCACCTAAATATAATCAATGTTTACTCTTCCTCTGGCCTGATTGTGGCCGACCTCACTAAGCTCTGTGATAGGCTTGCTGGCTCATCTCTCATTCTTGGTGATTTCAACCTTCACCACCTTCTTTGGGGTTCCCCGGTGTCTTCGCGGGCTAGTGATAGCCTCGTTGAGTGGATGTCGGCAAGTATGTTTTGCCTAATGAACTCTACTGCTCCTACCCATGTGTCCCCAAATGGAACATGCTCACTGATCGATCTCTCGCTGTGCACCTCAGATCTCCTTGCCCGTTCTACGATCCATCTCGAAGAAGAATTATATGATAGTGATCACTTCCCAATTAATATTGCAGTGGATCTCTGCACTCCAGTTCAGCCGGGCTTCACCCTTTTCAACTGGTCGCGCATAGGTAAAGAGGTCAATGCAAATCTGCTGACGATTCCTGACATCAATTACCAGTCCTTCCATACGTTAGTGCTCCTGGCCATGAATAAACACAGTTTCTCTAGGTCCATGCCAGCGAAGTGCCTCCCAGCTTGGTGGACAGCAAGGTGCAGCAACCTGCACAAGCAGAAACAATTTCTTCCTTAAAAGAGCCCGTCGCCTGGTGTCTATGGAATACTGGGTTAAGTACCAACGGACTGCTGCAAAGCTCCGCCAGGTGGTGAGAATGGCGAAGCGGAGTTTCTGGGATGCGGAGTGACGCAAAGCGAATGACCCGCATATTTTATTCAAGATTTTCCGCAAAATCAGAAATCGTTCAAGCCCGTCCCCAGAGTCATATTTTTGTATCCAAATTGCCGATTCCTTCAACCCTGATGCAGCGGCACAAGCCGAAGCCTTTGCTAACCAGTTTAGTCAGGAATGTGACCATCAACCTCTCCCTTTCACCTATGGTAATGAAGTAAACAGCCAGCTTAACTCTCCTTTTACTATGCACGAATTGAAAGATGCCATCAATCGGACAAGAATTACCACTCCGGGTGAGGATAAAGTGAGCGCTGCCTTTTTTAAGACCTTAAATGACCATTCTCTCCAATGTCTGCTGCAGATTTTTAACAACAGCTGGATCTCAGGTGATATCCCGGATGCTTGGTCCTCTGCAGTTATCCTTCCTATCTTAAAGCCTGGCAAACCTAAATCCCATGTTTCCTCCTATCGTCCGATTGCTCTGACCTCTGTTATGTGCAAAATCTGTGAGAGAATTATCTCCTCCCGTATTAATCTTTACCTGCTTCGAAATAAAATAATTGACAGAAGACAGTTGGGTTTCCAACTGTTCCGTGACTGCCATGCTGCCCTTGCCATTCTCCATCAGGATCTTTTATTGACAAAGAAGGAGAGAAAACTCATATTGGGTGTATCCTTGGATATTCAGGCTGCGTATGACTCTGTTTATATAGATGGTCTTATGTATAAATGTGCACAACTGGGCATTATGGGCTCGATTCTTCGTTGGCTGCATCGCTTTCTTTCTGCTAGAAGGATCAAGGTATCCTGGAGAGGTGTTCTTTCGACAGCCCGTGGTATTGGTAAAAGAGTGCCCCAGGGCTCTGTTTTGAGTCCGATCCTGTTCACAATCTATTTGGCGGATTTTTATGAAGTGTTGGAGGGTCTCGACATTAAGTTTCTCATATATGCTGATGATATTTTTATTTATTGCGCGGCTACCTCTTTGGAGTCCTGCAGAGAAAAAATCCAAGATGCGCTCAGGCTCATAATGCAATGGTGCTCCTACTGGAAGCTAACGATCAGAGCAGACAAATGCCACGCCATAAATCTATCAAGGAGGTTGGAGGAATGCGAGTTTCAACTTACTATTAACGGCGGTCTGATTGACTGGTGCTCGGAAATTAAGTTTCTTGGGTTCGTCTTTGCTCGCCGGGGTGGATTTCGCAGACATGCAGAGTACCTTCGGGCAAAAGTTTTTAAAAGAATCAACATTCTTAAGGCCCTGGCCCAGAGGAGCTATGGGGCAAGATCTTACCACCTCCTGACGTTAGCCTCCTCCGCAATTCGAAGCGTCCTTGAATATGGGGCAGCCATCTTAGTCTCAGCATGCAAGACCATTTTTCGAAAATTGGAGGTTCTGCAGAATTGTGCAATAAGGGTGGCTCTGGCACTTCCGGGGTGGACCCCGATTTTGCTCTTGCGTAAACATGCTGATGCTCTCCCTATTGTAGACAGGATCAGGGATCTAGCTTTCCGGTTCTGGATTAAACAGGTTTCTCTGGGCAGCTGGTCATCTTTCTGGGAATTACACACGGATGGTTTGGTCTCTTTTGTGGAAAGTTTACCATGTGTTTCTGAGAATATGAATGAATTCGGCTGCAGGCTGGATCATCTGCTGCGTTTCCAAGTTCCTCTGCCTATGAATACAGATAAAGTACAATTTTTTTCCTCAGGCCTTCCTTTTCAGAGTACAGAGCTGGAATTGAGTATTATAGCCCCCCTTTTTGCAGATTTTATCCAAGAGTTTGCGGGATCCTGGAACATCATTGCCACCGATGCATCGAAGTCGTCCTCTCTTATGTCGATCGCTGGTTGCTCACGAACAGGTCAGTTTGGCTACAGAATTCAACAGGTCAACTCTATTTTTTCCGCAGAGGCTCTAGCGATGGGCATGGCTTTGGATGAATTGGTATCAGCGTCGCTTCCAGTTGTACTACTCACTGATAGCCTGTCTGTTTTATCAGTGCTCCAATCTATGCACTTGAAGTCACCTAAGGTTGTTATATGGCTCTATAATAAAATTCTGCGGGTTTCAGCTCATATTCCGAAACTCTTCTTGTACTGGGTACCGGGGCACCGGAGGATCCCCTTAAATGAAAAAGCAGACAGCCTGGCCAAGAGTGTATCTGAGTTTGATACCATGATCGAATGGATATCCCCAGAAGATTTAATCTGTGCTCAAAAGAAAAAGATTAAGAGTCAGTTTGGGCTCACCTATAGCTCCTGCAAGTATCAGTACTCGCAAGGGAATATTCCCAGAGCTAAACAGACGCTCCGTTGGTCTCGCAATAGACAGGAGGATGTTTTAATCTCTAGGTTTCTGTGTGGTATGCTGATAACCCCTGCGATGTTAGCTCGTTTTAATTTGTTAGCGGACGGCAGTTGCCGCACCTGTGGAGTAGCTGACTCCTTGGAGCATATTTTGTTTTGGTGTACTAAATATCAGTCCCAGCGTAGTTGTTGTTGGAATAGTGATACTTTGAATAGTGGGTCTTTTTGTTCGATGGTGTGTTTTATTAACAAATTTTGTTCTTCTAAAGACTTTCGCGCTGCTACCCTGCACTTCTTCTATAGTATATCGCTTTTAAGTGGGTGTTTTGTTCGTTGTGTTGTTTGGTTCTTGAATTTGGATAATTAGGGACAACAGCCAAGTAGCTATAGGTCTCATGCCCCCCCCCCCTTCAAAGTTCAAAGTTCAACTTTAAAGTTAAATAAAAACAAATATCTGAGCTTTGCAAAAAAGCTGTTTTGTCTTATTTATCTACAACCTTTAATTACTAAAAAATTAAAAATATGATTATGAAAAATTTTACTTTTAGAAGCTCAAAACAACCAATCAGGATAAAATAGTTCAATCTAAGCTAAACATATTTTCTGAAGGCTATAAATAATCAGTGCAGTGCTGTTGTCTATTAGGATAGAAGAGAAGCTTTAAAAAATATTTAAATAAATAAAATATTAGGGTGTGGTCCACTGTGCCCATAGGTCCAGTGTGTACCGGTCTCCCTTACATGAAGCAACATTTTTAAAAGAAAAGATGAACTATGGAGAAAAGTTATTTGGGAAGCACTTGGTCGCCATTCAATATCGTTACATAAGAAAAAAGTCATACAAATCCGATTTAAATTTGAAAAATCTGATTTTAATTATAAAAAATATATATACGTTATATATCCGATTTTTTTGATTTTTTAACACAGTGATTAGGCATCATCCTAATTTTGAATAGTTAGACCTAAGCAGAAAATATTTAAAATTATCACAGTAAATTAGATACTTAAATATTGTATACAATACCTTTAGTAACGGACACTTGAAAGGTAAGCTAATAAATTTCGTCCTATTTAGAGTGAAAACATCAGCCATTTCGCACAGAGGACGCGATGAAGGAATAAAGGAAAATTTCAATCAGATACTAGATTTTCATTTCGATTAATGAACTTGAAAAAACGAGTTAAATTACTTTTGATTCTACATGTTATCCTTTTTAAGATTTAGTAATATAATTTCTATGTGCGTTTTACACACAATACAGAACTCAACTTATCATATAATTTGCAACACACAAAAAGCCAGTTGAAATTTTATTAGGACAATCGATAGCAGTTACGACATTATTAATAGAAAGATCTTTAATCGAAAAGTTTTCTGTTAATCGAATTTAATCGCAAAATGGCGTTGTCTGGTAACTGTTTGTTATATTTCACAGAGTTCAGAGAATAAAAATTTCATGTGGTATTTTTACTATTTTCATTGCTGTGAAAATATTTCCGTTATTTCTCTTTCGATTCGCAACAAAACAGAAAAATATTTAAAAATTGCGAGATACAGTGTAGTTGAGTTGATTGATCATTATTTAAGTTACATTTCGTTTGATGATAAGGTAGGATTCTATATCTGTCCATTTATTGTATTTTTTTATTACTTTTTTATTGCAGCATTTGCCTATTTTAATGCCATTTTTTCAGTTTATTCAAGATCTCGATTGTATATGCATAAAATGTATTAAAAATATATATATATAATCAGTATATATTTTAGAGATATAATGTCTATGCTTAAATTACATTTTCTTTTCGTTAATTTTTTTTTTTTTATTCCCTCCTTTAGAGGTAAATTATGTGTGTTCATTGAGCTGTTTTTAAGATTTAATTTTAATGAAGTTTAAATATACTGATTTTTAATGTTAATTATCTGTTAACTTTTGCCCAGTTTTAAAGTAATTATGAATGTCTGAAAGAATTTCCTCATTTTAGATGAAGTTTTGTTGAGCAAGTAATCTTTAATGGTTAATATGGATTCTGTACACAAAGTTAGTTAATGAGATTTTTTTTTCCTTTGCTAAAACAAGATCAGAAACTATGCATATCTATACCTTTAAATGGGATGAGTTATGCATAATTAGAAAATTACCATTGTGTAAGGAGACCATAAGGTAACCACACCAGTAGTGGGCCACTTAAGGACATTTATCTAATTATTATTTATGTATTAGTGAATTCCAAAATATATATATATATTTAGCCTAGTCCTAACCTTCATGTATACAAATAAACATTCAAAGTTTCAAAATATATTCCTTGGAAAAAAAATGAAAAATAAAAAATGTTACCTTCTTCTATGCTCCAGTAGTGGGCATAATAAATTTCTGATGCACCAGCAGTGGGCCACTCCAGTCTTGAGTTTAGTGTGTACAATACAGGTTAAATTTGTTTTACAGTTCTAGAATTAAAGATATACACAATAATGAAATTGTATTTAGAAGTTTAGATGAGTACGCAAAATAATTTTACTAGTAAATTTCCAGATCAGGTGCCTCGACTTCAGTTCTGCAAATCAATTTTATTTTGGTCTCACTTTACACAATAGCTAATGTCCTACAATCTGCAATGTAAATTTTTAGGTTATATACAGGGGGTCCCCCCTTCTTATTGTTGATAAATAGCTAATTCCCAAGACGAGGTAGAGGTAGTTCTTTGTAGAGGTATAATTTTAAATGCAGAAATATTTCAAATTTTGTTTTTCATCCATTTCCATCAAAGTAGTTACATTTTCTTAATGTTACGAAATTAAAATTTTTGTTGAGTTCTTGTGACCTATAAATTATATTTTCAAAAGCTGCCTCCATGCTTTAAATAATAAAAAGTCCCATGTTTTATTATCCAAACTTAGTGAGTTGGTATACATTGAATGTTGTGAATTTTCAGCAATTTCTGATACTAAAAATGTGTTTTTGTACCGTAATGGTACAAATGCTAGGAAATAAATCCCATGAAATTCATCAATTTCTATCAATGATAATATAGTAGACAGTATAGCAACCTTTTTTTGTCAAAGGGCATAGTTTTTCTCTCTAAGTATCCCTTGGTTTTCTGCTTCTTATCCATAATTTTTAATTTTCAGGAAGAGAATTGTCTGTGTCTTGGCAAACTTCTGCTTAAAATAAAAATCTATGAAGACTTTCATTCCCTCCTCTTGCCAAAAATTTCCATTACACTTTTGACTTCTTCAGCATACAAAGGTTAAAAAGTTTAAATTATATTACATTTTCTTTTCTGTTTGTTACTTTATGGTAACAAGAAATAAACAATCATCTTAATTACTATTTCCTCCCTAAAAAATTTAATCTTCTCTTTAGTTTTTCTGAACAATCTATAATATTCTGTTACTTAAAAAAAAAAAAAAAAAAAAAAAAAAAAAAAAAAATTAGCTCTATTTGTTAATTTTCAGTAATGATAAATAATAAGACAATCATCTAACTATTGGTTAGAGAACAAAGCAATTTTTTTTTTTTTTAGATTGTTTTACAGGAAGATTTTTTGGTGTTAATGAAGTTTGTGGTAGAAATAATACTAATTTTCTTCCACATGGTCTTCCTGAATGTTGAAAACTGCTTTTTTAAATTTAACTGTTTTAAATGGTTAATTTAACTCTTAGAATGATTTTTATTTTCTCAAACAAATTTTATTGTTTTCTATGGGTTGTTTTTATTGTTTAAATCATGATTAAGAGTCATACAAATTTGAGAATAATTATTCATGTCATTAATTGCTGATAAAACTTTAATGGATCTATTGAATATGTTTCAGTGTTGAGTCCATATGGATAAATAATATTGTAGTACAAATAATATAATAAAATCACTTGTTAATGTTGAACTACAGATGTAATTAATGCTTAACCCTTTCCGGCGCGGAATAAATCTGTTTGTAAAATAATGAAATAATGGACTGGCACCAGATTTTAAAAACGATTTCCTTAGAAAAGAATAACTTGCTAATTTTCCTTTACTTTATAAAAGGAAAATATTAATTAAATATTCTCGGTGCCGTTTGTCAGTTTTGGAATTAAAATTAGGTGTCCTTTTTTGTGACCACCGCCCGCTCAAGTGTTAAAGTGGTAAAACATTACACAAAAAATACCTGACGGCTTGGCCTACAGGCACAGGTAGATTTTGAAGATGCAAACCGTGGGGTGGCTGTTTGTTGGGAATTGTGGCAGATGGGAACCACCCACTTCGAAACCTAACTTGTTTGCAGGGATTTTTTTTTTTTTTTTTTTTTTTTTTTTTTTTTTTTTTTGCTATAAGGGTTGGTCCTATAAAAAACTTGTCAATATAAAAGTTTTAGATAATATTAAGAGGATTAATAATAAATCTAAGCGGATTTGATATTTTGTGAATTGATGAAGTTATGATTTTTTTTCTGCTAAAACACCCCTTTTTTTCTCCCCTTGGGGCCATTTTTAATGATATCAAAAATCTCATACATAAATTTTCGGCTCTTTTTCTGGAAGTAATAATACTTTAAACGGATTTGATACATATCATAATTAAGAAATTATGGGTTTTTTTCTGTTTTCACAACCCCCACATTTCCTCCCCTTCCTGGTTCGATTTTGCCCATTAACGAACTTGACCGAGATTTTATGCTCCTTGATTTAATGTATCAGTTTGGAAGGGATTTATGCCGAATTTTTCCAGTTATCGTGTCCATAAAAAAGTGACATATATATATATATATATATATAAAGTTTTGAACTGGGAGTCATGATCGGCATAGATCTGCAAAAATTCCAACTTAGGTGAGAATGTAATAGGTAGTATTTCTTACGAAATCTACCTAACAGGCTTTAAATACCCTTTAATATAAAGATGGCATGTTTCATACACTCAAACAGGGTCTTCTTCAAGATAAAAAATGATAAGTAAGTTTTTGAAAATGATAAACACAAAACATGAGACCACGTGTATAATGAAAGCAGGTGCTTAAATTGGGTAAACTGTAAACACAAGAAAATTATTATTTTACTTATTGCTTTTTTAATTTGTAAATTAACTCATGCCAAATTTTGGGTTGTTCAAAAGAGGCTCATTCATTGCATATGTTCTCATTTCGCAAAAATATTTCTATCAATTCACAGATAATGGATGGAAAATGGATACAAATTCACTTTATGGAAAAATTATTTTACTATTGTTGGTCCTATGTAGTCTGGCCAAAGCAGTATTTCTTCTGTCAAATTTGATATTGGTCATATGTTCTTTTATTCTTGTTTAATTTTTTTTTTTGTCATTACTATATATTTGTGTAATTTTCTGTCTGCCTGGTTAATGGGATTTCATGGGAGACAGTTGATCAGGTTTTATTGGATCTATTTTTCTACATACTATGTTTCTTAAGAGGGTTTTTTCATATATCCATACATTTCTAGACCTATTGATCAAAATAAGAAGAAACAGTACAATGTCATAAAATTGAAAACTTTGCAATGCACAAATTAAACATGTTAAATGTATTTGCAACCAGTAGATTTTCTGCAGCTTTGTCCAGATTACATAGGACCAAGAATAGTAAAATAATTTTTCTATCAAGAGTTTATTTCCCATCCATTATTCGTGAATCAATAGAAATATTTTTATGAAATGAGAACATGTGCAATGAATCAGCCTCTTTGAATTACCTAAAATGTGGCACGAGTTAATTTACAAATTAAAGAAACAATAAGTAAAATAATAATTTTCACGTTTATAGTTTAACCAATTTAAGCACCTACTTTCATTCAGGGGTGCAGAAAATGTTTTTACTCCCAACATTTCCCCCAAAATGTTACGATATGTTATAGGCTTCTGTATTACCGTAGGTATGTAAATTTTGCAACATACAAGTCGCATCTTTTAAAACCTATAGACTGAACTTGTAACATGCCTAGTTATTGGAAAGGTAAATTAAGTTAATGCAATGTAAGTTTTAATCTAATTCTTATGCCTAATATTTATTAATAAATACCCAGTTTTAACCAACAAATACAATGTTTTTGATTACCTTTTCTGATAAATTGTCAATTATTGAGAAACTTTAATCTTCCACTGTCTTTGTGGATGTTATCAATCACTTTTGATGTTTTGTGGATCTTGATTCAGTTTCTTGAAGAAAATCTAGTAAAATGATAATTTTCACCATGAAAATGTCTGTTTAAGGATGCTTTTAATAGTTCCGTAGCTTTATGCACTGGTGGTCATTCCATGATATAAACACTTCATGAAAGAGATTATCAGATTTTAGGGTTCTGTTTTAAATGTGTTTTCCAATAATAGAGCGAACAAATCCATGAACACAGTCACTGTAAATTTTCAAGCAGTTTTCAAGGAACTAAAGTATTTCTGGTACTGCTGTCTTGATCTAGAAGTGATGGTTTCTTTTCAGAATTTAGGATTATTCTATTAAATTAAATTTTTAGAATAATTTTCTTCAAAGTTGTCCATAGATTAAAAATATTTTTCTCATTATTAAATTTAAATTATTTTCTATTTTTGCTCACCCATTCAGTGAGAGCTTGTAGTGAGTTTTCCACCAGTGATGGGTGTGAAATCTTCTTGATTTGATTCTCTTTCTAAAGTTTTCTCTTTCCTGATTTTTTTTTTTTTTTTTTTTTTGTCAGAAAATAAAAAAAATTTCTAAGGTAATTCATTAGAAAAGAACTTAGAAATTTCAATTATTGCATTTGCATAATTACTCTGGAACATCGGCGTTTTTCTACTCCAAAAATAAATTTCGACTTTTTTGTCCCATGTATAAAGTTGACCTCTCTCCCCCACTTTGAAGCAGATTATTTTTCCAAAATTTCTCGACTTATGCGTGAGTATATACGGTTCATATTATTCTCAGATCGATTTTGTGAAAGTCGCCATACGGATCTTTTTATTTGTAGGGAAACAGTTTTCTATCTTGGGGAACTATGTAATTCATTGTTAAAATTGAAATCAATTGTATATTTTTCCAAAAATTTTCCCCAGATGACTAAAATTTCCCCCAATCCTAGATCGCCAGATCGGGCATATTCTGCACCCCTGCTTTCATTATACATGTGGTCTCGTGTTTTCTGTTTATCATTTTCAAAAACTTAGCAAAAATAGTTTATTTATCTGTAGCTGATGCATCTGATGTTGCCTGGGGCTGTGATAATAACCTTAAACAAACCTTAAGTTTGTATGACTTTATAACTTCACAAAATCTTTCAAATGAGCCTTGTTTTGGGGCCCCACTGTTTTCGGCAGCATATAGTGTTTCAAATGAATCTAATTTCCAGGGCCTCACTGGGCAGCATCTAATGTGTTCCAAACAAACCTCTTTCTGGACAAACCTACCTGTGACCTGACCAGGTATCTGCAGCCTTCAGTACCATATACCAGGTGTGCTCTGCCTGCTCCAAGGACAATCGAAAACCAAGTTGAATGAGCCAAACTCCATAGTAATCAGCTCCATAGAACCCAAGATAAAAATGTACTCAAATGGTGGTGGAAGGTGGAAATAAAATCTGTAAGAGAGTCGAAAACCAAGTTAAATGAGCCAAACCCTATTGTAATAGGGCCCATAGAACCCAAGATAAGAATGTGTCCTCTGGAGCCGAAAGGGGGAACTAAAATCTGTAAGATAATCAAATACCAAGTTGAGTTGAAATAATTCTCATTGGAATCGGGCCCCTAGAACTTGAGAAAAGGATGTGTTGTTAATGTTTAAAAAAAATTATAACTGAAATGTAAGATAAACTTTCATAATGCAGAAAGTAGCTGAATTGTTAGCTAAGTTGAATGAACCAATTCCCGTTGAAACCTGGCCTATATAACCCAAGAAAATAATACGGTGTTACTGTTCAGAAATGGTGGTAACTGAAGTCTAAGATAAACTTTCATAATGCAGAAAATAGCTGAATCGTAACAGAGGTGGGCAAAATACATTGAAAAACCAATTTCGATACAAAATACATTCATTTTAATTTTAATTTTTCTGCATTGTCTTGCATTATGCAAAAATGTTTTAATTGCAATATAATGGAATAAATAAAAATAATGGTACATATAAAAAAAATGATATAAATAAATGGAATAAATTTTTATCTACTGTATGGACAGGTCCGTAAACAAAAAAAAAAAGAAAGGTCTGCACGGGCCAAAATTTCCAGGACCTGTCTCAGCCCAACCTGTAAAAAAATTTTTGAGGCCCAACCAGGTATAAAAGTTAAAAGTTCGACCCAAGCCTGACCGTGTCCATACAAAAAATTCTTTGGCACGATCCCGTGTAAAAGCTAAAAATTTGGTCAAAAAATTTATCGCCCCGTATAAATGCTAAAAGTTCGGCCCAAGCTTGGCTCGTACAAAAACTTAATTGGCCAGAGTGAATTTCTACAAAAGATAAATTGTTATGCTGATGAGGTTAAAAATTCTCTTGTACAAGATATTTGTAAAAAGATGTTTATTTTAGCTATTTTTCATATATTCTTCATTTAAAAAAAACACCCAGAGCTGCAAAGTACAGGTACAGCCGTTCCAAAATACTGCCCTGCCTAGATTTATTTCTGCCTTTGCCCATGTAAACTACATTAATTTTTTTAGGAATGTCTATTTGTCCGCAAATGTTTGAGTTATCATTAATCCATATTACATGGTTTGGAGGCTTACAAATGTGAAAACAGCTATACAGAAAAATCTTTTAATACGGAATTGCATAGGAGCGAAAAAATATGTTATAAACAAGTTCCCACCTTAGCTGGTACATCACTTATTGTAAATACATTATATTCTTTTCACACAATATTATTACATTCATTTTGGATGAATGAACATACTTTTCTGTTTAAGACAAGATTCCATCATAGACAGGTTTATGTTCACTGGTTTTCATGTACTGCAATTTTATTGCCTAGAAATATATGTACTATTCTTCAAAAAGTATAAATTAATAATTTTAATTGTAGAATAATGGTGATTTAAAAAATATACATTTTTTGCAAAAATTGTTGGATCGGTCCAAAGTTTACTGATTTTTGCAAGGACCAGGCCGGGTCAAGGATTTTTATATGATCTGTGTCAAGACCGGGCCTGTAAATTTCTTCCCATCTAGACCTCTAGGAAGAATGTACAGGTCTGGCTCAGTCCAGAAAAAAATAAATCTGACCCGGCCCGATTCTGCAGGAAAAAGTAAAGCTCAAGCCCTGTTCGGTCCGAAAAGGGTGATTAACAGCCTCTGTCGGTATCGACCTGAAAATAGTGTTTTGGTCTTACACCAAATATCACAAAAAATATTTCGAGTATACTTATATTTATATCTATCGCGTAGCGGGATGTATCACAATTAATTAATTTCCTTTCATTAGAAGTTCTGAAGTATGTATTATCCCTCTTTTCATGAGTCTAGGCAATAACTAACAGCATTACTCTCCTAACATACTTTAAAAATGCAATACTCAGGAAAACTGTGGACGATCCTATTTGTGTATCACACGACAATATTTTATAATTCATGTAACAACATTAAGAATTATAAAAGCATTCAGCAAAAATGTTTCGGCAGAAGATAAAAATCCTTATCATACAAGATTTAAAAAAAAAAAAAGGTTTATATAACTTCTACAAACAAATTCAAAGACTAGACAAAACAGACAAGCATGTATTTCCCTGTTGTGAATCAGTAATTTGCAGTTTAAACACAAGTTGTGGTTTAAATCTGGTATGAACAGTTTGAAAAATAGAGAAATGTATTTTGAAAATACAAAATACATAAAAAAGTAATTTCAAAATACATTACCAAAATACTTTGGTTTTATCTGTTTAAAATACAAAATACAACTGTATTTCTTATACATGTATTTTTGATACTGCCCAGCTCTGAATCGTAAGTCATAAGCTAAGTTGAATGAACCAAATCCTGTTGAAATTGGGCCTATAGAACCCGAGGAAAGAATGTTATGTTACTGTTCAGAAATGATGGTAACTGAAGTCTAAGATAAACTTTCATAATAATGAAAGTAGCATAATCGTAATCTAAATTGAATGAACCAATTCCCATTGAAATCAGGCCCATAGAACCTGAGAAAAGAATGTGTCATTAATATTTGACAGAAGTCTAAGTTACTAAACTAAGAATGCATCGTTAATGATCAAAAGGGATACATTTATCATTATCATCGCTTTATCATTAATTCAATTTTTAATTTACGGCTGAAATCTTCTTCCCCTACATTTACACGATCATTAAAAAAAGAATTATATTTTTCTGATAATTACAACACAATGAAGACACTTTTCTAAAATAGCCGCCAGATGGCTCCCCTTCCCATCCTCATATTCAAATCTATATCTTAATTAGTTATCTTAATTTTTGTTCATTAGTAAAAATTGGCAATTATTTCTTTTCATTTTTGCAAAGTAAATGGAGGGATCGGCCAGAGAAACAGATCTCTTTGTAGTTCAGTTTTTAATGAAAAAGGACCCTGTCTGGCATTTTCTTGGATCTTTACAACTTGCGCTGCTAGATATTTGCAGTTTTTTGCAACAATTAAGAAAAATGACTGGCTGATTTTTACAAAAATTGGATTACCCGATGTCTACAATTTTTCTACATATGCTCTGAAAGTTTCAAAAATCAATATCTTAATTAGTTTTCTTAAAATTTGCTAATTAATAAAAAATTTCAAATTCATTCATTTCTGCTTGCAAATTGAGAACAGGTGTTCTTTTCTTTAGCCATTTTGATAGAAAAGATGGCACTTTTGATGCTATTTTTAATGAGTTTTTAATTAATGTCTAGGCTAACTATCAAAATATTGAAATTCTGAGCCTCAGGTGCATCAGCATCTGCCTTGGACTACCTAAATCTAAATTTGCAGACTTCTAGGTGTGTTAGATTTTCTTAGCCATCTCTGACAGTCATACAGACACACAAAGCGAAACTTTCTTTTGTTAGTAGGAGATTTTCGATCTAGAAGAAGTCAACATTTGAGTGTACAAAACATGTCATCTTTATATTAAAATGTATTTTAAGCCTTTTTGTGTAATGTTTTATCAATTTAATCATTAATTTCATCTTTAGCATTGTAGTAATTCATAAATAATGATTCAAGAAAGATATGTTCAGAGCTATTTTTATGAATTTTATTGATTTCTATTGTGGTATTTTTTAATTTGTGTGTATGAAAATGTTGAATTTCAGCAGTAGATTGACTATGTTTTATAGTATGTGTGCACTTATTGGAATCTGAACGATGTTGATTAATACATATATGTAGTGGGCCAAAGGTTTGTCTAATATATTGCATGCTACATAAATTACACTTGATGTTATGTATGACGTTAAATTCCTTACAAAATCAAGAGAGATTAGGAACCAGAATTATTTGTGACTGAGAAGCACAGGGACACGCTTTGCACCTTACAGAGCAACAAATTCGATAATATAAAGGTGGAGGAGAAGAATAAAGTTGGAGACTGTTTGTTGATCTAGGAACAACCTTATTAATGCTTATATATACATATATATGATACAACACAGGATTATATGTTCTTGCTTTTCATTCTAATTAGTTGAGACAAACTACATCTTTTCTTTATAATCTTCTTTATTGAGCAGTTCAGCAACAATATTCTAGACGTGGATTGTGCAGGGGTTTTAGGAGTACGCAGTCCAGCCATCATATTTTTAAATTAAATTTTATATTAGTAAGCACAAGCTGGCTGATAGAATAAACTAATTACGCATCGACATCCCCTCTCTGGAATCAGAGTATGCAGCCACATTTGTGTCAAGCCTTCTAAACTGTGTTGATGCAATTTACAAGTTTCTTTTTTTCTAAAAATGGGGAGGGGATATTTTAAAAAATTGATAAATTGTAGTATATTAATTAAATGGTTTCATGAAAAGATAGAATAAAAAACTTTTTAAATAGAAAAGAAAGCTACACGTGATTTGAGTATATTTAGTAGAAGCAATTATCACTTTTATAACACACACACACACACACATATATATGTTGATTTTTGAATTGTGGTTTATTGTTCATGTTTTTTTTTATATTAAAATTTTTTAATCTTGTACTAAAATATACCAGCGTTTGAGACTGAGCCATGCTCAGTTAAAATTAGCTTTGTGTTCAATTCTATAACACTAAATTTTCTGTACAACATATAACAATCAGTTCTATGTATCCTGATTGGTTGAATTCTTTTTTTGAGAACAGTCTATGAATTCTGACTGGTTCAATCATGTGTCTTGATTCCTATTAAGAATATCTAGAAAATTCCTTCAGATTCTAAAAGTCAATTTTTTCTTCAAATGTTGCCAAAAATTTGGAAAAAAAGTCAAAAACTGGGCGATATTCTTTTATTTTATGCTAAGCATATGTTTTGGTAACTTTCCTGTCAAGTCTCCCCAATGTCGCCAAATTTAGCGATATTTGGTAAAATGTTGCCGACTTTGTTTACAGCCAGCTGTTCAATAACTTAATAACTATTTCAACCTTCATGTATTCACATTGAAATGCACTGACCCGTAGTGATCCCAAAATGATACACTAATCAAATTTTCTTGAACATGTGACCTAGACCTATGATTTTCTCCTACTCAAAAAGGGTAGGATACAAATTTTCGTAAAAAATCGTTCCAGTCGTTTTTTACATAAAATTAGCTTGAGTGACCCACTAGTCGAATTTTCACGAACATATGACCTAGCTCAATGCTCTTCTTGTAATCCAAAACTGTAGGATACAACATTTAGTAAAAATTGTTTCATCCGTTTTTTACATAAAATTAGCTGAATATTTTCTTTTAAGTCAATTAGCATTAGCTTAAGGCTTGCAAATTTTTAGACTGCTATTGTTTGCAAGTGCTAATCATTGTTTATATGAAAATAAAATTAGTGATTCTAGCAGTTTTTCTACTTGAATTCTGCTCATTCTGTGGCTCTTCTTTTTACATTCATGAAGTCATTTTTATTCGCAATTAGATAAAATCAGTATGTATATTGTTATTCCCGATAGAAATCAATCGAGCAGTGTTTTTTCTTTTCTTATAAAAGCTTATATAAATCGGATCTTTAAGGTAATGTTGTCACATTTTTAATTTAAGCTGATTTTCAAGGACAAAAGAATTACGAAGGATGTACACAATTTATGAAAAATAGAAAATCGTTGTTCGATTCTTCGTCATATAAATCGTAATTTTTGCAAATTTCAATTATTTACTCATAAAACGCATTTCGTTAATGTGTCCATCAGATTTGCTTGTTGCGGGAGAAAAATATGAGAATCTTTTTTAGAGATGCGTATTTTTATTTGATACTAAACTTCTCTTTTGATAAGATTGAATGTGAATTTCTTAAAATTATATGCTAGGGGTTAACAGTTATTTTCATGTACGCAGTTGTAAAGAAAATGAGATATTACATTTTTAGAACAACTTTTAAATATTATATAATTTTTATTGTACTTTTTCTTTTGGTATCGGGCTCGGTCTCTGATGACAAAAAATGTTTGAGTCTCGCAGTGCCTGGCTCCTGGTCATTTTCCCCACTGAAGGGGCTGAGTCAGGACCACCAGGAGGAGCCTGCCGGGAGACTTGCAGGTATAAGTATTGAAATCATTTGGAATTGAACATTTTTTTTCTTTTATTGGTAAATGAATTCAATCTTAAGTTAAATCCAATTATCTGATAATAATCTTCTGTCTTTTCTATAAAATTGAAAAACTATTTGGTTTCAATGAATAAAAGCATCTGCCAATCTTATGCATTAATGAACAAAAATTAATTCTGTATTATGTCAATTTGCATTTCAAAGCATCATTAATCCCTCTATTAATTTGCTGTCCAGGGAGCATGCCAACATAATGTATTCCCCCCAGAATCTTTCTCATGTGATGGAGAGTAAGCAGCACATCAATGGCTGATCCACTACTTGGATTAAAGATTACCTACATGTTTCCTTTCTGTTTGCAGTTGATTTTGATACCATTCTTCCTGCACGCTTAGCAAAATTCGGCTGCAGATGTAACACTATTGCAACTTAAAAAAAATTTGACTTAAAAATAGGCAGGGTCTTCTGCCTTGCTGTGTGGGCCGGGCTCGTAATGGGCTGTGGTGGCACCAGATAGTAGCATTTCCCCTCCCTAGGCTTAGGGGTTCATCCTGGCCATTAGCTATAGGCTGGTCCGTAGGGTGGGTGCGGTCTTTCTGTCTGTTGATGCAATGAGGAAGGCCCTTAGCTACGTTAGGGGTTTGTATCAAATTCCTTTATTTGCACAACTGCATATATTGGTCAGTTTTACAATTAGAACTCAGTGTTACTCCTGGATAATATTGACTCAACCTTCTGCATGTCAAATGTGTGATTTAAAATTATCAGACTTATGAACCACATTCCACATGAGGATTCATATTTAACTAGCTGGCCACTTCTCTCTGATTTTGACTTGTCTAATGTCCCAAAATTCTTCCATCACAATTCTTCTATATTGCCTCAAAGTCACTGTAATCAATGGGCATATTTCTGGTTTATGTTTCTCTGTGAGTGCTATTGTTTTACTTTTCAGTCAATTTTATGCTGTTTGTTCATATTAATCATTTTTTTTAAATGAGAAGTTGGTATTTATGATTTCTTTTTTCCCACAAATTTTGGAAATGAGTATACTTTTTAATACTATATTACAAAATTTATTTGAATTCAGTTTTTTTTTCAGTGATTTTAATTTTCTGTCAGGAGCTCTTTTGCCCTTAAATATGTTTTTGATTACTTATAAAATATGATAGATTAACATAATTTTATTTATTGCAGCTGCATAAAGCCTTAAAGGTAGTTAAAGAGAAAAGGTCACTTTGATATCTGTGATGCCATTCAAAGCAAACAGAAATATTTAAAGTGTGAAATATGGAGTAAACCATTTCTTTAAAAGAGCTTTCTGGAAAAGCATCTCCTGATTTGCATCTAGGAAAATCGTTTGTTTGTGAAATATGCAACAAGAGTTACTCTCGAAAGGGAGATTTAATCAACCATCTCTTACTTCATACTGGTGAGAAATCTTTTGTTTGTGAGATCTGCAACAAGAATTTCTCTCGAATTGGTCACTTAAACAGGCATCTATTAATTCATACGGGTGAGAAACCTTTTGTTTGTGAGATATGCAACAAGAAATTCTCTCAAAAGACAAGTTTAAACAATCATCTGTTACTTCATACTGGTGAGAAACCGTTTGTTTGCGAGATATGCAACAAGAAATACTCTCAAAAGGGAAGTTTAAACATTCATCTCTTAATTCATACTGGTGAGAAATCTTTTGTTTGTGAGATATGCAACAAGAATTTCTCTCAAATTGGTCACTTAAACAAACATGTATTAACTCATACGGGTGAGAAACCTTTTGTTTGTGAGGTATGCAACAAGAAATTCTCTCAAAAGACAAGTTTAAACAATCATCTGTTACTTCATACTGGTGAGAAACCTTTTGTTTGTAAGATATGTAACAAGAAATATTCTCAAAAGACAAGTTTAAGCAACCATCTCTTACTTCATACTGGTGAGAAATCTTTTGTTTGTGAGATATGCAAAAAGAATTTCTATTCAAAGGGAGAATTAAAAAAGCATGTGTTAATCCATACGGGTGAGAAACCTTTTGTTTGTGAGATATGCAACAAGAAATTCTCTCGAAAGGGTGATTTAAAAAAGCATCTGTTAGTCCATACGGGTGAGAAACCTTTTGTTTGTGAGATATGCAACATGAAATTCTCTCGAAAGGGTGGTTTAAAAAAGCGTCTGTTAGTCCATACTGGTGAGAAATCTTTTGTTTGTGAAATATGTAACAAAAAATTCTCTCGTCTTACTTGTTTAAGAGAACATTGGCTAATTCATACTGGTGAGAAACCTTTTGTTTGTGAGATTTGCAACAAGAAATTCCCTCAAAAGCATCATTTAAACAGGCATCTATTAATTCATACTGGCGAGAAACCTTTTGTTTGCGAGATATGCAACAAGAAATTCTGTCAAAAGGAAAATTTAAACAAGCATCTGTTAATTCATGCTGGTGATAAACCTTTTATTTGTGAGACATGAAACAACAAAAGAGATGCTTAAACAGCCATCTGTTAATTTGTACTAGTGAGAAATGTAACTAGTGCAATGTGTATGAGATGTGTAACAAGAATTTTTCACAAAAGGGTTAATTGACGTGTTCATCTATGCTCTCATAATTTGAGATTTGCTATCAACTAATTTTGGTACTTTTTTCTTTTATATGGGACTTGGCATAAGTTAGTCTTAAGAGAATGGGATTTCTTTTCTGCCATAAACAATCAGCAAGATGAAATGGCTGTCAATGAAAAATTTTCTAGTTTTATTCTGTTCATTTATGTTCCAATACATCGTATATTTTGTATTATTTTATGTTTTATTTATGTGTATATATATTAAATAAATTGTATCTGAATGTATCTAATAAATGGTGTAAATATTAAAACATTGCTTGTGTGTTTAATGTGCTATTTGTTATTTCATAAGGTAATAACCATCTGATGAGGTTATAAAATTTAAAAGGTTTCTAGAAAGTCTTTAGAAAATCTTTCTTTTTTGGTTAGGGTTCTAAAGAAGAAAGTACCCTAATTTTGTCTTGATG
This sequence comes from Maratus michaelseni, assembly GCA_963931845.1. NCBI lineage: Eukaryota > Metazoa > Arthropoda > Arachnida > Araneae > Salticidae > Maratus > Maratus michaelseni. The sequence continues at coordinate 409,012,772 of OZ007590.1, read as the reverse complement.
TCACTACTAATGCATGTTATTTTTTAAGTTCCTTATTTTCAAATTATGGCAACATTTACATTCAAAAAATTATGGTAATGTTCAAATATCTTAATACACATATGCAATACAATAATAGCTACTCTGCAGAATTGTAGTGAATTATCAAAATAATATATGTATTCATCTTAATCTTCCATCTATTGGCCTTGGATTGAAAGTTTAAAAGAATAGATAAATATTAGACAACCAGTGATATATATATATGTATTACTATTAAAATACTTAAAATACAAAAAAATTTTACTGAACGACTTTTTCTAGAATCTAAATATATAAGACATTTTAATACTACCTATCCTTATGGATTAAATCAATTAGTATACAAAAAATCACATCCTGTTTTTTCATATTTAACTAAATATGAAAATTATAAAAATCTTTATTCAGGATTAAATTTTTCAAACTTAAAAAAAACTTCAAGTCTGGTAGAGGTATACATAATAACAAAAAATACACTGATAATATTGTTATACAACAAGAGCTTGATGATCTTGAGGCACAATTTTATAATGATTATAGTTGGTTAGCTATAAGAAAACATATTTTTAGTACTAAAAAGAAATATTTGAACCAATATTTCAAAGTATTTAAAGAGAATCAATATTCTTCACATTTTTGTGATATCTTTTATGATATTCTTCATTATAGAGCAAACCTATTAAATACAAATCTTTCTAATAAACCTAAATGTAAAACTAATAATACACAACTAATTATAAATTTTTCCAATCATGTATTTAATAATATCAATTTACACTATATCATAAACAACACTACTAATAATTTTCCATAAAAAAATTTTACTATTCACAAGACATATAAATATAATCGCACACTTGAACGTAAAATTTTTAATTACAATTCTTTTGCAAAACAATTGGTCTCTTCAAATAATTACCCTTGTTATTGTAATGACCCAAAATTTTAAAAGTATATAAATACAACACATGGTCATATTATTACTGGTGATCTTAATATTGTAGAACAACCTATTTTACAAAACTTAATGCATAATGGCACAAAATTTCGCCTTCCATACATGTGTAAAATCAAATCCATAATATTGCAGTTTATTCAAGATATTGATTTATTTATATATAAAATTGCTATTGATTACAATAAAACTATCGAGTATTTTAGTGAATGGAGATTTTCTGTAATAGATAAATTTAAAAATGAAAATATAAATAAACATAGATCAGAACTACAAAACAAATTTATAATTACTTATGTAGATAAATCTCCAAATAACTTTGCTATTATTTGTAAAGAGTACTCTAAAGTGTTAATTCACAATGCAATTGACACAAGTAATATTTTTAATAAAACTAAATTAAATATTGAAATTGATAATAGAAAATTATTAAATTATCACAAATTACTAAAAATCAAATGTAATAATTTAAATTATCCTTATCTTGTTATAATTCCAAAATTTCATAAAAATCTAATTAAATTTCGCACAGTTACCATCGGGTGTAACACATATAATAATAATGCAAGCAATTTACTTCTTAATATTTTAAAGCAGATATATGATATAACGATAAAACATAATAATCAACATTGCCTAAAAAACAGTTTTCAGCTTATTAATAGAATACATAATATCAATCCGGTAAAATTCATAAAAATATTGGATTTTAATGATTTATTTAATAACATTGATATAAAAGACTTACATAAAACAATGTGTATATTATTTAAAGAATTTAAATCTCAATTAAAATTAAAAATCATATTTCCGTAATTTTTTTAAAAACTTTATTAAACTTTACATTGCATAATAATTACATCATATATGACAATATTATTTATAAACAATGCCAGGGAATACCGCAGGGTGGAACCGCTTCTAGTATTCTCTCTGACCTTTACTTATATTATTATGAAAGAAATATTGGTCTGAACAATGATTATGTATTTTATCGCTATATTGATGACATTATCATTTTTTATTTCAATGATAAAAATTGCACATCACCACTCAATTTTTATCCTAATCAGTTTACATTAAGCGAAAATGATTTGATTAATAATAATATAAATTTTCTTGATTTAAAAATTAATATTAATGATAATTATAAATTAATATTTGATATTTATGATAAAAGATTTGACTTTCCATTTAAAGTAAATATTTTTACCAATTTTGCATCATGTTTACATAAATCAGTTTATAAAAATATAATTATCAATTACCTTCATCGTATAAAATATCTATGCTCAGATATAAATAAAAACAAAAATATTAGATTTATACGAAATCAAGCAAAACTATATGGTTATCTTACTTTTTTGATAAATTCAATTATCAACTCTTTTAAATAACATTTATTACATTATATATATATAAACATGTTATGTAATAATTTATTTTGTTATAGTGTGCGATAAAATATAGCAAATGATATAGAAAATAATTCAATTAAAACATATATATGGACTATTATTAAGCTGGTTGAACAATGTTTACACTTTATATAGTCATGGTGAATGTGCGTTTAGCTGACCACCTTTATATTAAGTGATAGTAATGATCAGTTATAAAAAGTCTATAAAATGTCGTGTGATGTTCACAGAATTTTGGATAATTATTGTGTGTAAAATATTTTATCTATTCTTTACAAGTTTTTTATTTCCAATTTGGCTATTTCCAATTGTTTTCTGGTAATAATACAGTATACCTGGATGAATATACTATTCTTAGCATAAATGCCAGTATATTTATGAAATACTGTATTATTTTTAAAACACGTGTGGATACATCCAGGCTGATGATTATATCTACACGTGTTTTTTCATATCCAATTCTAATTTAAATCTCTTGTTATCCAATTTTCCATTATATTTAGTTAATATTTCATTTCAAAATCCATTTGTATTCACTTGATATCAACTTCAAATTATTAACATTTTATGGTTTATTATATAATTTTTTTTTTCTCTCTCTCTTTTTAAATATTCTTCATATTTTCAGTATTTTTGGCCAATTACCATTGAAGCAAATGCTATGGTAAAATTATGATTGCACTTGTTAATTTATTAACTATGTGGTATTCTGTCTACACTTTATTACTAATTATCTCTTAGGAGATTTAATTAGAATGTTACAAGAACTTGATATGTTTTTTGAAATTCAAAGATATTATAATTATATATATAGTAAGAATGCACCGAATATGTGGTATGTATTCGGTATTTGGCCTATTCAGCCATACTACTAAATATTCAGTTTGGCTGAATATCTTGATATTCTGCCAAACCGAACACTTTAAAAATATTTTTTTGAACAGTAACAGCTAAAATAATTAACTGTTAATTACGACATTCATAGGAATTAATAACGTATAAATGTAAGTTATAGAATATTGTTGAATCTTTCACAACTGGATGTTTCTAAACATAATGGAAGATAATACACAGCTTTCAGGAATTATAATAAGTAACAAGACAAACAGTTTTTGTATGGGTAACCAGGATCACAATCCACTTATTCAAAAATACTGTGTATCTTACTTCAAGTCGAACTTGCATTTTTGTTTAACTTTAACAATAATAAAGATATTGTAGCAATATATTCAAACATCAGACTTACTTTGCTTTGTGTGAAATATGACAAGAAGTAGCGATGTGCCAATTTGAGACCTTTTAAGAATCGATACCTTAGTTTTCGGAAACTTTTCAGAATCAAAACCAACATTCGAATGAATACTTTGCATTCAAATGCTGTAGCACTGATGAAAATTCAGATTGTCATAATGTTTTCTTTTTCACATGATTTTTGAATGGTGAAATTTTCCTTAGAAATTTAAATGATAACCCTTTAATGATTAATCTTCTCAGATTTTATGAATAATTCAGACCAGGAAGCAATTTTTGTTTAATTGTTGACAAAATGAAGACAATTTTTTTTTTCAAAATGTGCAGTTGTACTTCCCAGTATGCCAAATTGATTTTTTTACTGTTGTTTCCATTTCAAATGTTATATTTCTATTTTTTTTTAAATACATTGTACAAATGGGCATAAATGGGTACCACTATTTCCAAATAGCAATATTTGTCTTATTTAATGACAGAAATTCTGCGATTAAATAAGGTGACAGTTACTGTTCGGTAATAATGGTATCTGAAATTCAAGGATAGTAGGAACCCTGTAATAAACTTTGTTATTTAATACTTAATACCCTTTATACTAGATAACCTTAAGTATGCATATTTTAGAAAAATCAGTATGAGTGTAAGCAGAATGTTTTTTTAAAATTAATTTATTTTTTGGCAAGCGGGGGTTACCTAGTTGGTACATTCTTTTATCATAATCACCGGCTAGGGTACAGGGAAGGCAGTTATCTCTCCCTAGGTGTGGGAATTTAATTTTCTGTTTAAAAAAGTAATTTAAAATTATTTAAATAAAGGAAAAAATTAATCTGATTATTTAAAAAAATTTATTATTCCCAAATAACTTTAGATTAATTGAACACTAAGAGAAAGAAAGAATTAAGAATTTTTAATTAGAATGGCTTTATCCCTAGAATCTCACTCCCCACCTAACCCTCACGTTTGGCTTTAGACAAAACAAACCTCGAATTTGTATAATTTTACATTTTTAGACAAAAATCCATCCAAATGAACATAGAGTTTGGGAACCAGTGTACACTGGACGTGCTATGGCACACTCCGGTCTGCTAGTGTTTCATATTTTAAAACAAAAATGTTTCAAAACGAATCTAATATTTAGAGCCCCACTGCCTTCGGCAACGTACACCCTAGAATTTGTATGATTTTATATATTTTAATGAAATTCTCCCCCCCCCCCCAACCGTCAAAAATCTCTGTAGGAATTCAGAATAAACTTTATTGAAAACATGACAAAATTTACTAAATTGGGGTAAAATATTGTAACCGGATTCCTTTTACTATTGTGGAAAAGCATGGCGAAAATTCGATAAAAAGCGTTCCATGTCGCAAACAAACAAACAAAAAACTGATTTTAAAAAATCCAAAAACTGGCTTTGAGGTGCATAACTTGAGATATATAGGTACCTTCCTGTTAAATTTTGTAACTCGCGTGCAGCAATCTCTTTAGAATGGGCTTTATTGGGAATCTGGGTTCGAGATTGTAAGAATACCACCAACACGTGATTTCTTACAATATCGACCAATGAATGCATGCGATACATAGACAAACAAATATAAACACAGCAGGGAGGTCACATGATGGTGGTTTATGACGTCATGCCAATAAAGCCCATACAGTACACAGGCAGACAAACACACACACAAACTTCTATCTTTATTATAATTTTTAAAAGGCACACTAGGCTATCCACCAACAAAGCAGTTATCGTTATTGCTCAAAGGAACTTAAAAAATTAAAAAGGCTGGAGACATCCAAAAATAGATTTTTCACAAAGGTAAGTTCATATACTTTATAATTTTGTAATAAAAAATGGACAATATTTATGAGAAATATGTAATTTTCTGTTTGTTCTTGATATTTAAAAAAAATCCATATTTAGCCAATATATATTAATTTTTAAGTTCTACAATTTTTAATTATTTTTTACATGCTTAAAATTATGTTTTATAACATCTGAGTAAATAATTTTCCAATCAATTACAAAGGTTAATCTCCATAATCAAGAAAAAAATTATTTTACGAATTATACTAATTAATTGTCCTCTATGATTAATTATTTTCTTTTATATATATTTTTTTTATCCTAAAACTTAATATTAATGATGTTTAAATCAGCTTGATTAAAATTATGATTTAAATCGCTTTGATTTTTTTTCAATCATTGATTTAAATCAAAAGTGAAATTTTATTCTTTATTGAAAGAAAAAAGTTTATTTTATTTGTGTTGTTAACTGCATTATATTTTAAAAAGGGATAGGAGGATATATAATCCAAAACTGGGTTAGATTTTTTTGTGTGTGTATGATATATATATATATGTGTGTGTGTGTGTGTAGGAGTGTGGGGGAGGTATTTTTGGAAATGAAAAATATTTTCTCTGTCCCAAATTATTTAATTTTTGCACTAAACAATTTTTAACAAAATATCATCCTTTTAGTTTAAAATTTCTGACTACAAATTTAAAGAGAAAATAAATTTCATCTAAATTATTTGTATTAAATTACAGATAACTTTAAAAAAGTAATTTATTTGCATTAAATTACAGATAACTTTAAAAAAGTAATGTTTACAAATCTTTCTTTTTAATAGAGCCCTTTAAAATAGAATTACATAGAAAATGTATTATTTTTATTTTTGAATAGTATTGAATTTTTCTTTTCAAGTAAATCAGAAGTGTTTTGTAATGCACTCAATAGATGACGATGGTGTGAATCCGAATTTAACTGTTTTGTTGGTAGTCTTGTCAGAGACAATGCCACTAATATCAAGAGTATGCGAGATGAATTAAAAAAGATTAAAAAAATATGACCTTCTTACATGTGGCTGCTCTGCACATTTGTTAAATTTATTGTCATTTGACTTACAAATTCCAAATGTAAAAGAACATGTTATTGCTATTGTAAAATATTTTAGAAATAATCATTTTGAAGCGGCAAAATACAAACAAGAAGGCGGTCAGAAACTAGTACTACCTCATGATGTTCGTTGGAACACTCCATCTTCTTGGTTATCAAATTATATAAAAAACTGGCCAAACGTGATGAAAATATGCGAAGAGCATAGAGGAAAATTTGACAGCACTGTAAGCAGCAAAGTAATAAATCTTGCAATTAAAACAAATGCAGAAGATCTAGTTAACCCTTTCCGGCACTGACAATGTCTGTTCGTAAAATGAGAAATTACTGACTGACACCGGAATTTACAAACGACTTTTTTAGAAAATATGAACTCCTTATTTTAAGCTTTCATTGTAGAAACAAAATTTTATTAAATATTCTTGGTGTAGAATGCAAGTTTGGAATTAAAATTAGGTGTTCCCGGAGTGGGACCACTCTGCCGAAAAGGGTTAATAGACTCGAACCAATTGCCCAATCTCTAGATGCAATGCAAAAAGATAACTGCTCAATATCTGAGACTGTTCACATTTGGAAAAAGCTTGAGGTAAAATTTAATGATCTCAATTTAGATAAAATAATATGAAACATTTTTTAGAGCGTTGCAACCAAGCACTAAGATCTTCTCATTTCTTAGCCTATTTGATAGATCCACAATATTGTGGAAGTAATTTGACCGAGATTGAAAAGAAAAAAGCTTTTGATTTTGCTAAGAAGAAATATACTGGTCATTTTATAGCTTTAATAATGAGATTTCTAGCTAAAGCAGATCCATTTTATGATTTTCTTTTTGAGGAAGATGTATCCCAAATGTCTCCTTTGGAATGGTGGAGAGCCCATTTAAACTCAAGTGTTTGTAAAGAATTAGATGAAAAAGCAATTAAACAATTGCTTACATCTGTAGCATCTTCCGCATCTGTAGAAAGACTTTTTTCTACTTATAGTTTGGTGCATTCAAAGCTTAGAAACAAACTCGGAAATGAAAAAGCAGGAAATTTTTTTTTTCCTATACAAAGCCTTGAATTCCAAGCACTAAGTGTTTTGAAAAAATGATAAATTTTTCATATCTTCTAAACTGTTCATCTATTTTGCATTTCAATATTTCTAGTTATTAAATGTCACCAAGACAAAATAAATTCTTCATATCTTCTAAAGTATTTGTCTATTTTTCATTTTAATATGTCTAGTTACTAAATGTCACCAATATTTTTCCTACTAATTTTCAATATCAAGTATTTAATAAAGTTTGAAATGACAATGGAGGTAAAGTGTTTGTTAATATTATTATTTTTTAAATCTTTTAAGAAAAACCTTAAAAATTTATGTCATATACTTAAAGTAAATTGTATTAATCAATGTTTGTGTACGCGTATTTTTATGCAAAATGTTATTTAAAAGGGTTTTAGAGTTTTATATATTTACATTATACATTTAAAAAAAATGTTTTATTTAAAAATATACTTCCATCTAATTTAAAAATTAATTTCTTTATATTTATTAGTTTTTCATATATGATCCTGCTTAAGGGTGTATTCAAATCCAAACTGCTTATTTTGAGACTCATTTTTATATTCATTTTTGCTCTAAAATGCATCCAATTGGTAAGTTCTCTTATTCAGAAACTTTAACATGTCCGTATTGGTCGATTTTTTTATATAGGCAGAATATATTTCCAAAAATGCTGTCAAAGTGAACATTTTGAACCGAATTTCCCGAACCGATAGCACTGGAAACAAAAAATATATATATATGGTACTGTAAAAATAATTGTTTGTAAATCAATTTCTAATTAATTGAACGAAAAATAAAAACACAGGTCCCTTATAAATCTCTTCAAAAATCACGCCGCCAAGTTTCATGTTTTTTCTTTTAAAAATGAGTCTGAAAATGTGTCTCAAAATTTTGAGTTGAGCGTGGATAAATATATATATATATTTTAATACCACCTTAATGTCTAGAAAAATTAACCTTGCAAAATCCAAAAAAATCTTATTTAAATAAAAAAAATCTGATTTAAATCCAAAAAAACAATTTTTTTTTTTAATCATGATTTTTGCGTACCCTGGTTTAAATACAGATTTGCAGAATTTTATATATTATAATTGTTTGAAATTTAAATTCATGTGCTCTTTAACTAAAAGAAAAGAATGTGTAGCTCAGCTGCATACACATGAAAACATAAAACAAAGTTTCAAAGCTAGAATATTACTGATCATACTTCTAATCGCAAGCTGTTATGGAGACAAGTTGGAACAGCGCCAATAGTCCCACTGTTTAAATACTCGCATTTATTCATTGACGGATTGAAAGCAAAGCTGGAGCTATGAGAACAGTAAACCGCACTTTTTGTAGCTGATACGAATGTCAGGTAGCTTGTATTCGAATACACTTGTTTGAATCGAGAGCTCAGACATTTTGAATTCGAATACTTCCATCACTAACAAGAAGTGCTAGAAATTGCCACCATTGTAGTGTGAGCAACACTAAGCTGAACATTCCATTATTCAGAATGCTGCTGACAGTACTTATGCTGTATCGCTGACTAAAATTCAGTCACTTCCAATGATTTCATCACATTTCATACAAACAATGTTAATATGATTAAAATCTCGCTAAATTAAACACTGAAATAAATACATTTTTGTTTTTCATATTTCACATAATATATTCGGTATTGTAATTAATAGTATGTGTAATTGGCTTTAGTCACATTGGATATCAGTACACCCTCTATTCTAGATTTTAACTGAACACTAAATACCTGTCACCTTTTGGTACTTTATACCAAACGATGAGTGGTATTTAAAACTTACGAAGCAATTTTTTTTTTTTATCTTTGCATTAAAGTATTTGAAGAAAAAAATTTCACATCTTCTTTTGCACGCATACTATTAGAATAAATGCCAACTTTGACGCTTTTTTGTTACCACTAAAAGTTAATAGAAATTTTTGTGTTATTTAATCAACTAATTGCGACGATTTAATAAGATAAAATTTACTATTAAATTTTAGTGGAACGAAAAATGCGTAAAAGTTGGCAGCTATGTATTAGTAGATAGTTATCTTACTTTATGTAATATGGATGGAAGTTAGTCTTTTTCCATGTTGTGCATTGTATCTTTTTATGAGGAAGGGTCATTAAGTGCCAATCTGCTCATTTATTTCAAAATTAAATATTCTGTCCATGGGATGTGTTGAATAGAAATTTTGGTACTTCTTTAAAAATACACATCTACATGTGAAAGACCCTCAGTCTAGGAGAAATTCATGAGACTGAAAAAACACTAAAATCAAATGTCACAGACAATTTTATGAAAAAATGGGAAGTTTTTACTTTACTTATTTTTTTTAATTAACATTTATGAACAACATCTATTAACAGTTTATAGGTGGGAAACTTAGGGCCTATTTACAATGGTTGCCATTCATCTTAGGTTATTCCATTTTTGTTACTTTCATCTGGAATCTCTTCCTTCCTCTTAGATTAGCACGTGCAAGGTCGAGTGGGTCTTTGTCAGGGAGCTCATAAATACAATTTATTATTTATGCTGTGAAATCTTTACATGCTCTTTAATATTTTTATTAATTATTTTCGTATAATTTAAAATAAAGTGTTTTGTTTATTTATTTTCTTTTTGCATGTAAAATGCACTTTGTGGGTTCTGGGCTATAAGTTGCAGAAGGCATCTGAACTCCTAAAGGAACCATCTAAATGGTCAAAGACCAGCTAGTTATAAATAAATGCTCAAAAAACAGGGAACAATAATTATTCTACACAGAAATAATTTTTGTTACAGTATATAATTATACACTGGCCTCCAAAAGTTAAGGTACAACATGTTTTTCAAAGCTCACCAGACAAAAAATGGCAGTCAGATTAAACTTCATAGTTTATATGAATGACAATAATAAGCTTTAAAAAAACTTACGCAAAAATTACAGCTACCACTTTTATTTTATAGAAAAGAATAGGTCTTTGTAAATGAGAGAAAATATGCAATTACGAAGCTTTCGTAATTTCGCGTGTAAGTTTTGTTGTATTCGAACTATTATTGTCAGTTTTGTTCACAACAGCCAGTAGAGTCTAGAAATGTCTAGAAGAAGGCGTTTTCCCGATTCATTAAGGTGGCGGGCGGTAGGATAGATGGAAATGGGGTTGTCACAGGCCGATACTGCTAGACGGCTCAATGTCTCTCGCAGAGTAGTCCAACGACTCTGGGATCAGCATGAATCCGAAGATTCTGTGTCCAGAAGACATGTTCCAGGCCGCCCACATGTTACAACACATGCAGAAGACCGGTTTCTAGCTCTTTCGGCCCGAATGAGAAGACGCACTACTGTGCCGCAACTCATTGCAGACCACTTTGCAGCATCAGGGAGAAGAATCTCCGCTACTACGGTGCGAAGACGTCTTCACAAAGCAGGTCTCTATGCAAGGTGACCAGTTGTGTGTGTCCCTCTTAACAGACGACAGAGAAGGGCCCACTTACGTTGGGCAAGAGAACATGTTTCCTGGACCAGACAACAGTGGGCTTCTGTACTCTTCACAGACGAGTCCATATTCACACTGGAGAGTGATTCAGGACGTCTTCTGATCTGGAGAGAACAATGCACTCGATACCATCAATCAAACACTGTCGAAACACACAGGTACAGAAACGGTGGAATCATGGTTTGGGCAGGGATCTCACTCGAGGCCACACTGACCTGCATGTGTTCCATGGAGGAACTGTGACTGGTGCGAGATATCGGGATGAGATCCTTGATTCATATGAGCGCCCATATGCCGGTGCTATTGGCAATGGTTTCATTCTAATGGATGATAATGCGAGACCCCACCGAGCTGTGGTTGTTGAGGATTATCTTGAGGATCACGGTTTGGAGAGAATGGAATGGCCAGCGCACTCTCCAGACTTGAATACGATAGAACATCTTTGGGACTATCTTGGAAGACAGGTTGCGGTTTTAAGTCCTCCCCCAAGGTCATTAAATGAGCTGGAACAAGGCTTACTCCAAGTCTGGTCAGCGTTACCTATTTCGGTGTCCGACAATTTAATTGAGAGCATGGAAAGTTGATGCCGCCAATGCATTCGATTCAAGTCCGGGGTAGACATATTCAATATTAGAACCAGTTTTTTAATGTTTCTGTCACATTTTACTGCATAATACTGCGACGTACTAATTTCTCCAAGAATGGAATTTTCCACCATGAGTGCTTTTTTGTTGTAATTTCATTTATACGTTTAACTTAAGTAAATTTCTATGTCGCATTTAATAAATAACAGTTTAGCGCACAGTTCCTCCAAATTTGTTGTTTCTATATTCATTCATTTGCAAATTAGACGCAAAAAATCGGTTGTACCTTAACTTTGGGAGGCCAGTGTATAATTTTCCTCCAGATTACACAAAGTGTAAATTGTCTTCACTCACCAATGACGTTTTTTAACGAGAAATTATAATATTTTACAATAATAATAGGTGCCGTGACTTCTTCTAGTTGGTCAATTCCCTCCCCACTAATGAAGCTGTTTATCTATTTAAACTTGAGCACTTTGTTGAGTTTTTCTTGTACTTTTTGTCCCATTTTTTCTGTAAGTTATAATGATATCTAACTTTCTCTGTTTCTCTAATTGCATCATTGAAAGCATTTCTAATTTTTTAATGTATCTGGTAACCATGAACAGGGCTTTACAAATTTGAAAAAAAGCTGGTCTCCAGTAGAAAATTTTACCCCTCCCTATTATTGATTTTCAGAAAGCACAAAAGTTTTTTATGAATTAAGTGAGAAAAAAATAATAACAAACATACTTTATAATTATTAGTTACATAGTTTAGAATAGTACATAATTAAAAAAGATAATAAAAACAAATTTTCTAACGAAACATATCAAAATTATATATCTCTCTAAAAAAAGGCAAATAGTGTAAACGCTGAATCAGGAGTCGGAAGTAGCGAAACTACAGTAGTCACTATTTTTTACAGTAGTTTGTAGTGTAGCACACTACATTTTGATCAATATAGTGTAGCGAGTAGCGCGATATAAAGAATCAGTAGTTTGTAGCGAGAACCGATGCTACTTTTAATCCTACTTCAAGGGGAGAAATGTGCCAATCTGAAAATCAAGTGATTCAAACATGCTTCTTTTGTGCAAATTTTGTTCTGCTCAACAATTTGCTAATCTCAACTGCAGTTTATAGAAACTTATCAAATGAAGTCCTAGATATTTTCCATTGACACTTGCTGCTAAAATCAAATACTGACCAACCAAATAATATAGTTTTCTTGCTAGCAACACTTGTCTATTTACTCGTTATTACGTCTTCATGTTTTAGTGTCAGGTTCATATTTATTCGGAATTGCTTTATTTACAGATTTATTTATTGTTTGCATTTAGAGTTGTTTTTCTGTAATTTTCCAGATTATAATGTCTCTCTTAATTTTTCTACGAAATGTGTAATGTGTGTATAGACTAACATTTTCTTGTATGTTTTTCTTTCTCATTTTTTTAATGCCCTCGGTTGTGTCGCGTTAATTTAATTGTATTCCGGTAGACGTGATATAACGAGGAGTCGCTGTATTATTTAATTCAGGCCTTGAGTTTCGAATGTAAATTGAACTTTGACAAAATCTGAAAGTAACAAAGTAGTGACTACTTTTGAAAAGTAATTTGTAGTCACTACTTTTAAAAACAAGTAGTTGTAGTTGTAGTTACTAAATTTTCGATTATGTAGTTGTAGTTGCTACAGTAAAAAAGTAGTTTTTCCAACCCCTGCTTTGAATTAACTGACATGTTCGGGGAGAGCTGATTGCGGAATGCGTCAAATGTCCGAATAGTTCAGTGCTACAAAATCTATATCTGATGAGTAGGCATCGATAAAATATTGAAACCAGAAAACGATTTTTTGCCTATTTAGTCTATCGAATTCAGTCAAATAAATCTGCTTTTATTATTTTAAAATTTGCATTTAATGAACTCTCTTAGTTTTGCCAAATAAAAAATAAAAGTTTATTTTTTTTGTTTGAATATAATTTCAAGTTTATTTTTTAGTATTTTGTAACTTTGCAGCATCTTAGAAGAAATTTGATTAAACATTGTGAAATTCGAAAAATAAGTCGAGAGTTATTACGTAATATGCATTGCTAAAAGGAAAAGAAAAGAAAAACATTTTCCGTGCTGGGATTACATAATCTGAATCAGTAGAGGCTGAGGTTTATTTTGATCAACGATCTACTATAAGAATTTAAGAATAAATAAAAACAAAAAATACCTTACTCTTCTGAAGCGCAATCAATTATTTTTTATTTCCATTTACTACAGATAATAATCCAAACAATGTAGTAATTATAAAATATTTTTGAGTAACGACACAGTACCAGACACTTGTCTCCAAGACAGAGTGACGCCGAACTATTGTCCAACCTGTGTGATGCACACAGGCGCTAGGCGCCAAGCATTTTAAGCAGGGAATAAATCTTTAAAAATATATATATATATATATATATATATATATATATATATATATTTTATGAATTATTCTTGAAATTTTAATTAAGTTTTATAAATGTACTTCGAATGAATTACTTATAATCACTTATATGTTTTTATTCTTTAAAATGAATTTGACAGATTAATCAGTTTTAATTCTAAACACAAAAATCATTTTTGAAACTTATACAAAAGCATAATACAAAAAATGCTAAATAATTTTTTTATCATTGCATCCAATTTTTAGATGCCACATAGGTTGAATAATATTTCTTATTGAAATGTCCCACCTCTCATTCTCATCACGCGACATGCTAGCCGATTGGAACGGAAAAGAATGGCGTTTTATGTGCATGAAATGGAAAATGCCTTTTAAAACTTAGCTTTTCCCTTAAAAATACGACAGAAGAAAGAGATCATTGCTCTTGCTGCCCACACGAGTAAGAGTGGTCAACTTTTTTGAGTTCGCTGCAATGAGATGCGAATAAGAAGATTTGATGTTCATTTTCGCACAAATAATGCTATACAGGGTGTCCCAAAAACATTGACCTCGGCTTTTATTCCTTAAATATTGATCATAGACATATATTATAAATTAAAAAGTTACGCAAAGGTACAGAATTTACGAAATCGATTAAAATTTTCGAGGGGATTGAATTTGAATAAATATAAAATTTAAATTTTTATACATCCACCATACAAAAAATTTCCCCCCAATGAGTAAAATGCACCCCATACACTAATAAGGTCATGTACAAAATTTCAGCATTTTATCATAAAAAGACGCAGAGATATGTTTAAACAAAGTTGGTGAGGGATTAATCATAAATTAAAATGTAAATAGATGATATGACGCAGAAATGCACCATAAGCAAATAAAATAAAGCTCTTATCTTTAGTTTTATTTACAAATTTGCAAAACTATGCTTCCTGTAAATGCCTTAAAATATTACATGATGAATTACAGAATAAAACTTAGAAATGGCACAGTCAGTGAACATTAAAATAGCTTGCAAATATTTGCATATGCAAACGTCTGCCGCTGATTGGTGCGTTGGCATGGATAGAAAACATTTCAATCAAGCTTTGAAATGTTTGTGTAAGGTTATTATTTTTACATAGTTTAGATACTTTTGTACCAATAAATAGCACAATTATTATTCATTTATGCAATCACTGTCTTCTTTCGTAGTTTGTGTATGATTTCTGAAATGCGATCATCCAACATAATTTTTGCTCTTTGCGAAACAATCTAGGCATCGAAAAATGGTTTAAGTCAGCATTTATGTATTTTCATATCTCTGCGACTTTTTATGATAAAATGCTGAAATTTTGTACATGACCTTATTAGTGTATGGGGCAAATTTTACTCACTGGGAAATTTTTTGTACGGGGGCCGTATAAAAATTTAAATTTTGTATTTTTTTTTAAATTTAATCTCCTGAAAATTGTAATAGATTTCATACAATTCTGTACCCTTTTTTTATTTAGCTTTGTAATTTATAATATATGTCTATGATCACTATTTAAGGAATAAATGCCGAAGTCAATGTTTTTGGGACACCTTGTATAGTGACCACATCTGTCAGTTGTTTCGTCTCAAACTATCCAATGTCATTTTTAAATCTTGTTCGTAACTTTATTATACAATATAGCTATATATATTTTTGTAAGCGATTCATCGGGTACAGATTGGTTAAGATTTTTTTTTAATTGGGATTATTCAGTTTATTTCATGATATATTACTCCTAGTAGTTGCTTGACACAAATCCAAAGCAAAGTCATTTTTTATCTAGAATGTTCCCTTTCATTATTTGAGAATACAAGAGTTGTTAAAAGTATTTACGCCTTTTGAATGGTCACTTCTACTATTTTATTTAAATATGTGACTAGTAATTTTAAATTGTTGGTCAAAATGGAACTTCTTTTCACATATGACACAATCTGTTATATATATTTTATTCCCATTTGAATTAAACAATTTTTTGCCCGTTTTTATTTTGGGCGTTATTTAGACCACACAACTTTTTATTTGCAATATATATATTCGATTGACAAAATTATACTCTATTGATCGAAACGAGATAATGAAAGAACATCTTTCAAACATGAAAAAGATCACCTCTCTCTGTTTTTCAAAATCAAAGGCATTTAAACATGTGTGTGGATCATGTCAAATACCTTCCAATATAGCAATAATTATCTCTTAATCGTCACTTTCATAATCGCTTATTAAACAACTTCTTGCCTGGGAATTGATAAAGATTTGCAAAATCATAAATTTATAATATTTTCTTATTTTACTGTATGAAAAATATACGAAATGTGCATTTTTCATGTAATTTATAAGCGTTTGTGTACTTGTATGTTTTTATAGAAAATATTCCCAAAATATGCAATGACAAAATGCATTCATATATGCAATTGCGTATAATCTAGACTCTACTTATGAGTATATTTTGACATCATGCTTGTGCTTATCCATTATTGCCAACATGTGACACTGTTTGGCAATGGATTATTTTTATGGCCAGGAATATAGTAAAAGTATATCAATGAATCGTAAAAGTTGATGCTCTATGGAAAAGACATCTATATGATAGTTTTAAAGCTGTGATACTTTTTCATTTATTTGTACGAAACTTTTTTTGAATCTGTTATAAATAATTTAATTTATAATTCTTTTTTTGTATTTTACTAATATATTTTATGCTTTTAATATAAATATTTTATACCCCTGGAGACTGCATATAGTTTATGATAAAATGGACAAGGATTGATTCGGCTTATAAATGTAGTCCAAAGAAAGTTTACCCTTTTTTTAATTTTTCTTCATAATTTTAGAGCTCTTCCTTTTTTTTTTTTTTTTTTTTTTTAACTTTATCGATCTTATGGTTAAAAGAAGAAAAATCATGGCTAATGTTTTCTGAAAAGTTGAATGTATTTTCTTCTGTATTGATCTATCCAGTTATACAAGAGTTCTCCGTAAAGAGGGAAATTCACCTCTTAAAAGACAATTTTGGATATTACCCGAATCAATACCAAAATGCAAAATGCAAATGAGGGAAGCACATGCGAGGCCTGTGCAAAATTGATCTGACTGACTTAATTTCAAGACATTCATTTGATGTCGTCAAGCAGACCTTGTTAATTTCAAATTTTGAAATGAACATTAAGGTTATTTTAGTCGTCCTTGTAAGAAAATTTATTTTCGAGCATTTCAAAAACTTGATTTTTCATACTTGCATAGGGGTCATAAGATTTTGACGCATTTCAGAGTCTATGTTTAAAACTGCCTTTAACAGTTTTCCTGTCTCCTATGCAATAGAAGATGCTGCCATTAAATCACAACGATTTTTGTTTTAATACATTGCCAATGAAAAAAAAATTTATTTGTAATAATCCTAGTAAAGTACTTGGATAATAGTGAACTTCTTAAAAGTTCAACTCTTATGCAACAACAGAGTTGCCATTAACACCACTCAATGTATAACATAAAAAATATTATCAAGAAAGTATGACTAATGACTGCTTATTTATAACATGGGGTAAGACTAACACATTGGCTGATAAGTTCCCGGTCTGGCACGCAGATGGCGTTTCAATCGCCGAACCGATGCTTTTTTTAGTAAATACCAACTTTTAAAAGGTAGCAGAAAAATGTCATGACGATTCGCCGTGTGGATAAAACGTTAGAGGGCATTTAGTTGAACGACTTTGTTGATAAACAAGAAAATTGATAAACAAGAATTTCAAGAATTGTTATTTGGTGGGAAAAAAACACCGTTCAAACAAAATATTGGCTTGATAAGCGTTCTCCGGACACTGCAACAGGTAAATCAACCATTATTGATTGGTTTGCTGAATTTAAACGTGGTCGTACGGACACCAGTGATGCACCACGCAAAAGAGGTGGTTACCCCGGAAAACATAAAAAAAATCCTCAAAATCGTTTTGGAGAACCGTAAAGTGAAGTTGCAGGAGATAGCTCAGACTCTGAAGATATCCAAGTTCCAAGGAACGTGTAGGTTTTATTTTGAATGAACATTTGTCTATGAAAAAGCTGTTGTCAAAATGGGTGCCGCGCTTGTTGACTTTTGACCAAAAACAACAACGAGTCGATGGTTCTGAGCTCTGTTTGTAGCCTTCTCGTTATAAAATTATGTTATTTATTATAAAATCATTATTATTTATTAAATTATTATTATTATTTATTTATTAAATTATTTTTATTTTTTATTTATTAAATTATTATTATTAAATTATTATTATTATTATTAAATTATTATTATTACTAGGGGGTTCAGCCCCCTACTCGCTAACGCTCGTCAACCCCCCGTGAATTGCGAAGTAATTCACATTGAGACCGCTACGCGGTCCCAGCTCGCTTCGCTCGCTCGCCCCTTTTTATTTTTTGCAGTAATTCTAGCCAGAATAAGTACTACCATAAATCATTTGAACATATGAAATTGACATTTTTTTTAATGTAAAAAACTAATTGAACTCCGTTGAAA
The DNA here is from genome assembly GCA_963931845.1 of Maratus michaelseni. Classification (NCBI taxonomy): domain Eukaryota; kingdom Metazoa; phylum Arthropoda; class Arachnida; order Araneae; family Salticidae; genus Maratus; species Maratus michaelseni. The sequence goes on along the minus strand of OZ007590.1, from coordinate 408,994,194 downwards.
ACACAACTAAAAATGAATTTAGTTGGAGCTACTAAAGGATCTTGGAAACATAATTTGTTTAAAACTTCTTGCACTTATAATATTGTACAGCACGGCTTATTCATTTAAAAAAAAAAAAAAAAAAAAAAAAAAAAAAAAAAAAGACATTACGTAATAGGAAGATAGTTTATCATCAATGATTATTTAAATTTCGGTCGACATTTTACTATTGTAATTGATTATAGATTTCTGCAACAGATGGCAGCAGGGGTGCAACCTAGACAGTTGAAATTTTTACTTCTCTCTGATTTTTCATGTGAGTGAAATTCATAAATAAATTCTAAATAAGAGTTGAGAATTCATTTGAAATTAGCAATATTACTCATAATTAAAATGAGGAATAATCTCAGACGCTTTGGATTACGTACATGTTATTTTATTTTTAATATTTGCTAGCTTGATTTTCACTGTTCTGACACTGGCCGTCATATTGGAGGTGGAGCTTATCTATCTAACACAATCTAGTCTTTTCATTGGTCTGAACTCTGGAAACTACGGTTGTTGCCAACAATAAGCTAGAAATTCAGCCCTATTTCCGCGCCACGTAAGACAAATATATATATAGATTATTAAATTATTATTATTTATTATTAAAGTTATGTTATTTTTTAAAGTTATGAAGTTATAAAATTATAAAGTTATGTTAAAAAGTTGTGTTTTCTTTATTTGACCGGGAACTTATCAGCCCATGTGTTATATTTTGTTCCTGTCCCTACTGGAAAGACAAAGAAGGGTGTTTACTATAAGACCTCGAAGCGACCATCGGTCCACTGTATTGGCACATATGGAGCAGCGTCTTCTAGTCGAAACCTCACACATTCTAAATTATGTAACTGATTATACACACAAATTTCAATTTTTAAGCTTTCAACGTTAAGTCTGTGTCACTTATGATCTATAATTATTCCTCAAGAACACGGTTTATGTCAGATTTTATTTTACGTGAACCCTACTGTCTTTAGCAGTTATCACTATGCTGAATTTGATGGTCATCAACCGAGCAGTTTAGGAAGAGTACAGTCACAAAAAACATTGGAGTGGTTGCTTCAGAGCTTTTTTCGCTTCTCTTGTTCCGCAAAGTAAATTATTGAGAATAAATAAAGAGATAGAGAAATTAAATTCTCAAGCTGTTTGACTACCGAAAACTCTCTTAGTTTGTTTCTGTATATCTTTTTTCATGTACTACAAAAGAATGATTAGATTAATGATCAATTTACATTGTGAATATCTGCAATTCATGTGAGTGAAGTTAAAAGTATTTTTTCAGGAAGTATTTTATTTTATTTTTTAGTGGGATTTATTTTTAGATTTTAAAAGGAAAGTTACTTTCATAGGATTCTTATGGGCACGGAAAATATTAACTGAACCAATTGAGTCGTTCCAGAAAATAAAATGACCATCATAATTATCATTTAGAGCTAAGCAATTGGTGTTAAAAAAAATTAGATTGTTTCTTAAGCTAGAGTATCTGTATAAAATATTTTTTTTTTCTATTTAGAAAGTTAATACATATTCAAGTTAAAGAAGATCCCTGTTGCACGTTGCACCCCTCTCTCCCTTTATAACTTTGATGTTTATGTTTTTTAACTGTCCAGAAAGTCTCGTTAGAAGAATCTCCTTTATTTTATTCGGTACTCTTCGGTTAGCCGGGCGCCAGTGATATATGTACATATATAAATATATATGTATATACATATCTATATATATATTTGTCTTACGTGGCGCAAAAATCGGGCTGAATTTGTAACTTATGGTTTGGCAACAACCGTGGTTTCCAGAGCTCAGACCAATGAAAGACTAGATTGTGTTAGATCAGCTCCACCTCCAATATGGCGGTAAGTGTGAGAGTAGTGAAACAGTGAAACCATAGAATGAAACTCAAACTAGCAATTATTAAAAATAAAATAACATGTACGTAATCCGAAGCGTCTGAGATGATTCCTCATGTTAATTATGAGCAATATCGTTAATTTCAAATGAATTCTCAACTCTTATTTAGAATTCATTTACGAATTTCACTCACTCAAAAGTCGGAGAAAAAAAATCAACTGAAGATTGCACCTGGCACCATCTGTTGATGTATTGATGAAGTAAAAAATAATTTCTACGTAGTTTTTTTTTTTTTTTTTTTTTTTTTTTTTTTTAATGAATTTAAGTCGTGCTGTACAAAAGATCCTTTTTTCATAGTATTTAAAAGATTTATATACTCATTGGTAGCGCCAACTAAATACATTTTCAGTTGTGTTTTCAACGGAGAATTACTTTTTTACATTAAAAAAAATGTCAATTTCATATGTTCAAATGTTTTATAGTAGAACTCATTCCGGCTAGAATTGCTGAAAAAAAGGGGCGAGCGAGCGAAGAGAGCTGTGACCGCGTAGCGGTCTCAATGTGAATTGCTTCGCAATTCACGGGGGGTTGGCGAGCGTTAGCGAGTAGGGGGCTGAGCCCCCTAGTATATATATATTCATACATATAAGTGTATATATATATGTATGTATGTATATGTACATGTGTAGATATATGTGTATATGTGTGTATATATACATGTTCATAAATCACCGGCGCCCGGCTAACCGAAAAGTACCCATTATTCCTCCAAAGTTTGCAGGTATGCTATTTTTTTCTCCCAAAGTAAAAATAAAATATTATAGTTTTGATTTTGTGCTTTTGCAATTCTTCTATTTGGAATGTTTCCTACCCTACATTCATTATCCCAAAATAAATAACACACCAATCCATTTCCTTAAATACTAATGTATCTTCCGTGAAACTTTCTTATGTTGGCTATTTGTGTCTTGTTTTAACATAGCTTTTAATTTGTAGCTTTATATGCAGTGAGCTTAGGAAATTCTTTGCAAATAATTTGTAGTGTGAATCAATATTGGAACAAATACTATTACTTTCATTAAGATTAATGGATAAATAAAATTAATTCTCTAATTAGGTGATTTTTTTTAAACATTAAATAATACAAAGAGTCAATGTACTAGAAATGTTTAGCTCACTGTCTATTACATTTAACATTTTTTTCGTACAAATTTGACTCTTAATAAACCTGAGTACAGTTGAACTCCAGATATACGTTACCTGAGTTGTACGTTTCCCTCAGTTATACGTTTCAACTCAGCGGTCCCGGTTACTTGCCATTAAAAATTAGCTGAGTTATACGTTTTGAGTTATACATTTCCCTCAGTTATAAGTTACGTTTTTGCGTCCCTGGACAAAATTTTGTCTCATTTACACATTTTGCAACCAAAAACACTGACAACGCGTTGGTAAGTCTGATTTGAAAGATCTCACTCAAACTTCGGAGCTGATCTGAGGGCTTTTGACGTAGTAAAGCGGTTCGTTAGTAGTAAAAGCAGTAACGGTACGGCGGCTGCATTGTGCATTAATATCAGAAATGCAGTTTGCTGTTCAATGTTGGCTCTGCCGAAAAGAAACAATCGAAGATTCGTGATTATTTGAACAAGATTCAGTAAACTACTGAAATGTCTTTTGATAAATGATTTACATACAAAGGCGATTCCAATTATTTCTTTTAAGTACTGTATGTGTATTAAAAATATTTTTAATAAAGATTTCATAATAAAATAACTTCATGAGTACTTTTCTTATGTACCTTTTTTCTATTATGCTTCATCTCCAAAAATGTATGTCATGGGTGCAATAATACTTAAGAAACTTCTGTTTTCGATATTAACGGTAATGAACTCCTTAGCAGAACAAAGGTTTTACGATATATTTAAAAAATGGTTCCGGTAGACTATTAATAGAGCTGTACGTTTTACTGAGTTATGCGTTTTGTTGTTCGGTCCCGAGCAAAACGTATAACAGGAGTTCCACTGTATATTGTTATTATTTCCATTTTATATGGACCTACAAGTAATGCAATATGTCTGAAGTTAAAACTTGATAAACTTTATTAATTGTAAAAATCGGCATGCATAGTTAATCTGTTTTAATACATAATGAAACAATTTCCTTCTCGTTTGTTCGTTTGTGTGTATATTGTGCTTGTGTGCTTGTATGTATGTATAGTGCAAATCCCAATTCTCAGAATAAAAATGATTTATGCTGGAATCAATTTTATTTTTTCGATTTTAATTTTAATTATTGAGTACTTTTCCAGTAGCCAGACATAAATATTGTCAATATATATATATATATAATTTCATTTTGGCAATGACACACATCTTTCCCTATTTAGTTACGGATTTCAAATGCATGCACGAGTAGAGAAAACAGGAACACGTGTGAAAAATAAAAACTTTTCACTTATTTTATTGAAAGTACAAAATGGAAAGAACTTTTTTATATGAGAAGTTATAACATAAACTATGAATGTTTAATTCAAACACCAAAGCAGTGTTTGTAATGCACGCATGCAGAAAAAAAGCATCTATTTTTCTTATTTTAGGAAAGCTTAACATCATAATCTTTTGCAAAAATTGCATAGTAGGCAAAATGCCCTTTTGTGGGAAAAATTATTATGATTTGTTCCTCCACTGTAGACAAGGCTGTAATTTTCTTTCTAATTAAGTGCACTGAAATCCTAGGAACATAACCTGGCATCAGATTTCAGAAATCTACAGAGAGTATGATAGAAACTTTTTTCAGCATAAGCGAAATCGATTGAAACAATATTTGGCCATTTATCACCTATGACCAGCTAATGGAAAAGTGCCAATTATTGTTTAATTATTGTATTTTAATAATTACTTATGATGTATTTATCTCCCCGTACCTCGTGAGAGAAGTAGAGTAGTCTGTCGAAATTTTTCTGCTGTACATTGCTGATCCAGTATGAGCTGCAGGTTTCTACATACTGGTATCAGAATACCCCATTTACAGTGTTTATATTCAAAGACGTTGCTGTGATATTCCTGGAGATCATTCCATCTGCTTGTAAATACTCATCTTCTCAAAATAAAAACATTGTAAAAAAGAACAATTAATTTAAAATCATGACAGGCTGTGACAAACCGTTGTTCGTTTAACATTAAATAACAAGAACGAAAAATCATGTGTCAAGCATAGATTATGTAATACTTTCCAACACTTCCGAAATGATGTTACAAATCTTTACCGTAAAATAAGGTGAAATATATCTAAGCGAACAAGGTCAAAATCAAACCGGGTGGGGAGGCCTACCTTTCGGCTTAAGCTCAACTAGCCCTGTCCAAATCTAAGCAAATAATTTGGAAAATGCATAACATATTTAAAAATCCGATTTCAGGAATTACCACACTGTAAAAAATGGGTACTCAAAATTTGAGTAAAAAGTACTCAATTTTGAATACGTCACATACTCAAAATAGCTCCGATCCAAATGTACTCAAAATTGAGAAACACATGTACTTATTTTTGATCCCATGGATGTATTCAAATATGAACTGCTATGTACTCATTTTTGATCCCATGGATGTATTCAAATTTTTAAAAAATTATATCGTTAAAATAAAATTTATAGGATGAAAAAAAAAAAGTTACTTCGCGAGGACAACCTTATAAGGAATACATACATTTCTGCTCATTTTTTTCATTCCAGCGTGAGTTTATAGTAATTTACCAACCCTTGCTCATGAGAGGAATCGAACCCGTGATGTCCTGTGTACTAATCTGACGACTCAGACCAACGCCCCATGAGTGGTCACGTTTCCAACTCAAATATTGTTAGTTACTTTGCAAAACTTGCAAAAACTTGAGGTTTCATCTGTAGATGGATTTTTCTTTTCATAATTTTCAATATTTTGCTGTATGATTTGGTGCCTTATAACAGATAATTTTCAATTTATTATGTATTATATGCGTAAAACATTGGATTAAGAATACTGATTGCTTCTTTTTACAACAGTACCAACAATTTCTTTATTCGAACATATACTTTTTTTAAATTATTTGCCTGATTATCTATATATCAATTCTAATAAAATCAACAATTATCTTAATCAGACGTGTTTATTACATGCTATTAAAATATATTTTTTAATGTCTTATTTAAAAAAAATTATGTAAATAAATTGTTTTATAATAAATTAAATTATTATATTTCAGCTATGCTGAGAGCTTTTGCGTACGGTTCGGTTAAACTAAATAGTTTAAAAAAAAATGATTTTTAGAGACAAATTTGAAATTAATGACCTTGGGATAAGTAGGTTTAAATCTGGGCTTATTGATTTTATTTAAATTAAATTGTTTAATTTATAAAAATATAAGCTAAAGAAATAAATTAAAAACGTTATAAAGTTAAAAACTTTATTTTTATAAAAGTAAAGAAAAAATATTAACTAATTTTATAAATTTAAGGAAAAAATTATAAACTTTGTAAAATTATAATTTATAAAATAATAAATTTTAGCGTAATTCATAAATTTGTAAGCCAAATCAGCTTAGTTTAATACCAATTTGCATAGCTATAAATTTGCGAAGATATTATGTTATGAAACTTTTAAATAACACAATATTGCCTCACGTTAAAAAAGTTAAAATAAATTTTAAAGAAATTAGTGGGGGAAAAAAATCATAATTTTGAAGTACTACCAAGAAAAAAAAAGTAGATGTGTAAAATGTGAAAAAAAAAAAAAAAAAAAAAAAAAAAAAAAAAAAAAAAAAAGAGTAAATGTGTTGTAGTGGATCCACTTTGATGAAAATCCCGAACAACCAGATTCACTTTTCATTTCTCTTATTCTTCGTTTTTCCTTCAAATAATAGCTTTTTAGGCTTCGAAATTTCGTCATTACACATTCTGAAATATACAAGTATGTTGGGTTTGATCATATGTTCATTTTTTATTCAAAAATACTCATTTCGAAATGAGTACATGAACTTACTCATTTTTGAGAATACATATGTTCATTTTTGATCCAAAAATACTCATTTCGATATGAGTACATGAACTTACTCATTTTTGAGAATGCACATGTTCATTTTTGATCCAAAAATACTCACTTCGATATGAGTACATGGACTTACTCATTTTTGAGAATGCACATGTTCATTTTTGATCCAAAAATACTCATTTCGAAATGAGTACATGGACTTACTCATTTTTGAGTACTTCATTTTTTACAGTGCAGCAATATTCGGAAAAATATGTTAATTCTTTTGTGCGGCCCTGTATATGATTTATAGATTTGTATATATACCAGATATAATTCTAAATTTTAGATCAGTTAGGAAACGCGTAGCACAGTTTAAAATTCCTCTTCTGGAATTTCCGCCAATAAACGGAAATGTACTCGAGATGTTTTGTGCTGCCCTGTATAGGATCTATAGTATTTATACACGCCAAGTAAGTATCAATATGAGTAATAGAGATAGCAAGTAGATAGGACGTCAGTATGTGAATATAACGTCATATGGGTTTCAGGAACGTATTGAATCTTGGTAAAATCCCGATTATGGAAATATTGACATATTTTAACATTTTGAAGTTCTTTGTACGACATGTTTAATTTTGGAATTGATTTTTCTACACAAAGATTCTTAAAATCGCGGAGAACGCCGGGTATTTCAGCTGAGTCTATTATAAAATGTGACATTGCTGCATTATCATTTCGTCAGATATCTTGTTAATTTCTGTTTCAGGAAGTGAAAATTTATAATTTTTGATATAATTTACAGACAGTAGTTTTATTTTTATATTTGGACATTCAAATCTGAGAATATCATTTTAAACCAAGAACAATTAAGAATAAATCTTGGAAGAATTTCACTTTTTAAAAATATTGTGATACTCAATAACCTTTTTTTGCATAAATGAGCATTTGTTTTATGCTTGCATATATACATTGCTGAAATTTGTATGTTGTTATTTTGTTAATACTCATCTGTTTTGCTCATTTTATTATTGTAAATAAAATGTATGAAAAAAATGTATGTATTATATATATGTATATATATGTGTTTTCTACTTTCATCTTTAAGATGTCAAGTATTCTGTATGTGAACTGAAGTTTTCTGTTTCATGATGTTGAGATGAAATCATATTTTTAGGTAGTTTTCTTTACAAAAAGCTACCTATTGCAGCCGTTCAGACGAAAGCAATTCCAAAAAATTTTGGTATATTTTCGCCGATCATGACGCCCCAAACACCAAAACCACCCTCCGTTCAAATGTTGATTTATATATATACAGCGTGGTCATAAAAACACTTTGTCGATATATCGCACTCTAGCAGCCGGTCCATTCAACCGATAGAGATGAGATTTCAGATATAGTTATTCACAGGTATGAGCTCGGTATTCTGCGAACGGTAACAAATTGGCACTCACGGTTACGGTTATAGCTACAGAAACTCGAAATTTTCAAATGGCAACACCCATTTATTTTCATCGCAAAATGCTCAGCGCATGCGAAAACACTGAAGAGCGTTGGAACGGTAGGTGTATCGTAATAAACGGACGCGTTATGCACGCACAAAAAAAAAAAAAAAAAAAAAAAAAAAACAGGATCAGGGCGCACGCAGGAAATTTGCATATGACAGAGGCAAAATACCAATCATGGAACGCCGTTCGCCAGATATTCAGCGTAGAAAACGCATAAAGAGTGAGGTGGGAATGTTAGTTCTTCAGTCGGGAGCACGCACATGCCGACGAAATGACTCTTCCAGCAACAGTTCGTGGTAAATTGGTAAAACTCTATTATCAGAATGGGATGAATGCTGCGAAAACATTGCGTGCTTACCGTCGAAACCATCGCCAAATACGTGGCCCATATAGCCCGCAAGCTCTTCGTTATTTAGTAAAGAAATTCGATGAAACTGGCTGCACCTGTGATAGACCGCGATCCGGACGACCAACTGTTCCTGAGGGTACTGTTATGGAAGTGCATCACACAGTGACTCCAGGACACATGTAAACTGAAAGAGGTGCATCTCGTGTATTGGATATACCGAAATCAACGATCCTAAAGCTACTGCGCTCTGTAATCCGCATGTTTCCTTACCGGTACCAGCGCGTCCAGATGTTGGAAGTGGGGGACCATCAACGTGTAGACTAATGAATTTCTTATCCGATATGATGGAGGTAACGACTGGTCTCTTCGCATATTATGGACGGACGAGGCACATTTCACCTTAACTGGCAACGTCAACACCAAAAATTGTGTGCACTGGGCAGACATGAATCCGCACGCTGTGGCACCAGTACCTTTATAAGATGCCAAAGTTACTGTGTGGTGCGACATTGCAGGCACAATTATTCTCGGGCCGTACTTCTTGGAGGAAGCGACACCAACGGGATTTGTAACTTGCTCTGTAACAAGCTTCCGATATACGGCAATGCTGCAAAATTACGTCATACCATAATTGCTGCAGCGAAATGCACTGAATGACTTTGTTTGGATGCAAGATGGTGTACCTCCACGTATAGCGAAGTCTGTTCGCAGGGTCCTGGAACAGCATTTTGGTGACCGTGTCATCTCACGTCATTTTCCATTTCTGTGGCCTCTGCGATCCCCCGACCTCACTCCTGTGGATTTCTGGATCTGGCGATATCTCAAATCTAGAGTGTACATGTGCAATCCGCAAACTTTACCGAATTTGAAATATTCTATCAAACGTGAGATTGCAAACATCCCTCATGCGATGTTACGTTCGGCTGTATTGTCCACAGTCGCCCGCATGCAATGTGTGCGGGCGACTATGAACCGATTTGCAGCGTTTTCTACGCTGACTATCTGGCGAACGGCGTTCCGTGATTTGTATTTTGCCTCTGTCAATGTGTGCCTGCGATGGCCCCCATGTGGAAAATGTGTAATCAAAATAAAAGTTTTCTTTTCTCCGATCTGTGTTGTAATCAGTGATTGGTGTACTTACCTCTGTGTCATATGCAAATTTCCTCCGTAGCCCCGATCGTGTTTTTTTTTTTTTTTTTTTTTTTTTTTTCCCCATTCGCAGAGCTGTTTTTTTTGCGCGCATAACGAGTCTGTTTCTTGCGATACACGTACGATTCCAACGCTCTTTAGGGTTTTCGCATGCGCTGAGCATTTTGCGACGAAAAAAAAATGGGCGTTGCCATTGGAAAATTTCGAGTTTCTGTACCTATAACCGTAACCGTGAGCACCACTTTGTTGCCGTTCACGGAATCTCGAGCTCATACCTCTGAATAACTATATCTGAAATCTCACCTCGATCGGTTCAACGGACCGGCTGCTAGAGCTCCATATATCGTCAAAGTTTTATATATATATATATCTGACATTTGTCATGCTGTAACTCTCTTATTTATGAACCGATTTGGATGTAACTGAGTATGTGTATATACCAAGGTCTCGACCGACTTCATTGGCCAGCTTCATCCGCCATTTTGTTTCAAAATGGCGGCCAGTTAAAATTTTTTAATTTTCAAAAAAATTCAAAAAGTATAAAATTTTTAAATTGTAAAAGTTGTTTCCGTTAAGTATTAGATTGTGATACAAGGAGATTTCGAAACATTTTTTGTTTTGGCTTTATCTTAAAAAATGGCTGAGATATAGCATTTGAAATTCTAGGTTGGCTGACATTTTGAAACAATCTGATTTTTGTTATGCTGTAACTCTCGTTCAAATTAACGAAAATTGGGATTAAATCTTCTATAATCGGATTTCAAGCATTTTAGCTTCGGGTATTTGAGTAAAATGAGTTGAATTTTTAAAAACATGGATTATGAAAAATACCTTTTCCTCCCGGTACAGGCCGGAAGGACTTTTTTTTATTTATGCCCATGTGATGACAATGATAAACTATCTAATCAATTTAGACAACATAGTGGATAATGCGACGTTTTAAGCACCAAAACCTTTCAATTTATTACTTCCAATATTTATTAGTTTATTTTAACTATTTGCAAACTAGTTTTGGTAGCATTCAGCATACCATCATCAGTGCAAAGAATGGTGGAATTTCATGCAAAAGGATCACATAGCGATCACACAGCGGAGCCCATATGGGTCACAAGCGGATTCAAGGGATAGGTTTATTGACCAATAGAATTACAGTCCATGAGAAGTTGTATAGGAAAAGGAACTGGACCTATGCAATTTCCTGTAATTCTATTGGTCAGTAAATCTATCCCTCAATCCCTCTTCTCCTCCATGTTACATGGGTGAAATTTCACCATTTTTGCACTGATGACTGTACGCTGAATGCTACCAAAACTAGTTTGCAAATAGTTTAAAGAATTACTGTACTGCATCAAGGGTATCTTAATTGTGAGTCTCTAATCAATTGTCTTGTAATTTTCTATTGTTTAAATACAAATTAATTTTTTTTAGACAATAATCTTTTTAACATAATTTTATTTATTTTAAAAACTGTTAAAGATAAAGGAATTTGGCATAAGGAGTATTTTGGAATGAAATTGCCCAAATAGTTTACCGATTTTAAGTTGATGATAGTTTTCACATACTCATAAACTCCTTTTCATTCCTTTATTGTATGGACATTTTCGTGTATTCTTTTTTATTCATCCCCCATTTACAGCTGGAGATGACTTTGGGAGTATATGTCACAAATGTGTGAATTCGAATTCGGCCTTAAATTCTTAGAGGATTAAAGGTAACAATAAAGTAATTTTCGCTATGCTTTCATTCAAATAGTGAAACTTTAACTGTGATATTTGATTTTCGCCAATTGTAAATACTATATAAAAGTGAGAATTTTCTGTTTTTTTATTAAAACATTTAAAATATATATTTGCAGTGGTTTTTCTTCTTAGTGTCTCCATATGGTTTGAACGCTAAAATTTAAATTCTCTCATTAAGATTTATTGCTTGTTTTGCTTCTGCTGGGTGTTTTTTCTGCACTTCTTATAGAGTCTGTTACATATTCATTGCTTTTATTCCCTCTAGAATTTTCTAAAATTTTTAATTTGAAAGCAATCTTTTAACAAAAAAAAAAAAAAAAAAAAAAAAAAAAATTACTAATATACAGTGGTGTGTGAATCAATGTGCACAAGTAGTAATTGCAAAATATTCATTTATTGTAATTAAACGCCGGATTACAAATGTTTTAATAAGAAATTGGATTTCCTTGGCGCTGTAATAACGTCTTGAACATGTTTTGGCATAGGATCAACAAGGGGTTTGCAGTGTTCCACCATCTTCTCGTCTTGAACTCATATCTGGATCACAGCCTCAACCAGTTTTATTTTTGTAGTGCAGTCCGATTTATAAAGCCTGCCTTTCACAATTGCCCGCAAATTTTCAGTCAAATTAAAATCCAGTGAATTGCCTGGCCAATCTACGCAAATTATTAATTTTTTTAACCGTAAAATATTTTATCATGGCCTTTGACACATGGATATGGACCGAAACTTTAAGGGTGTATTCAAATCCAAACTGCTTATTTTGAGACACATTTTTAAATTCACTTTTGCTCTAAAATGCATCCAATTGGCAGGTTCTCTTATTCAGAAACTTTATAATGTCCGTATTGTCTCGATTTTTTTTTATAAAGGCAGAATATATTTCAAAAAATGCTGTCAAAGTGGACATTTTGAACCGAATTTCCCGAAGCGATTGCGCTGTAAACAAAAAAAATTATCGTACTGTGAAGTTAATTGTTTGTAAATCAATTTCTAATTAATTGAACGAAAAATAAAAATCTGGTTCCCTTATAAATCTCTTCATAAATCACGGCGCCAAGTTTCATGTTTTTATTTTTTTAAATGAGTCTGGGAATGTGTCTCAAAATTTTGAGTTGTTGAGCGTGGAAAAATTTTTTTTTGAATACAGCCTTAAGATTATTCATTTTCTTCAAAGACTTTTTATTATGATTGCCCCCCTAAACCCACTGTTTTCTTACAATTTGATAATGAACTCCAGAGTTTTTAGTATTTTAGTATGTTAAATCTTTTCTCTAAATTAATTAAAAAGTTAATTTTGTGATAATGTCATTAATAAATAATTTTAAACAATTAATAATTCTCATAATTGTTTTATTAACTATTTATTTGACATACGTAAAGTGTGAGATTAGAACTGTCCAAAAACACATAATCCTAAATATTACGAAATCGACTACTCACTGAGAACACCCATAACTTTAGAATTGATACACTACTGGGTTTGGGGAACTGTTATCAGTCGTTAGGAAGGCAGTGCATGTGTTTTTGTAGTTGCAATGCTTATATAAACTTTGTTTGTGCTGTCAAGTCATTTGAGAAAATGTACAATTTCAGAAAATAAACAATTTATGTTAAATTTTGCTCTAAACTTGACATAAGAAATTCGTGAAACTAAAGCAACCTTTCGATGACCATGCAGTTTTAAAAACACAAAACCAACAAATTGTTCAGACAATTCCAAGAGGGCAAAATGTGTACCGAAGATAACAATCTCTCCGGGTGGCATAAGAAGAAATGATGATTTACAGCAAAGTTATAAAGTTAGATTTTATTCGAAAATTCTGGTACAAATCTTGAATAAATGAAGTGGGAAAATCACAACAATCCTTCAAAGGATTAACACCAATAAAATGTTTAATAAAGTTTCAATAAAGTTTCATTTTAATTAATTATAATTAAAATTAAAATTTATAATTATTATTATTATTATTATTATAATAATTATATAATTATATTATATTATAATATTATATTATAATATGTAATACTGTATATATATACTGTATACATATGTATAAATACATATTATATATATATATATATATATATATATATATATATATATATATATATATATATATATATATATATATATATATATATATATATATATATTATATACACTGTATATATACACTGTATACATATGTATACAGTATATATACACTGTAAAAAAAAATTCGGAAAAGTAGGAATAGGATTTCCAGTTGCCCGTATAGGACAGGAAACTTTTCCGAACTAACACGGAAAAAAAAAACGAAAAAAAACGAAAGTTTTTTCTTTCCGTCAGGAAACTTTTCCTGTTTGATTCAGAAACTAATCTTTAGACACAGAATAAATTCCTGCGTCTTACGGAAATCTTTCCATTCACATAAAGAAACGTTTTGGTAGAACGGTAGAATAGACAGAAAGTATTCCGTTTTAAAAAGGAAAACTTTCTATTCACACTAAGAAATGTCTTGGTAGAACGGTAGAATAGACAGAAAGTATTCCGTTTTAAAAAGGAAAACTTTCCATTCACACTAAGAAATGTCTTGGTAGAACGGTAGAATAGACAGAAAGTATTCCGTTTTAAAAAGGAAACTTTTCCGAATCAGTCAGTAAACTAATCATGAAAAAATTAAAAATTCCTGTGTAGAATAGAAACTTTTTCTTTGCTTTACGGATTTTTTTTTCATTATGATCGGAAAAATTTCAGCATTGTAAAGAAACTTTTGTTTTAAAGAGTAGGAACATTAACAGATGAAAATATTGCTTTTGGACACTGTTTTGATATCCTTTTATCTGAATTAAATATTATTAAGAACTTTTTTGAATACATACACACATTTTAAGTATTTGTTATCATAAAATGCATTACATGTAATGCATTTTATGATAACAAAATACTTAAAATGTATGTATGTATTCAAAAAAGTTCTTAATAATATTTAACTGAGATAAAAGGAAATCAAAACAGTGTCCAAAAGCAATATTTTCATCTGTTATTGGTCCTACTCTTTATAACAAAAGTTTCTTTACAATACAGAATCAGCTTGAAATTTTATTTATTTGTTACAAGTATACTGATACGTTTAGCTCATGGGTATTTACATTTTTATTCATTATTATTATAAGTATTTTATACAAGGAATGCTAGAGAAGTATCTTTATAAACAAGGAGAAGTAATTCTTGTAAAAGAAAAGTGTATAAATAAATAAAAAGTACACAATGAAATGGATTTTATGTTCATAAAATACATAATATACTTTTATTTTCTTTAGAATATGTGTATATGTTACCTAGGAAAAAAAAAAAAACTTAGTATATTTTAAGCGATATAAAAGAAAATCCAAATAGTGTCCAAAACAAACCTTTTCATCTGTTGTCTGTATAGCAAAGTGGACTGTACAGAGATGCCAGCTTATTAGTGCCAGAATATATACATAGGTGTAGCCAGTGGTGAAGTGTGTGTGGGAGATAATTGCCCCAGGCACTAAATATTTAGGTGATGCCAAAAAACTGTTAAATAAGATATTAAAAACGGAACAAAATATTTTCAATTTGAACTGGATATTTAAAACCCACACTTATGTCATTGGGTGTAGCACAAGTGTATGACATGTTGCATGCGTATGAAGTGTATGCAACTAACATTGAAGTTTTATTGGTACTGGAAAGACTTTCTATTGCTGTATATCCAAAACAAAGGACATACAAATCATTTTTTAATCACAATAGTGACCGCCCCTCCTTAAAAAACTAGAACTTCTTTTAATTTACGCCTAAAAAAAAAAAAAAAAAAAAAAAAAAAAAAAACAAGCTTATGGGGTTGTCTTTGTTCTTAAGTTGCACAGAACTCCAAACTTTTCAATATGTACATCTAACTTTGACATTATATTTGCCTCTTTCGGTAACTTTTTCTCAAAGATACCAAAAGGGAAGTCACTTGGTCAAAATGTTTAAGAATTATGAAGTTTAAAGTTTGGAACTCCTAATGTTAAACAGCTGGTGGAGTTTTTTTTTATATAATTCAATACTTGACGTAATAATTTTATATTCAAATATTTTATTTGAAGCTTTTCGAAATCTATTTTGGTTAAAAAATTATAGATTATGGCTCATATATAATTTATAAAAAAAAATGCATTTTTAAATTAATTAAAAAAATTAATTTTAATAGAAATAGATTTCTAAAAACTTCAAATATGCAAATCAAAAATCACAGCTGATTCCGCTAAGTAGTTTTTAAGCTATGCTTAAAACACTACCCACATTACAGTCTGATTTGCAACGATTACAGATTAGGAGTTACAAACTTTAAATTTTCATAATTTCAAAACTACTTGACTGAGTGAATTCCAGTTTGTTATCATAGGGCAACATTTACTGAAAAAAACAAACATGATGCCCCAATTAGATGTATCTATTGAATTTGCTACAATTTCGGCATGAATATGACCCTCTAAGCTTATTTTTTTCAACATTAAATTAAAAAAGACAGTTTCCAGAAGAATAACTTTGTTTTTTACTGTGACAGTTTGGAGATTAAATGTTCTTTTTTGTCCCCAAATACACCCTGTGCATATGATATTTCAAATTTGTCACTTTTTATACCCAATTTGTGTCACAGAGACACTTTCCAATTAGGAACATTGCTGCACCTAACTATTATAACCCAATTTGGGTGCTTTTCTGCTCTATTACACACACACAAAAAAAAAAAAATCCAGAAACTATTTTATAAATTTTGAAAATTTATATAGAGCAGCATTGAAACTTTAATTTTTTATCTTTTATGTGGAAGGTAATTTTTTTCTCCTGTCTAAATTAAAAACGCCATAAAATAATAATAATAATAAAGTAAATCTAAAAACTTTTGAAGTCATGTAAATTATAAGAATATACAGAATTCAGCTAACCCTAATAAATACGTAGATGATAAACAATTTTCAGAAGCCATACAATTTGAAAATGTACAAGACTTTGAACTTGAAGCTCAACTGAAAATTACATAACAAAAAGGCTCAGTAAATGAAAATCATTTTTTGTTAAAATTTAAATCAGCTATTTTTTTTAAAATTCAAAATACAATTTTAAAATTACGCGTTTTAAAGTAAAATAACCTTTACTAAATCATTAAAATTAACAATTAGAAAAGCTCATTTAAATTTATTTGAAATTAAAAATATATAGAAAAATTCATTCACTTGTTTAATTTGAAATATTTTAATCATATAAACAGTTAAAAATATAGTTAAAAAATGGAGCAACAGAAAATGATATAATTTGAAAATGTGAATTCTCTTTTACTTTTGAAAACGTGAAATAAAGTAAACAAATTGTCTTGTGTTATATATCACTTATTTACACTAACTGCAATTTAACAATATACTTTTTATTGACCTATTCTGTATAAAATATATACCACCTTAAATTACCCCTTTGATAAAATAAAAAGCATATAAACTCTTCATTACTAAAAGCTAAATCTTTTTGTTTTGACCAGATTTCTCGATTAAAAATCTTAAAATATAAAAGATAATGTAAGAATTTTATTCAGAAAAAAAAAAAATGAAATTTTAAGCATTCTATTCTAGATCTGGATTATATACAGTATTCCTTTAAACATACCTATTCCAGATTATATACACTACTCTGAAATACATACACTAATTCATTTAATGAAGTTGGAGCATATATTAAAAATACTTAAGATAATTATGATTATCTGGGTATAAATTTCAATGGATCTGAAAAAATTATTCTTTGTTATTAAAATGTTTGAAAAGAAACACCAATTTTCCAGCTTTATGAGTTCTTTATAAGCGATTACAGAGTTTGCAGTGAATTAAAGTTTGATTTTTTTTAAATTTAAAATAAAAGAAACTTTTAAATCAGGTGTTTGATTTTTTTAAATATTTTAAAACTTTAGTTGTTTATTAGTTTACATTTATAAGTAATTAAAATTATATTAAAAAATATATATAAACATTTCAGAGTATTACTAACCATGGAATCTTTATTTTCCGAGTCTTTCCATAAATAAATTACATTGGAATATCGAACCATTTGTTATTTACATGTGCACAATGAAGTCATGAGATATCAACATAAATAACAATAAATATACTTTTGATTGACCTATATTTATTTATTCTAACGTTTTACAAATCCTCGCAGAAACTCTCCATGTTTTTGTATTAAAAAATTCACATAAGATTTGTACATATTTTTTTATTAAATAAATTTATGCTTTAATCTTTTAACATTTCTCAGCTGAGATTCTCTATTTTTAAATTAGAATTTTTATTTTTAAGTGTGATATTTGATTTAAATAAAATTCAAAAAGCAAGGATTTTGAGTGCTGTCTCCCCCAGTCCTTAAATTTACAATGTATTGTTGTCAAAAATAATATTTATAATGAAATATCTTAACCTAAATTTGAAAAAAAAAGTGTATTTAAATAAATCAGTTGATTTAAATCAGGATTGAAATCCAGTTGATTTAAATCAATGAACTCTGATTAAAAATTGTTAGACTAGACCAGTGTTATTTAGCAATTATTTAATTTAAATTGAGATTATAGTGCTGAAATATAATTTCAATTATTGATCTAAATATTTTAAGATTTCTGAACTTTCTGTATTATAACTGATTAGATAACGTTGAAGAAATTGGCAATGAAACTATGCTTAGATTTCAAAAGATACCAAAATTTACCAATTGCTGTAAAAAAAAGTAATTTAAAAAAATTCTTTCCAAAATCATGTACTTGCATAAAATATTTTAACAAAAGATTATATTGAAGTAAAAGTTATAACACCAATCTGGTGAATCAGCTAAATAAACTTATCAAAAGCCAATTTGATAACCTACATTTTATTTTGAAGAAATAAAATAAGGACTTGTGAATAATACTTATAAACTCTTTACAAATGAAAAAAGCAAAAATATGGAATATATAAGCACTTACTTACAGGGAAGTCCAGTTTCCAGTATATATATATATATATATATTAAATATAAATTAAAGTAAAGATACTTTAAAAAAATATTTAAAAATTACGGAAATTTAAAAAAATGTACACTACCAGTATTGGACATCTGTTTCGTGCTGGTGAAAGCTATATTTTGATAATTGTATAAGGGAATTTATCACCTCTTTAAAATTTCCGTAGGTTACCATGGGATTTCACAATCAGCATTAAAGGGAAAAAAATGATGCCACAGGAATATAGTAGAAAAACGTGATAATTTTACAAAATGTAACAAATAGAGATTTAGCAGACTATCAAATATTCGGCTGAGTACTAACTTTTTAAAAAGTATATTGATTACAAATTTTTTTTATCATGATTAATAACAAAGAAATAAATGTTTGTGAGTCTTTTATTCCTCAATGCCAGATCACTTAATAGCAGAATATTAAAAATTGCAAATAATTCAGAAAAAATATCTATAAAATAAGAGTGAATTCAATAAAAAATCGGTCTTAGCAAATATGTATGTGCTATTTTTTTTTTTTTTTACTTAAACTTATTAAAATAAATCAAGTGCATTTAATTTACACAAACATTAAATTGCACGTATTTACTAAATACCATTTTTTAAAAAATTTATAAATTACTCGATTTTTTCTGGCTAACAACAAAAGACAGAAAAAATAAAACAAACATTTATACTGAAAAATAAAATTTATTTTCAACAAAACTATAAATCAAAATGTTTTAATAAAACAAATTACAGCACTGTATTTATGCTATGTATGCTATTGGTTTTTATTCCTTCAGAATTGATGAAGTTAGTAAAAAAAGCCTGCCTAGATTCCGGCCTGATAACAGCCTTAATTAAACACCCAGTAGGATGCTACAGCAACGAAATTGACTCAGTTGAACATTTCTCCGAAAAAACTGTCACACCATCAACATATGAAAACACCTTGACGTCCTTTCTAACATCCTCATTCTCTATTAGGCAAGGATGATCTGTTCTAGCTGGAAGGCGACATTGATCACTGCAGTATTATCCTGTAATAATAATAACAGTAATAATATTAATTTTTTTATTGTACTAATTGCTAGTGACCATGTATATTTAAAAAGATAAAAAAAACAGCACAAAAGCAAAGAATGATTAAGGGGACACTTCGTCTTCAGCGATAAGTATTTTTAAGAACAAAATATTTGAAAATTTTCCTTTGAATAAAAAATTCAAAATTCATAAAATTTTTAAAAAATTTAAAAATTAAGGAAATTTTTAAAAATGTACTCTACCAGCATTGGACATCTGTTTCCTGCTGGTGAAAGCTATATTTTGATAATTGTATAAAGGAATTTATCATTTCTTTAAAATTTACATAGGTTACTATGGGATTTCACAATCAGCATTAAAAGAAAAAAAAATGGTGCCACAGGAATATAGTAGAAAAACATAACAATAATTTTACGATATGTAACAAATAGTGATTTTGCAGATTATCAAATATTCGGCTGGATACTAACTTTTTAAAAAGTATATTAATTTAAAAAAAATTTATATATTAAATTGGAAATAAAATAATAAAAAGAAAAGTGCTCAGTCAAACTGATGGCATTGAGCTCAGAGGCTATTCACACTATTTGCATATTATACTCTTATTTCAAAGAAAAAATACATTTATATAAATTAAAAGGGGGAGTCATTAGCTCCCCTATTTACGTTCTTTATACTTAACCAATAAACGTCCAAATCTAATCAGGGAAGCGCCTTATCAAAATAAACCGTTATACAACATTTGAAGCAAATTGGATGATAATTCGGCATGAAAAAACTATTTATCTAAATTAAAATGGACAATTAGTCTCCGCTCCCCCTTTATACTTAACCAACAGACCCCTCCCCCCCCCCCAAAAAAAAAAAAAAAAAAAACGAATCAGGGAAGCATCTTATCAGAATTAACCTATATAAAAAATTTGAAGCAAATCGGTTAATTCTGCATGAAAAACCCTTTTATCTAAATTAAGGGGAGGGAATTCGTCCCCTCCTTTATACTTAACAAATGAACCTCCAAAACTAATGCGGGAAGCGCCTTATCACAATGAATCAATATACAAAATTTGAAGCAAACTAGATAATTCTGCATAAAAAAACTCATTTATCTAACTTAAGGTGGATTAGCCCAGAAACAACCTATATACAAAATTTTAAGCAAATCGGATAATTCTGCATGAAAAACCCATTTATGTAAATTAAGGGGGGGGGATTAATCACCGTTCCCCTCTTTATCCTTTACCATTGAACTCCCAAAACTAATCAGGGAAGCGACTTATCACAATGAACTTATGTAGAAAATATTAAGCAAATTGTGCAATTTTGCATGTAAAACCCACTTATTTAATTTAGGGGGACTAGCCCCTGTTCCCCCTTATATTTAACCATTGAATCCCCAAAACTGATCCGGGGAAGCGCCTTATCACAATGAACCTATATACAAAATTTGAAGCAAATCGGATAATTCTGCATAAAAAACTCATTTATCTAAAGGGGGAGGAATAATCACCGTTCCCATCTTTATACTTAACCAATGAACCCCCAAAACTAATGAAGGAAGCGCCTTATCACAATGTAGCTCTATAAAAAATATGAAGAAAATTGGGAAATTTTGCATGAAAAACCCATTTATTTAATTTAGGGGGAGATTAGCCCCTGTTCCTCTTTTATATTTAACCATTGAACCCCCAGAACTGATCAGAGAAGCGCCTTATCGGAATGAACCTATATACAAAATTTGAAACAAATCGGATATTTCTGCATGAAAAACCCATTATCTAAATTAAGGGGGGATTAGCCCCCCAGTTCCACCATGTATACTTAACCAATGAACCCCCAAAGATAATCAGGGAAGCACCTTATCAGAATGAACCTATATACAATATTTGAAACAAATCGGATATTTCTGCATGAAAAACACATTGTCTAAATTAAGGGGGGGGGAGAATTAGCCCCCAATTTCCTCCTGTAAACTTAACAAATGAACCCCCAAAACTGATCAGGGAAGCGCCTTATCAGAATGAACTTATATAGAATATTTGAAACAAATCGGATAATTCTGCATGGAAAACCCATTATCTAAATTAAGAGGGGATTAGCGCCCCAGTTCCACCCTGTATACTTAACCAATGAACCCCCAAAGATAATCAGGGAAGCGCCTTATCACAATGAACCTATATGCAAAATTTGAAGCAAATTGTATAATTCAGCATGAAAAATCAATTTATCCAAATTACGAGGGATTGGACCACGTTCCCCCCTTTATATTTAACCAATGAACCCCCAAAACTGATCCAGGGAAGCGCCTTATCACAATGAACCTATATATAAAAATTGAAACAAATCTGATAATTCTGAATAAAAATCTCATTTATCTAAAGTAAGGGGGGGATTAATCACCGTCCCCCTCTGTATACTTAACCAATGAACAATCAAAACTAATGAAGGAAGCGCCTTATCACAATGAAGCTAACACATGGGCTGATAAGTTCCCGGTCTAATAAAGAATACACAACTTTTTAACAAAACTTTATGACTTTATAACTTTAATAAATAACATAACTTTAACAATAAATAATAATAATTTAATAATAATAATTTAATAAATAAATAAATAATAATAATAATTAAATAAATAATAATAATAGTTTAATAATAAATAATTTTATAACGAAAAAGCTCCAAACAGTGTTCTAAATCATTGACTTCTTGTTGTTTTTGGTCAAAAGTCAACACGCGCGGCAGCCACTTTGACAACAGCTTTTTCATAGACAAATGCTCATTCAAAATAAAACCTACACGTTTCTTGGATATCTTCAGAGTCTGAGCTATCGCCTGCAACTTCACTTTACGGTTCCCCAAAACGATTTTTTGGACTTGTTTTATGTTTTCCGGAGTAACCACCTCTTTTGCGTGGTGCATCACTGGTGTCCGTACGACCATGTTTAAATTCAGCAAACCAGTCAATAATGTTTGATTTACCTGGTGCAGTGTCCGGATAATGCTTATCAAGCCAAGCTTTTGTTTGAACGGTGTTTTTTCCCATCAAAATACAATTCTTGAAATTCTTGTTTATCCATTTTTTTTTGTTTATCAACAAAGTTGTTCAAATAAAACCACTCTAACGTTTTATCCACACGGCGAATAATCATGACATCTTTTCTGCTACCTTTTAAAGGTTAGTATTTACTAAAAAAAAAAGCATCGGTTCGGCAATTGCAACGCCATCTGTGTGCCAGACCGGGAACTTATCAGCCCATGTGTTATATACAAAATTTGAAGGAAATTGGGTAATTTTGCACGAAAAACCCATTTATTTAATTTAGGGGGATTAGCCCTTGTCCCGCCTATATATTTAACCATTGAACCCCCAAAACTGATCAGGGAAGCGTCTTATCAGAAACAATCTATATACAAAATTTTAAGCAAATCGGATAATTCTGCATGAAAAACCCATTTATGTAAATTAAGGGGGGGAGGATTAATCACCGCTCCCCGCTTTATACTTTACCATTGAACTCCCAAAACTAATCAGGGAAACGACTTATCACAATGAACTTATGTACAAAATATGAAGCAAATTGGGTAATTTTGCATGTAAAACCCACTTATTTAATTTAGGGGGACTAGCCCCTGTTCCCCCTTTATATTTAACCATTGAACCCTGAAAACTGATCAGGGAAGCGCCTTATCAGAAACAACCTAATACAAAATTTTAAGCAAATCGGATAATTCTGCATGAAAAACCCATTACATAAATTAAGGGGGGATTAGTCCCATTTTGCTCCCTTTATATTTTACCATTGAACCCCCAAAACTAATCAAGGAAGCACCTTATCTGAATGAACCTTTCATAAAAAAATTTGAAACAGTTGGATAATTCTGCTTTAAAAAATCATTTTTCTCAATTGAGAGGGGGGGGGGGGATTAGTCCCTGTTCTCCCCTTTATACTTCACCAATGTACCTACATACAAAATTTGAAGCAAGTTAGATAATTCTGCATGAAAAACCCATTTATATAAATTAAGGGTATGATTGGCCCCCGTTCCCCTCGTTTATACTTTACCATTGAACTCCCAAAACTAATCAGGGAAGCGACTTATCACAATGAACTTATGTACAAAATACGAAGCAAATTGGGTAATTTTGCATGAAAAAAACATTTCTTTATTTTAGAGGGGGGGGATTAGCCCCTGTTCTCCCTTTATATTTAACCATTGTACCGCCAAAACTGATCCGGGGAAGCACCTTATCACAATGAACCTATATACAAAATTTGAAGCAAATCGGATAATTCTGCATAAAAACTTATTTATCTAAATTAAGGGGGAGGAATAATCACCGTTCCCCTCTTTATACTTAACCAATGAACCCCCAAAACTAATAAAGGAAGCGACTTATCACAATGTAGCTCTATAAAAAATATGAAGAAAATTGGGAAATTTTGCATGAAAAACCCATTTATTTAATTTAGGGGGATATTAGCCCCTGTTCCTCTTTTATATTTAACCATTGAACCCCCAAAACTGATCAGGGAAGCGCCTTATCGGAATGAACCTATATACAAAATTTGAAACAAATCTGATATTTCTGCATGAAAAACACATTATCTAAATTAAGGGGGGGGGATTAGCCCCCAGTTCCCTCCTGTAAACTTAACAAATGAACCCCCAAAACTGATCAGGGAAGCGCCTTATCAGAATGAACCTATATAGAATATTTGAAACAAATCGGATAATTCTGCATGAAAAACCAATTTACCTAAATTAAGGGGGTGGGGGGATTAATGACCGTTGCCCTCTTTATACTTAACCAATGAACCCCCAAAACTAATGAAGGAAACGCCTTATCACAATGAAGCTATATACAAAATTTGAAGCAAATTGTGTAATTCTGCATGAAAACCCCATTTATTTAATTTAGGGAGGGGATTCGCCCCTGTTCCCCCTTTATATTTAACCATTGAACCCCCAAAGCTGATCAGAGAAGCGCCTTATTGGAATGAACCTATATACAAAATTTGAAACAAATCGGATATTTCTGCATGAAAAACACATTATCTAAATTAAAAGGGGGGGGGATTAGCCCCCAGTTCCCTCATGTAAACTTAACAAATGAACCCCCAAAACTGATCAGGGAAGCGCCTTATCAGAATGAACCTATGTATAAAATTTGAAACAAAACGGATAATTCTGCATGAAAAACCCATTTATATAAATTAAGTGGGGATCAGCCCCCGTTCCACCTCCCCTTTTTATACTTAGCAATTTAACCCCCAAAACTAATCAAGGAATCTGATTATCAGAATGAAAATATATATAAAATTTGAAAATTTAAAATCGGATAATTCTGCATGAAAAACCTATCTATGTAAATTAAGCGGGGGGGGGGGGGGGTGTTCCGGCTTTGATAACCTGTGTGCTAAAAAAAAATTCTATTACAATGATATTTCGGGTTCTGTGAATTCGAAAAATAGCAGAATTTTCAGAACATTTATGATTTATATGTTGACATTATGACTCATTTGAACATTTTTTTATTTCTTGAAATTTTCACAGTATTAACACGTGCATTTAAATACATGACAAGATTTAGTTAAAGGAAAGCACAAATATGAAATAAAATCAAATTAGATTTTTTTTTTTTTTTGTTAGAAACCCACATACAAGATAATTTTTATATAAATTAGGATGAAAAACAATACAGAAATGTAACAAAAGCTATTACAGGTTTTCTTTTTCTTTCTTTTTAAATGAAGAATTGAAGCTTTATATTTTTAAAATAAATCCCCCCCCCCCCACCTCTACTGACAAAAATTCCCTGTTTGCTTTTTTTATTCTGTTTATTTTAAATTATTAGAAAAGATTAAAAGTCATTTTTTATTTTCAAAATTATGTGAGAAAAATAAAATTTAATCAATTAAATTTGAATATACAGGGTGGGGCAGTTGAAAGCTTCTGTATGCAAGCTTTTACATCATGAATATAGGTAAAATCAACCTCAAGGTATTAAGCATATTCTACTTTACGTTTTTCACAACTAAAATATTGTCTGATATTAAAAGACTACTGAAATTTATTTTACCATATACCATTATAAATTTCGTTATAACACCCTGACATACATTTCTCAATTTTTTAATCAACATTATAGAATTTAATGGACATTCCTTTTTAATTGAATTTTAATACACTACAAATAATAAAATGTTAAATTGATTCTATAATAATGTAGTACCTGAAAAAAAAGACAATATATGATTCTGATATGGCATCGAACACAGAAAAATCTCATGAATTTATTTTAAGATCATAGGTATGTTATTGATATCTTCAGTGTTGAATTCAGGCATTTTTCTCCGAGAGGGATTTCTGTAGCTCCTGGGGGCATATTATAGAGTTCCGAGGGGGGGGGGGGAATTGCACTTTTTGACCATTAAATCATAAAATCCGAAATCTTCAGAGGGGGTGGCCATTTCAATGCTCCGGGAGAGAGGAATGCCCCCCCCCCCTCCCCCGGCTATCTCCTGAATTCAACACTGGATGCCTTACAGAATTAAACAAATAAACAAGTACCTGAATTTAGAATAAGTTAAAAACTATTTAAAAAGCAGTCTACAAAAATTTAGTTTTCATTAAGATAATATCTAAGTTAGAAATTTCTGGCACATCAAAATATTTTTTTGATTGGGGATATTTTTCTCATAAAAAATAAACTGAGCGAGAAATAAGATAATAAGCATTTTATTTCAGGCTACGCAGCTCCTTAAACATGTTATTCGGTTTGATAATCATGCACTGTAAATATATGGACATATCAAATCCCAAATATTAAAAATCACATAAATTTTAGTACTTACCATTGCGAAGTTAGAACTACGTAGAACAATTGTCCAATATTTAACAACATGGCGACATCTTCTTCATCGAAAATCTCGATTCTGTTCTGTTATCAATCACGTGACGCCACGCCTTTCATACGTCAGCAGAGAGCGAGACTGCGCAGTAAGTAAGGTGAATGCTATTTTCAATCCTTTCGGAAACTAATACGATATAAAAAGATTATTTTTATGACTGTAGGAAAACTTTCTGTTGTGATTCGGAAAAAATATTTTATCGGTTGTTTTCCGTATCGTAAAGGAAATTTATCTTTTACGAAACGGAAAAGGGTTGGAAATTTTTTACAGTGTATATGTATATACATATATATGATGAGGCAAATTGAATGTCATGTTATAGAGAGAAATACAAAGGTATTCACATATTATAAGGGTATTATAAAAAAAAAAAAATGCAAGGGGTTTTACTAACAAGAGCGAAATTTGAAATTTTTAGACATCTTCGTGAGCGCACCCTGTCCCCTCCCAAATCCTTAATAATTTTCCCCAAATGAAATTTTTTTTATGAATGCGAGCGAGCATTTAATATTTTCTCACACCAACTCTCATGGGAAAAAAGGATTCTACAGCACCCCTTTATTCGTTCAAAACTTCGCAATTGTACCTTCTTTCTTTCATTTTCATCATATTGCCACCATAGGCGTAGAGTTGTATGGGCTCGTGGGGCTCGAGTCCCACCATTAATTTTTAAAATGGACTTTTTTTAATTAAAAAAAGTTTAGTTTTTTTTTTTTTTTTTTTTTTTTTTTTTACTTTCTAATATTTTATAGAATTTTAAATTTTCCATTTTTTCCTATTTTTCTTTTGTGACAGGGAAAAACAACATTAGGAAAACTTTTTCACTTTATGTTCTATTTTTTAAAATTAGAATAAAATGCTCAACGTTTGAACTTTTGATATAAAAAATGAAAATGGAAAAAAAAAATATACATATTCAAAAAAAAAAAAAAAAAAAAAAAAAAGGAGACGTTATTCAAAGTCAATTTTCGTTGTGATTTTATTATAAACGATTCGCGAATATTGGCGAGTATCATTTTATAAACGGGTCTGTACATCCGAATTTTTATATTGTCTTAATATTTTATTTAACTTGTGACTATTTATCAGAATACGATTCTGTTTAATTTCTTTAAAAGTGACTTAAAAAAGCGACATTAAATTGGTAATTGATCTTTTTAATACTCATATACACATATTTATGTAAAAAAAAAAAAAAAAAAAAAATATGAGCCCCACCAATAATTTTCAAAACTGCACGCCAATGATTGCCACATGTGGCTGTGAACCCTAAAATACAAAATCAAATGTTACAGCCATTACTGGAAAATTTACGAGTGCACTCCTGGCCTCTTCTCCGTATAACCTGCAACCCGCCCTGCTTTTTAAATAAATCGAAAAGAATAGTTTAACAGAATGACAAAAATAAACAATTTAAAAAATTATACAGTAAGAAAATGAGGAATTAATAATGTACTTATAATACTCGTAAACAAGAATTTTTCCTCTTTACTTTTAGTGCTGCCATCTCGTAGCTTGAACATTAATTATAAGCATTAATTTCAATCTGTGGTTTTGAGTGTGTGTGTGGCAAAACGTGGTGCTGACATCTATTGACGAACTTGTGAAAACATATCTATTACTCTTATATTTCGCTTATTTTTTTTTTTTTTTTATTCAACGACAGAAGAATTAAAATAGAAGACCAATACTGTTGCCGAATTTTATGATTGCCTTGAAGGAGCAGTCGAACTATGATGTGAAGCGAGAGAAGAATTCTTGATTGTCAGGCTTTAAAAAACATAGGAATGGTCGAAGTAATCAGGGCCAGATTAAGGCATTGGCACACTAGGCACCTGGACTTCCAAATTATGTACATAAAGTTTTTAAATATTGTAGTACATTTTCATTGCTTCACTTAGTTTTATGTTGCACTATAAGAAGATGTCAATATTACCCGGAAAGTTTACTCAATCTTTATAAAAATATTTTACTCCATAATTTTTAACTCATCTATTTAATTATATTCATATGTGGTATATAGTATTTATTTTATGAAGAAATGTTTGGTTCGAATCGACAGTTGTCCGGAGGGGAATTGACTCCTGCTGGGGGTTCTAGTGTTAACTTCAAATTTATGATGTATTTTTTTCAAACCTTTTCAGCTTATTAAGACTTAACGTTACTGCTCAATTCTTATTAAGACTTAACGTTACTGCTCAATTCTTATCGCCCCACCAGTGGCTGAGAGGTTGTGCTCTCGAAGCTGGTAGACGGGAGGTGCTGGGTTCGATCCCAATCGCGCCCGTCGGCCTAATCGTTCGGAGTTTTCGTGGTTTTCTTCGAGCCGTGGATTTATCCATGCGTAAATACGGGTTAGGTTCCCTTAGAAAGACCCCCACGAAGGGCACTCCCCCTGGGCCTATATCCCAAGTGCAGATAATTGGCCGTCAACAATCAACCCAACCCAACCCAATTCTTATCATTTGCCCGGTAGTAACTAAAGTGCATTTTAATCCGGTTGCTACTAATGTATCCTGCCACCGCCTACTTGTGCTGTTATTGATAAATTGGATATTGTAAATTGATAAATTGGATATTAGGCTGTTAATTTTTTTTTTTAGTTTCTGACATTAAAAAGCCTTGTTAGGATTCCATTGAAAAGTTATATAACAGATAGATGCGCGAATATTATTTCACCTAACAGCATGGTATACACAAGGGGGGCCTCGCATAGTGTCTGTGCCTTCAAAAATCATAGTCGGTTATAGGGGTAATACATGAAAAAACAAAAAAAAAATCCAGCAAAAATTTTTTTATATATATATCAATAGTTCAGCTTTGTTTCACCAGTACTATTAAAAGAACTACTAAAATTATTGAAAACTGGCAAAAGATCGAACAAGGCTGCCAAATTACCACTTTTAGGTAGTTTTCGAATATAAGTTTAAAACAAAAATCTTGATTTAGATCGTAAAAAGGGGGGGCAAATTTCAAAGAACGTTTTAATATTTATAACAGCAGAAATTTATTTAAGTATTTGATAAAAAAGATGAAGCATTCAAAAATTGTTTTGAGGAAAATCGCCAACAGAATTGAATGGCATTTTGATTAAGGATTATTGCCACTGTAGTCGGAGCAGCATCCGTAATCGGGATATCATTCATTTCGCTGCGTGATGTTGCTAAGCAATGCATTTAGAGCACTGGCAACTTTTCAGCATATTTTGACATGCATATTTGAAGTGAACACATTGGTAAGTGAGACGTAAAACTGAAAAAAAGAAAATAATAATTTACGAATGTCTTAATTTAGGTTATTATAACTAGGAAAATTAATATATCCGTGCATATCACCTTAATACAATCAACTCAATAATCTCTTCCAACAGAGTTGAAAAGTGTTTATACATCCGGTTTGTCTGGCCGCTATTTGTACTATAACTCGCTTAAATAGAGTCGGATTGCCTTGTAATTGATATATGTTATTGAGGTTTACCATTGCATGTTCGGTATTGAAAATGAAGTGAATAGCATTTATAGTTCGTTTAAAGGAGCACCCAAAGGAATGGCGTTACATTGTGGTCTATGGCGAGAAATCGTTTTGAAGTGTGTTTTAATGACGTTAAACTATTTCAAACGTATTGACATTGATATACATCACGAAGGTGCACTACAAGATGCTTACTGCAGAAAATACATTTATCGTTCATTGAAGGGACACAAAAAAGGATTCGGTTACAGTACTGCCTGTGAGCGATTATTGCTGGTGCGTTTTTAAGTGTGGTATGCGTTCTAAATCGAACTTATTTTTTGCATACTATATGGTGCATATAAATTCTATAGATCCTATACAGGGCTGCACAAAAGAATTTGAGTACATTTCCACTTATGGCTTGTTTAGAGAGTTATAAGTTGTTATTATAACTGCTGATGCTGAAAGTGAGTTTTTAGTTGTGATACGTTTTCATATTAAACTAATTTTTGTCTATTACTTGGTAAGCACAAATTCTATACATGATATACAGGGCAGTACAAAAGTTGTCGAGTACATTTCCGCTTATTGATGGAAATTGCTGAACGGGAGTTTTCAACGGTGTTGTGTGTTTCTTAACTGAACTAAATTTTGGCATACTGTGTAGTATATATACAAACCTATAGATTATATACAGGGTTGCACAACAGAATTTTAATATTTTTCCGATTATTGATGGTGACTGATGAAATTGAGGTTTTTAGGGTTCATCTCACGAAACCCTATTACTCCGGCTCTGTTGTCTGTCTGTCACAGAGCCATTCTCAGAACCTATATAACTTAAAGAGTTGAAACTTTGTGTATATATTTTAATACGTGCTAGGAAGCTCAAAATATTAAAATTTGAAAAAATCGTATTCTCTTAATAAATAGAGATAAAAAACTAAAATTCTAACAGCCTTTTCCTATTAAATTTCAACATTTTTCGTTATAGTTGTTGCCAACAATTAAAAATTCCCAATAAAATTCTTTCTACAATAATTAATATTCTATTGAAAGATTTCAACGTGAAAAATGAAAATGAAATAAAAAGTTTCAGCAACTGAAAAAAAAGATTAATAGGACGTCCTGTGGGTAATAAAACGGAAAGTTTCAAAGATTTTTCAATAATACAAGGAGTATGTGTATGTACAGAAAGCAGATTAATATCACGTCATTAGAGAATTAAAAGGAAAATTAATCTGACGTCATATCGGAAGTTTAACGGATTTCTCAAATGTTTGAGAATAATACAAAGCGAGTATCAATATGAGTAATAGAGAATAGTAAATATATGAGTTTGAGGAACGTATTGAATCATGATAAAAACCCGAATATGGAAATATTCGCATATTTTAACATTTTGAAGGTGTACAACATGTTTAATTTTGATATTATTATTTTTTTTAATATCGCATTTAATCCACATGACAGATATTATTATGACAGAGTAGGGTTAGCGTAGCGGGCTGGACAGAGTAGCGGGCTGGTTTAGATATTCGAAAAAACGAAAAAATAGACCAGTAAATTTTCTGACGAATACTTTTCCAGCAATTAATTTTTTCAGTAGATTGAAATTTTTCATTTTCCGAGATTAATCTGTGGCAACGATTAGCGAAAAACCCAGTCGTCAGCAACGCATAGCTTTTTTATTAAAGAGGATGAGGGCGTGATTCAGTGTCGTGGGCACTCTAACAGGCCGAAGGCCGAAATGTCGGAGCATTCAGTCGCATAAACTTAAAAGATAATTTTTTTTTTTTTTTTTTTTTTTTTTTTTTTAATGTTTACTGGCATAAAATTAAGGTTGCAATAACAGCCGCTGAATCTTCATTTTCAAGTCTTTATTCAGTCGGCAGTTGCCTTAGGTAATGCTCAAATGCTAATCTATCAGCAAGTGCCCCCATTCTTCAAATTGGTAGAGCATATCTTTTGCGAAAGGCACTTGTCATGAATCATCAGTTCAATCATTCTCTAAACAATGAACTCTACTAAAAGCAACATAAGTTGCTCTAACTGGCAACTCCTTCGGACCAATGTCCACATCTATATATGACAAAGTTAAACCTTGGTGACAGCGTATGCAATTGTTAAAGACTACTGAGTTCGCGGGCATGACTTCGTTTTTCTTTCAAAGATTTAGAATTGATTGAAAACAGTTAGACAGTCGTGATATTAGATAATCTTCCATAATCGATCTACTGCTAAGGAGTAAGCGATGCTGGCAACAGTGCGATTGAAAGTGAATGAGAATAATTTAAAGAGTTGCTACAAAACAAAATCCACTCTATTATGCGGAATCACACTTGAAAAAATATATTACTTATCTGTGGATCCGATTACGGAGGATTAATTATCATATTATGGTAGTTTTGCATCTAATAAATGAATTATAACATTTTCAAAATAGACAAAAAGCACATTTTGACTGATGTGTAAATAGCCACCTGCGAATAGATTTTATCTGTTAACATTTAGATATTTCTGCGGTTGATTTTTCCATAAAGTGAAATAACCAATTCATAAATTAGAATATAAAAGTCAAAAGTATTAAGTTTTGCTATTAAAATATTAGTCGGATACATTTGATCATATGACGTGAAAAAAAAAAATCTGAACAATGAATATAACTTTGGTTCTAATTAATGGATAAAAAAAAAAAAAAAAAAAAAAAAAAAGTACCACTTAGTTCGTATAAAGTTCTTCATAAACGTGGGATATTGGATCAAAAGTATACTTGGGTCCTCCCATGACTCGTATTTTTAAAAGAGAAAAGCTCTTAAGGCTCTTCATCAGTCAGACCGCAAATCTCCTCTCTCATGTTAAACTTGTAGGCTTGGAGTGCATCCGTATTTTTCAAATTAAAATGTGTTCATTCTTTTTGCTGTATGCTCTTCTTGGAAAGATGTTTTTTCTTTTTTATTTGAAAATTTTATTTCTAAAATACACAGTTTTATTTCAAGTGTTAAAATCTTATTTACAATCCATCAGTTTCAGTTAAATCTTAGCCCTTAAAATATAAAATTAAGTCTATATTTAAGAAATATTTTGTCAATGAACCAGGTTTTTTACTTTTGACAGTAATTTAAAGAAAAAAAAACAATTCGCGGTTTTTCGCACTGTTAATACGAAAAAAAAAAAAAAGCTTTAAATTGTTTGAATATTTTCTAAAATTGGAATTAAAAACACAATTAACAATTTATTGACTTCTAAATGCTAAACATACTCAATTAATTAACAGCTACGCACTTTATAATCTGGAGAATATTCGAAGAAAAATCAATGCTGGGTCTTGGGGTCTGGGCTATCTCTTTAAAGAAGCCCGATTGAAAAACAAGTGGGTAAGTGTGATCGAAGATAGCACAAAGTGTTTCATTTAATATTCCTTTCAAAATACCTTATCCTTTAATTAATAAATCCAAGTAATTAATTTATAATTATCATTATCATTTATCAATACACTTTATCAAAAAGAATTATTCCACTCGTTGTTAATTTTCTTTTTTTCCCCTTTCGTATCGGAAAGTGAATGTTTTTTCAACTTAGTAAATCATAATAATATAATAAAATTATTAATATGTCGATCATACCATTAAATTACATTTTAGGTATACTTTTATGTTAGTCGGGCGCCAGGTTAACATGAAAGTACCGAAAAAATATATCAAGTGATTAATTTCTGCCTTCAATCCAAATTTTCCTTACTTTACCTGTAAAAGTTGTTTTGGTGCATGGGTAGTGCGAAAGTGGGAAAACGGAATAGTTACTTTTGCATAATATGTAAACTTAGAAAAAAATAATTTGATTAGTAGATTAACTAGCTTTTGGAGTTTTATGTACAGCGATAAAATAATACAAAAATAAAAGTTTTTTTTTAATACTTTTAAAAACTGTTATTTAATTATCTTTTGCAGTTTATCTCATCTTTCATGTTATTTTCCCACATAAAATACAAGCGGCTTTCTTTCGCCAATGTGCCAACCCTTTATACGGAACAAATTTTAATGTTTTCTATTAAACAAAAGAAAAAATAAAGTTATTTCTTTCTATCATTAGCTTTGAAAGGCAATATCACATTTTTGGAATACATGGTAGGAGTACAATATTATGATGTACAGATAACAAAACTGCCAGTCAAATGGGTCACTAGTGGGGGCGGGAGGTGGGTCCCATAGCAACATCGCATAGCCCATTGCAAAGTAAAATGAATAGCATACCGATTGCGATTACGGATGTACCACGAGACTACGTAGAATCCATAATCGGGATTACATTCATTTCCTTTTTTCAGCATGTTGTTTTTTTGTTGCTATGGCAACACCTCCACAGGTGCGTCAGATGACTGCCAGTTTCGTTATCTGCAGGGCTTTACAAATTTGAAAAACTCTGGTAGCCAGGTATAAATTCTAGTCGCCAGTAAAAAAAAAAATTAAAACCAATTATAAAATATTATTGAGAAACAATCCAGAACCAGACACTTGTCGCCAAGACAGAGTGACGCCGAACTAATGTTCAACGTGTGTGGTGCATACAGACGCCAAGCATTTTAAGCGGGGAAGAAATATATAAAAAATGCATATTCTTATTAAAATGAATTATTCTTGAATATTTAAAGTTTTATAGATTTACTTCGAAAGAATTACTTATAATCACTTATATGTTATTATTCTTTAAAATTAATGTGATAGATTAATCAGTTTTAATTCTGAACACAAAAGTCTGATTTGAAACTTACAAAAAGTGTAAACCTTTTTTATCGTTGCATGCAATTTTTAGATGCCATATAAGTTGGATTGACAATGTTTCTTATTGTAACTTTCCCCCCTCTCTCCACATTCTAATCACATGACATGTTAGCGGACTACAGCGGAAAACCGGAAAAGAATGGCGTTTTATGTGCATGAAATGGAAAATACCTAAACTTGGCTTTAGCCAAAATGTCGTTTGTGCTCATTTTTTGTAAAAAAAAAATAAATAAATAAAACAAAAAAGTCAGATTAAAAAACTTAGTCGCCAGATAAAAAAAGTTGGTCGCCAGTGGCGACCTGGCAACCGCATTTGTCAAGCCCTGGTTATCTGTATTCAAGAAAAAGTATATTTTCAAGGAAACACCAAATTTTTAATTTCTGTTGTTACGTTATTCCCCTGACTTGCATAAAAATCTTGCATTGTCATCCATATAAATGAGCTCAACCATACTTATCCAATAAAATATACGGGACTAAATTGTACAACCAGCATGTTTTAATCACTACTTTAAAAAATAGTGCATAAACGTTTTCTGATACAGAATAAATCTCTTGAAAATTGAAACTCTGGCCCGGATTCCCGCTGCCTTCGTGCTGTATATCGCGCGTGCTGCCTGGGAAATTTCTTAATTCCATTTTCACCACCAGAAGGCGCATTCTGTTCTAAACAAATCTATTTCCGAGGGAACCTCCGGCACAGGTTCCCGCTGCACCGTATAGAGATAATAAGGGTAGGAGATTATTAAATTTCTGCAAATAAAAATAGAATAGAAAACCAGTAAGGAATATTAGGGGAAAATGCAGCCAATTAGCTTAATTTAGCACAACTTTAGTTAGGTTATTGTAATCTGGTTTGTTTTACATTGAGTGATAAACATTCACACCCAGGGCTTAATAAATGCGGTCGCTACTGGCGACCAAGTTATTTAATATGGAAGGGTTTTTTTTTTATATAAAAATTGACCTAAGAAATGAGCAAAAGCGGAAATTTTTCCTATTCCACCCCTACTCGTGCGTAGCAAGCAAGATTCCTCTTCTCTCGTACTTTTAGTGGAAGAACCAAGCTTAAAAGGCATTTTCCATCGATGCCCCCTCATCAGATATAGATTTTGTAGCGCTCAACTAAAACTTCAACGCCCATTTGAACCATTTGGAAATCAGCATTACCCGAACATGTCGGTTAATTCAGCTTTTAGAGCATTTCGGAATTTTTTTTTTTCAAAGATATATAATTTTGATAAGTTTCATTAGAAAACTTAGTTTATATTATCTTTCTAAATTATGTACTATTTTAAACTTTGTAACTAACAATTCTAAACTATGCTTGTTATTTTTTCTGAATTAATTCCTATAAAAACTTTCGTGCTTCTTGAAAATCAATGACGGGGAAGGGCGGGCGGAGGAAAATATCTTATTACTGGCGACTATGTAATTTTTTGCTGGCTATCAGATTTTTTCAAATTTATAACATCTGTCTCCATGTTTATATGAGTTCTGTTTGTATATTTTATTGTGTAAATTGTGTAAAAATTGAAATTGTACGCTATTTAGAAGCTAAAAGAATTGCAGTGAAATCGAAGTTTATTGGTCACATGTTGCCACCGTCAAAATGACGTCATCGTTACTCATAGCTATTAAAATTAATATTCGAAAAAGCATAAAATTGGCAGGCATGACTTTGGTGGGATTTGTAATCAAATGGCGTTTTTCACATTTTAATAAACGTATTACATCTTGAGTTATGATTGGCTGTCTCATGGCTAACTTTCTCGGGCAGGTATGTCCCGAAAATCGGTTCAAAATGCCAACTTTGACAAAATTGTTTTGAGAAATCTTCTGCTTTTGTAAATAAATGGGAAACGCTATTCGATTTTATAGTTTATGAATAAGAACACTTGCAAATTTTATGCCTTTACGAGTAAAAATGAATTCAGGAGTGTGATAAAAGTGTGTCAGTATCCAGTTTGAATTTGAGAACAGCTTTAAAAGTGTCCTCAAATCCAGGGCACCCTTTCAACATTTTCTTGGAGGTGGGTAGTGTTAAAGTTTTACTTGAAGGTGCAAAAATTTCTTTTGATCGTGTAGTGCACAAGTTGAGGAGCAATTGATACGGTTTTACTTTCTTATATGTTTTTAAAAATAGTCAAAGTACTCATTAATGATAAATGTGCCTCACTTGGAGAATGTTGCAATAGCAAAGTTTAGAAAATATCTTGTATTATTATAAAGCCAAAACATAGCTATGAGTAATGATGACGTATTTTGACAGTGGCAACGCGAGACCAATAAATTTCGCTTTTATTGCAATTAACTCCTAACGAGCGCACAATTTCAATTTTTAAACCGTCGAATAATAAATAAATAAATAAATAAATAAATAAATAAATGTTTTTTCAATGGCAATTTGTTTGAAAACTGTGTCCCCAATTTGTGATTTTTTATGATTTTTAAAATAATTTTCAAGCATTTTGATAGATTAAAAAAAAAAAAAAAAATCTATCTCTATTGAGGGAAGCCCGATTACGAAGGATTAACCCGTTTGCACTTAAAACAATATAAATAGTTCAGCATTTATTTCCGCCTAATAATTCAGAACGAAATTAAAACTTCATCAACAAATAAATAAAATTTAAAAAAAAAAAACATCAATTTTACAGACATGCAATCGAACTATGCTCTTAAACCACTGAAATGATCGTAATCAAAAAGGTTGCTGTAAGTAGCAAAATCTTTGGCGATTTCATCGGCTATTAACTCCTGCCATGCGGCTAATACGAAAGCATCGCTTTTAAGGAATTTAAAAACTATGTGAGTACATTATTAATATTTTTCATATAAAAAGGTTTTGCGGTGCAGTTAGTGATGAATCTAAATATATATACAATATATAAAATGAAATCTATTGGAATTTTCAGTTAAAAAAATGGTTTTCACCTACATTCTGCAACCCGGGTTCGATCCTCTACTTATTAATAATTATTAGTTTTTGTGTTTAAAATATTTTTTAATATCAATATTTCTAATTTAGTCAAACCTGACAATTTTTTTTAAACTTTTGTTCAATTTCTAATTTTAAATTCCCCCCCCCCCCCCTCTGACATGTGATGACTGATAAATAATGAAGTATAAAATTCCTTGAGGGGAGAAACTTCCCCTCTCTAGCCTTCGTCCAAATAGCAACTTTGCTCAAATATTTTCCTTTTGCGAGCAACAGAATATAACAACTCTTATAATTTTCTTGTAAATATATTAATGCTACATCATGAATCATGATCTATTGTTCTTTGTTGGACACTTTTCAGTAAATATCATATTCTGAAAATTGCTAATTTTGAGACCATTTACCATTATAGTAAATGAAAAACGTTGTTCGATTTCTTGTTATCTAAATCACCTGCAATTCTCTTTTAAAAATGCAGGCATTTTATTGCATAGACACATACGATACTTTATTTCTTTACAAAATATGGTTTTTTTTTTCATTCTTTAATTCCTACTATTAGCTCACACCCTCTATATATTTATATATCTTGTTCAAATTTTCAATCGTTAATAAAATACTTTTTATTCATCCACTCAAGTTCAAATACATTTTTTAAAACTTGTAGTGGATGACACTTGATGTTAATACAGTTTTTTCAAATATTAATTCATTAATTAAATTAAATTAATTAATTTTAGTTTTATATTTCATTTCTGTTCAAAAGTATAGACTCACTCCATATTTTAATCTCCTTTGCCCGCGCGCCGCCTGATCTTCGTCCATAAAAAGCCCCATTATCTTTTTACGCGTGAAGGTTTCGCTATGGT
The DNA here is from genome assembly GCA_963931845.1 of Maratus michaelseni. NCBI lineage: Eukaryota > Metazoa > Arthropoda > Arachnida > Araneae > Salticidae > Maratus > Maratus michaelseni. Next base: position 408,955,568 of record OZ007590.1, on the reverse strand, counting down.
ACTTCATTGTGAAGTTTGGTAATTTTTGAAAATCGGCATAATCATTAGATCCGAAGTTTATATCAAGAAAAACACAATTTTTTACTTTTCTAACGCAGTTTGTCTAACAATTTTGTGAGAAATACTTTTCAAGCTATTAATTTTTGGTATTTTAGCTATTTATTTTTTATTGAATTTTTAATACATTTCAAAAATTTCTCTTATATAAGATATTTAGCAGGGTATAAATTTCGGAATAAATACCGTCAGTGGCGAAGCGTGTAGATCGCTGGAAAAAAAATTTCCTTTTGACCTAAGTAGGAATTGACTTTAAAAAAATATATATATTACTTGTTCAACTTAGTATTACTTCAATGTTGCCTTATCATGCTTGCCTTGTCAAACAATGAGTTATGTGGTGAGTCTAGCTGTTTAGAAACTCATTGATGACAAAAAACTTTCGCACATAGATTATTTGTTAATATTTAATTTGAATGTTTTGTCCAATCGTTGAACTATTTCAGAAATTTAATACTGAGTAAAAATAAATAAAAAATAAAATAAATATGTACATATCCTCATCATTTTTATTTGTAGAAATCATTTGTCCTTTTTAAAATGTACTTTTCTACAATACAAACTTTTCAATAATAAAATCTTCATGCTGTTTGTATGAAGTTTGAAGTGTTATGAAAATGAAACGCAGATCAACAATCTGTCATTTTTGAAGGGGTTTTATACTAGTTGGTATATGTTTTCTATTACTACCAAAACAAAAACATGCAAATTTTGTAAGAAAATAAAGAATATGTAAATTTATTAAATGAAGCCATGTTCATTAAGATTTTCACTGAAAAGCAGTGGATCTTCGAAATATTATTCATAAAAAGAAGAAGAAACTAGATTGGCGATTTGTCGCCAAATATAGCAACTCGTCTTTCCGATATTTAAGATAAATTATTGCTTTGGGGGGATGTCCTCCAACAGAAACTCAATGCACACAGCCTCCATGCGACCATTTCTCGGATTACAGTTCCACAAATGTTTACCAAATCATTTTGGACTCTGTGTCACACAGAGTATATTTAGCTTTTTCTGAGTATGTTCTCAGTTTTCAGATGGTCTTCAATAGTTTTGTCACCTGAATCAACACAAAAGTCAAACAGATCTTCAAAATTTCCACTTTGCAGGAGTTTTCCACGAAGTGAAAGGTCATGACTACTACAGTATGACTATGTCATAGTTTTCAAAATAGATCCAAGTTCAGTTCTGTTCGACTAGACTACTCCATCTCTAGCTGAGTCCAAATGTTAAATTATGTTTTTCATTTTCCATGTCTACGGAATCAGAGAAGTTTTGGGCATTAGTTATAGCTTCTTGGTGCCAATGGGATTTGTCATGTGCCCTTGCATCTTCATGAAAATATTTCAAGTCCTTCTGCGCATTAACTAGAAATGCACCAAAAAGTCCACTTCTTCAAATTGCTTTGAACAGTACGCAATAGTTACAAAGGTCACCTTTCAAAGAAGTAGAATATACGAGCCAAGGATATGTTTCCGGCCAATTCTTGGGTATCTACTTCAAGTCGAACCCTAATAATTTATGCAGACATTTAACAGTAATAAAGATGTTTAACGGAATTTTCAACAGACTTACCTTGCGCACGATATCACGAAAATTGCTAGAAATGCACAGTAATTCGATCAGACATCGTATAAAATTTCAACTTAATTCCAAAATGTAGAGCCTCTAGTTCAGTGCTATTTGGACCCGGATAATGATAACTTCCACAAGTTTTTGTGATATCATTTCATTTTACATAGGTTATTGACAATTTTGTTGAAGTACCTTCATATGAAGCTAACAATAATATTATTGTTAAGGCTGTTCTCAAATCCAAACTGGCTACTTTATGGCATGTTTTTTTAATTCATTTTTGTTCAGAAACGCATGAAATTGGCAGGCGTTCTTATTCAGAAACTTTATAATCGAAAGACGTTTCCATTTTTTGGTAAAGGCAGATGATCTTTCAGAAAATACTTTTCAAAGTGGAAATTTTGAATCGAATTTCTAACGCAATAGCGTGAGAAGGGAGAAAAACGTGTTGCCATGTGACACGAATCTCTTATAACTTGATAAGTAATTTGTTTATCAAAATATAGAAAACTCCAATCGATTCCAAATCGCTTCAATAGTCAGGCCTGTCAATTGTATGCCTTTGTGTTTAAAAATGAATCTGAAAATGTGTCAGAATGTTTCGCATTGTTAAGTGAGTAGATCAGTTGATAATCACCTTAAATTTATGAGCAAAAATTCGTGTTCGGCTTGGAGTGAAACCCCCCTGTATTTTTGATTAAACAAAAGGGTTGCAATTCCGGTTTCCTACACAAAAATTATTTCCTGTAGTGTATTCTTTCATCCCTTACAGCTTGTTTCATCTTTGTTGAAAGTTGAAACAATTAGTATAAATGTAACATCAGCTTTGTGTTATTTCATTGCTGCATTTTACGTTTTGTAACTCTAAGATAGTAAATACCGTTTAAATGAATAATGTCTCAGTGTCTGATTCTAATAAACGGAAAAAATAATAGTATGATTTAAGTTATTAAAAAGTCTGATTCGATTAACTAGTGTTTCTAATAAGAGGCAGCTAGTAATGGACTAGCTATCAATAACTCCCCCCCCCCCCGCACCTTTCCTAGAGCCAAATCCTGGCAGCGCCACTATATATATATATATATATATATATATATAGTGGTGCAGCGCAGCCAGGATTTGGCAACTATAGTTGCGCAGTTGCGCTAAAATATATAGTTATTACTTATTAAAACAAAACCTTATATTACTCTTATTGGTAAAATACAATTAGTTTAATAATACTCAACATGGATTAAATTACATTTATTGTTGGCAGATCGTGGTAAAGTTGTTGTTAAGCAACAATCACGCCCATACTTAAGAGGAGACAGAAAAACTAAACCGAAACCAAACCATATCGACCATTCATGAACCTCCATGGATTCATTCATTGAACGTGAGTGATTGATTCTTAAGTCACAGTCATGGCTAATTCGATGTTTACCATCGTGGGCTTGTTTGATGATCACTATCTGCTGATTTATTTAGTCATCAGTTTTATTCAAACAATATTAGGTGAGGATTGATTTTTCTTATTTTAAAAACGAGATCGATCAATCAAGCGGGAGATTTTTTTTTAAAAGAGTGAAATTTGATTCTCAAGAGTGAACGAATAAACAGACGAATCCACAGAGTAGTGAACCAATCAACCAACCGCAAATTGACGAACAATTATGGCGGTGTTTTGATTTTTCAAAGAAGTGTCGTCAAAACCGAAAAAGCTTATTTATTACAGTGGCTCATATTTGTTTTTGGACACTTGTGTTTTTGAAACTTACTTATAAAAAGCATCATCTAAATATTAAAGTATCTACTTAAATTTTTTTTCATATAAACTTTCTTTTGTCTGTAATAAAACCTACGTACTATTGTAATGAAAATATATTCAAAACTTTTTTTTGTTCAAAAAATTAATTTACCGAGAAAGTGCTACGGACAATCTCGCATAAGTAATTGGACACTTTGAACATTTAACAAATGTAAACAAAAATTTACAAATATTCAAACATTTTAATACTTTCTTGAGTATCCTTTACCTGCAATTACACGTTTAATACGTTTTGGCATCTATGCAAATAGTTTTTTTGTATAAGAATGTTCAATTTTGCTCCATATCTCTGTTAATACTGTTTTAAGTCGTGCTTTCGAAGAAATATAATATTTTTTTTGTTATTTTCTCCAGTTCATGCCACACATTTTCAATTGGGTTTAAATCTGCAGAATAGGGTGGAGTCATGATAACTTTGTGAGAGTTGTATAGCAGTCACAAGCGAACATTTAGGGCTGTATGTTTGGGATCATTATCTTGATACAACTTGAATACGTTTTGAATTTCCAAGTTTTTGGGCAGATATTTTCCAGTTTTCCTTCAAGATATTTACAAACTTATATTGGCCCATATTATTTTCAATGAAAATTAAATTTCACATACCAGACAGAAACAGCAAAACATCCCCAAACCATTATGCCTCCACCTCCATGTTTGACAGTTGGCAATATATTTTTCAGATTGAGCTTTTCGTTGGGCTTTCTCCACACAGTTATTCGCCCATCAGACGAAAATATGTTAAATTTTGATTCATCCACAAACATGACGTTTTCCCAAAACGATACATCTTTGCCTACCATGGATTTTGCAAAATCCAGACATAACTTTCTTGCTCTATGATTAATGAAAAATTTTCTTCTGGCAACTCTATTGTTGTATCCATATGATCTGATAACTAGTCTAACAGTTTCAGGTTTTATTATAGACTTTTATTGCAAACCTGTTTTCTAATTCTGTTGTAAGTTTCACTGCACTAATTCTTGTATTTCTCCTGATTTTATGCATAATAAACCTTTGATTCCTGGGAGTTAGCTTGTAAGAAGCTCTGATTTTAATGCTTTTTCAACAGTTCCATGTAGTTTCCACCATTTTATAACAGCAAAAACAGTTGAATGTCTTACTTTAAGAAGTTTTGCAATAGTTCTGATGCTTTTACTATCTTTAAAATGCTCTATGATTAAATTACTAATAGAATTTGTTGCATCTTTGTAGTACCCGGCCATGTTCACTTCAAATATAGAAATGTAAACAAATTTACATGAAGTAGTAGTAATTTCAAAGTGCAGACGATAATATTTGACATATATTACCATTTATAATAAAAATAAATAACAAAAAATATCTGTCAAAAAAATTAATAAAGCTTTCAAGTGTCCTATTACGTATGGGAGATTGTTTTTCTAATACTTTCTCAGTAAATTATTTTTTTTTTTTAAAAAGGGTTTGAATTTATTTTTATTACAATATGTAGGTTTTATTATAGACAAAAGAAAGTTTATATGAAAAAATTTTTCAGTAGATCCTTTAATATTTAGAAGATGTTTTTATAAGTAAGTTTTAAAAACACAAGTGTCCAAAACAAATGTGAGCTACTGTAGATATTTTTTTTCAGTCCAGATGTGCTCTTCGCGTGATACACATGTTGCGGTAACCTGTAACATTTTTCTTAAAACCCACATTTTGTGTTAATTGGGTTTGTTTCTTCTCTTTTGGCTATTAGAATTGACTCTTCTGTCGTTTTTTACTGCTTTTAATGTAAAGTGACTCTTTGAATTCTTTGCTCATTATTGAACATGTAGTGGTTAATTTAATTTTTACATTTTTGTTAGAATTGTTTGATTTTAGCAAGGTCCAAAAAAAAAAAAAGACAGCCGAAAATTTTTAGGGTACAGCTATCGCAGACGCACTGGGGTATCTTTTTGGGGCTAAAATGGTGATTTTATGCCTGGGCAACCCGCCGATTTTGGCATAATTTTGCTTCGAATGACAACGCGGTAGAGCAGATTCTGTGGGTTTTATATTAAATTAAATAGTGTGTGTTTTCTAATAAATTAATTATTGTTTGTGTTTTATAATAAAATAATATATGTGTGTTTATAATAAAAATTGCATGTGTGAATAACAAAATAAACTGTTTCATAATAAAATCAAACTAACATATGCTGTTTTAGCAATCTAGGCCTAACAGGTACCCAAACATGGGTTTTCTTGCCAAAATGGCACAAAACAAAAATCGCACCGACCCCAGATGTGTCAGCCGGCCTTTTATTTACAAAAAGGTGGTTTATAACTAATACACTATTTTTAATGCTCTCATAATTTTTTTCTACTAAAAAAAATATACACTTCTATTAAATATTATCAAATTAATTTATGAGTGCTAAAAGGTTATTATGAAGGCAAAATGTCTAAAAGAAAAATATATAGACATATAAGGAGATTTTATTAAGGATTTTTTAGATTGCAATGGCAACAATCTTCTATTTGTTTATTGGCATTATAGTTTGGCGATAGTTTTTTTTATGGATAGTGGTCGATGGGATAATGGAAAAGTACCTTATATTTAATTAAGTATTGACAAATCATCACACATCAAAAAGAAAACATTGTTCTTATGTATTGCTATTGTACTTTTAAAATTGATTTAAATTACATAATTTGGTACTTTTATGTTAGACGGGTGACAATGATCGCTAAAATTTTTTAATTCTTGCCAATCTTTTTAACATTAGCTAATAACAAATACCCAATGTTTTAATATTGTAATATAATACTTAAAAATAGCTAAAATGATAAAATACTTTAAAACAAACATCAATACAGTTGCCTAGCAACCAATATCTTTTATTGCTGTAGAAATGCAAGATTGTGTTCAGCATTAGATTTCTGCAAACATTGCACACCATCCTTTCCTTGGTATTAAGAATGTGATGGAAAAAGTTCCAAATGATATAGTTTTCTTCGATGAAACAGATGCAAAATCATATGAACACACACTTATAAATTGTTCTGCTGAAAGTCTAGTGACAGCTGAATGTTCGTCTGCCGTAGATTTTCCATAATGAGACTATTTAAACTTAATTTTTAAATACAAAACAAATTATTCTTGTATTTGATTACATAGTTAAACCTTCAAAATAATTACGATAAAAATGCTTCTGTCACTTGTTTGGCACCATTTGTGACTAAGCAGACCAGGATATTATTATAGTAGATACTAGATGAAGGCAACATTTTCCATATTTTGTTATTTTTGTATTTACATAACTTAGCATAAGCCTCTAAAAATACACCGGAAGTTTGAAAATACTCTCACATTGTTTTCATTTTGGTCTGTGCCATTTTTAGCGGTAATGATCAATAGACATTTCACCTTTTTGCGAGGCCAGCGACTCCAGCATTTCTACGTTCCCCTGTAAGCTTAACATAGGAAGCGGCAGTGCATTCATCCAAACTGTATGAAGGTGATGATTTGTGCATGTGCCTGGTTTTACCGATCCTGAGTGGATGGATTTCGTTACATTTTTTCCCGTATTAGGCGTGGCTTTCGCTAGTCAATCATATTAAATTCATCATATTATTTTAAGATTCATTTGATTTATTTCTAGATAAATTCATCAATTAATTAACTAATCACTTCAAAAATTTCCGTTCATTAACTTAATAACCCCCGTTTATTAATGTTATGAATGTATGAAGGGATGTAATGTAATTTTTAGTCAGAAGAAGAGGAAAATTAATCTTACGATGTAGTACTTTGTTGTGTGTGTTTGTTTTCGGCACGAGTCTCTGTTGGAACTTGCATTAATATTCTGAAATTCAAATCACTTGAAACATTCTTATGATCTGGTGAAATGATAAAATTTAGTGATGTATTGCAGTGTGTTTTTATTTTAAATTTTAAAGAGTTTTACTTAGTTTATCGATTTTTATATTTTTAATTAATTATATTAACTAGTTATTGGTGTATTAATTTATTTTAGTTTAAATTAAATTAGTCTTATCTTAGATCTAACTAAATATTAAGATTTCTGTGAAATGCCAAACCTAGCATCAAAATAAAATATGTATGGAATTCTGCAAAAAGGCAGACACATCACTAACTAGACCTAAAACAACATTCTATATTAATAATGTCCTATCCAACCATCTGAAGACATCCTGAAATAAAAGAGGGGAGGTGGGAGAATTAGCTGTCAAAATAAAATATATTAATGTATATCATACATCCTGAAAACTACAGAGTTCTCATGGTAATGAGATGTATAAAGTGTTATTGCTTTATCTGTATGTTGGCAATTCCTAAAAATCAACTCTCTTTCAATGCATAAATTTATTTATCAGTTATAACTCTGAATTATAAAATCGGTATATGTGTAAATTATATTATATCTCATACTTTTCTGGGTGTCAGAAAAAATAATTAAATAAAATATTGCGCAATTTAAATTAAAAAATTATTTGTTGACTTAAAAATGTCTTTTTACTATAGTTTGCAGATTACTGAACTGTGGGATACCGAGATGGCCAATGTTTGAAAAATTGCGTGCATTAAAGTTCGTTTAGCAGTCTTCATTCTGTGAACAGAGACTATCTGAGAACCTCTACAAACTGAAAATAAATGTAAAGTTTATTAATTTCTTCCTTGCCTTATTATTATTATTATTAAAATACCTCATGTCATTTTTTTTTTTTTTTTATAGAGTCACCTGGGGTAATTCCTGGTCAGCAAGTTTCTGGGGTAATTCCTTGTCACAGTCCTTTTTATGTTTTAAGAACACTTCACCAAAATAAAAAAAATCATAGAGGTACCCTGAACTATCCTCATTGGAAATTATTACTTAATTATGAGTTTATTGTTTATTTATTTTGAAAAAAAAATCTTTTTGAAATGGCTTGTTAAATTTCTGTAAAATAACATTGGCCTTTGTTATGATATATTTTTACAAAGATCTTGGTCACAACTAAAGTTTTAAATATTTTTATTTTTTCTCTTTTTGGCTGAATTGTGAACTACTTCAGTTACTGAAAAATAGTTTTGGATTTACTATTACTATTTTAAATAATTTACAGGAGTGCACCAAATACTGACCCATGTTACTGGGGTAATTCTTGGTCACTGGGGTAATTCCTGGCCAATACTGTTCTCAACATTTAAGCATTGTTATTTTTCCTATTATTGACATATTTCATTGATTTAAATTATCTGCAATACTTTGAGCCTTAACTGCAAAGTTAACTGTAACCACAGTGTAAGATTCTTAACTGTTAATGATTAATATTAAATATACTGAATTTTACTTTATTAAATTTCATCCCATTATTTTGTAAATTTTAATAATTATTATTATACTTATAATTATACAAAGAAAATGTCTTAACTGTAACTGCAATGTACTATTCACTTGCTAAGCACACAGTTTAGACTAACACCAAAAACAGTAGCACGCTCAGACGTTCGGTGAAATATTGATACAAAAGCTGCTGTCATAACCAATAATTATTTTCTGAAACTAGTCGCAGAACGTGACAGAGAAATAAAAGAAAATGTTAATCAAACGAAAAAGAGACAAGAAAGTAAGGGGATACGAAAAAGAAAAAACATAGATCAGGACCCAGATGAACCACCAGATATGTCAACTGTAATTGAGCAGTTGAATAAAAATACATCATCGTTGCAAAATGCAAAAAATGTGATTGAAAACATACAGAATTCAATAGAAGAGCATAGATACTATGCTGTATATTATGATAAAGATCTGTTCTACGTTGGAAAAGTCACAAAAATGGCGGGCAGTGCAGTGTGCGTAAAGTTCCTGGAAAGAGGAGCAGGAAACTTACGCTGGCCAAAGCAAGATAGAATAGAGACAGTTGACATTTGCTATATTTTCTACAGACCTATTGATTTGAAAGGTGTAGACCCATTCACAGCAGATATAGAAGCTATAAATATTGCATAGAAATTGTAAAAAAAATATTTTGGCTAAAGATGTGTTGAATGTATATATTTCTCATGTTGATTAAATTTATATTTAACCTTGAAATAACTAAGTAAAGTGTTTAATTAGCTATAGATAATAAAATTAATAATCGAATTAGTTTAATAAATTGTATTAATAATATACATAAAAAATGTATATGTATTTGCATCAAATATGTGAGTGACCAATAATTACCCCATAAGTGTCCAGGAATTACCCCATCCCTGGGGTAAATCCTGGTCACTAATTAACTATAATTATTCAAATTACTTGTGCATTATTGATAAAATAAATATTTTATTAGATGGACATCACAATGTGCTTACTCCATGCCAAAATTAGTAACTCTAGCTTAGATAGATTTTGTAATAATTGAATGTTGATGCTTTTTGACCAGGAATTACCCCGGGTGACTCTATACTTTACAGATAAATGGTAACCCACCAATATAATGTTATTAATTATTGGTACTCAGGGCTTAATTTCTAGCAAAAAATGTAACAGAGCTGTAATATTTTGCTGAAATAACTGGCATAGTGTATTCCGCCGTGCCCTCCACCCGCATATTTATTTTTCAATGCATTATTTTTAAATTTTAAACCAATTTGTATTCAATAAAGGAAATTTTTTCATATATTTCGACGATATCTATATGCATTTATATTAAAATAAATATATTGAACAGAGCAAAAAAATTAAAATCAGGAGTGGGAAATTTTCTAAAAATCCTACTCACAAATGATGTCTGTGTATCAACTAGCAAAACACAGCATACAGCGCTGTTCTGGTGGGCTTCGGTGCATAGTATTTATAAGCTCAGATGGGTTTCCACCAATATTTATATATTCACTAAACATAAGGAAAGGGCATGTTTACAAACAAACACTTCCGCCAATCAATCTACCACTACATTTTTGCCTCAGCGATCATTGCAGGAATCGTATCATATCATAGACCTGTTAAATGTAGACCAATCAGATCGCTCGAATTCATGTGTACCACAGTCAATAGAATGACCAATAGTTATGCAAGTAGTGTGTGGAACTATAATTTAAGCTTCCGTTTTCCAGAAGCGCTGGGCTCTGAAGTGCAGTATGTATGAGCTCTGGTCAATTCTGTTCAATTTTTAAATATTAACTAAATACATAGAAGTACTTGAGCTGAGCTCTGCTGCAAATTGAGCATCGTGGGTACTTCTTCAGCATCCTGTTGACCACTTTCTATAAAAAAAAAACTATCTCCAAACGGTAGGCTTTAACTGCAAAAATGCATGATCATCAGGTGCATTACATGTGTTGAGTATGTCATCATGTGATTTTTAATTCGGCATTTATCTGAATTTTCAGTTATGATTTACTGATTTATTAAGTATTTTGTTATTTAAAATAACAATTATGTCATTAAACAGAGACATCATGATATTAAAAGAGAAAAAGCATTAAAAAAAATGTTGCGATCAACTGACGTCACAAACATTTATCCTCCAGCTGAGAGGGATAATTAAGAAAAATATTGTATATAAATAAATATCCAAGATTATTTTTTTCTGTTTTGATTAATATTTTGTACATTTTATTGCTTAAAGTTACTGATAATTGACACTTTAGTGAGAGGTCCTTTTCTGAAGTTCTTGTAATTTTTTTTTTTTAGATTCCAATGGCAACATTTTTCCATTTATTTATTGGCATACGCATTACAGTTTGGCAATAGTTTTTTTTAATGGAAAATGGTCGATGGGATAATGCAGAACTACCGAATTATCTAAAGAAATAATCATTTATTTATTGATTTATTTGATATCTAAAATCATAAAATTGATTAAAGTTTACGAAATATAAATATTTGCTTTACTACACATTATTAAAAGTGATAAATGAATGTTGACTCAGGTGGTACACTGTCCCCTCACTTTTAGGTAGCTTTCAATACAAAAAGGTATAAAGCTACTTTTTGCAGCCGTTCGGAGGAAAGCAATTCTGGAAAATTTCAGTATATTTTCACTGATCATGACCCCAAAACCACCCTCCGTTGCAATGTTGATTTATATATATACATATATCCTTATGTATATATGTATAATCTATGTCATGCGATAACACTCGTATTAATAAACCAATTTAGATGAAGCTAATGTGTGTATTAAGCTCACACCAATGTCTCGACCGAGTTCATTGGCCTGCTTGGTCTGCCATCTTGTTTCAAAATGGTGGCCACTGAAAGATTTAAAACTAAAATAAATATAAAAAAGAGTTAAAAATTTTAATTTATTTTTTGCTTAAGTGTTAGGCCTTGATACAAGAATTCCGGAGCATTTTTTGTTTTACCTCTATCTTTAAAAATGACTGAGATTGTTGTTTTGCATGAGATGCACAGTTTGAAATTCTAGGGTGGCTGACATTTTGCAACAAGACAGCACATTACAAAAAACCAACGATTAATTTATGAGTTTTAGTGAACACAATTTTTCTCAAATTATTATCTTTCATTGTTGTAATTATTTTCCTAATCATACGCATAAAACTATATATTGATATCCATTAGCGCCAAATTCTCACTAAACTTGGCGACACTTGGTGAAATATCGCCAAATTTGGTAATCAAGAATAAGTCTTCATAAATGAAGCCAACTTGGCTGTAGTTGACTAATTTGGCAAATTTCTTATTCAAATTCAGTATTAACGAATCTTCTGTAAACAGGGTTCTTTGCATTTTAGCTTGCTGTTTCGAGTAACATTAGCTAAAATTTTAAAACGAAAATATAGGAAAGCTACCTTTTCCTCCCAGTACAGGCCGGAAGGACTTTTTCATTTTATCCCAAGCGTCTCTACTGTTTTTTTATTTTCAAGGGGGATGTTAGGAATGTGGGGATTCAGATCTTCAAATTTATTAAATGTTTAAAAAAATAAGCTCATTAATAAATTAGCAATTTTAAGGAAAAAGGCACTGATTTTTAACACTTTTCAACAAAGTCGAAATTCTTTATGACCTCGATCTGTCCATGTGTTGGTGCTCAAACTTCAGTAAGTATACTTAAATTGTGATGAAATTGAATTGATACATGTTTTTCATTACATAATGTTTCTTATTTAAAATGTATGCGGCCTTTATCTTTCGTTGATATGAGCATAAAAAAAACAATATATATCCTTATACTTGACGGTTTGTATTTAGAAAAGTTTTTGAAGTACACTTAAATGAATTTATAGGTCCAAAATATAATGAAAATGATGTACTGAATTGAGATTCATTACAGTTACATAAAAATAATGGTTCCAGACATCGCAGTCTATATTGAATAAATTTGATTTAAGTGATAACCTGAAAGAAAATGACACATGTTACTAAGGATCATTAATGCATGTTTGTATGCATGAAACAGTCCTTTTACAGAGCTGCACTAAAGAACTCCGGTATTGCTGTCTATGTGTGTAAATGTCAAAAGCGTGTTTTCGATTATATGCGTTTTTCATAAGAATAAAATTAATTTGCCAAGTGGTGTGGGGGAAACGACAATTTGTATATGGTATGTAAACTCTATAATTTGTATACAGGGCTGTGTAAAAGAATTCAAATGCATTACTGTCTATGTCAAATGAATTGAATTTTAGTATATGTTATGTGGTGGGAATATGATACAAGGTCACTCTAAATATTTTGAATACATTAAAATCTACTTACAAGTATTGTTTGATATGTATTTAAACTGGAACAAATTTTATTTTTGATTACAATGTACTAGAAGTTTTTTACCGCACATACACAATATTGGTACTTTTAAATTTTGCTGGCATTCATGAATGAGGAGTACAATGTGTTGGCTAGTCTACCTTAGCTAGGCTTTGTCGAATAAATTGGATTAATGTGACGAAAACTTGGTGATTTGGAGACAAATTTTCACACTTTTATTTAATAATAATTTTATTTTAATTAATGAACCGTCTAATTTTTCTAATGATAAACAAGCCCCACCAGCTGCTGAGAGGTTCTGCTTTCAAAGCTGGTAGACGGGAGATACTAGTTTCAAACCCTTGTCGCACTCGTTGATCTAACCGTTTGGAATTTTCCATGGTTTTCTTCGAACCTTGCCGTAAACACAGGTTAGGATCCATTAAAAAGATCCCCACGGAGGGTACTCCCCCCTAGGGCCTATATTTCTCATTGATAATCGCCCGTCATAAATCAACCAACCAATCATCTAATAATAAACATTAATTATAACCAAACTCTGACTTAAAAATTGGGAAATCATAAACTGACCACGAACAGAAAATATCAAAAAATAAAAAACAAAAAGTTAGTTTTTTTTCTTTTTTTACTCATTTTATGCCTTTAAAATTCAATTTAATTAAAAAAAAAAAAAAAATGTTCTTGTGCAGCATTTGAAATTAAAAAATAACATTCATTCCAATAAAAAGATGTATAGTTATCCTCGGTCAACATTTTCTTGGTAATGTTTTCTATTTGAAACGGTATTTATCAGTTATCTTGGATCACAAATTGATTTAAAAATAGCTTAGATATCAAACCGTTTAGAAGATTTATATGAAAATTCAATTTTTGACACAGTGATCTATAACATGTCTATTAAATTTCAGCTCAATCGAATAAATTGTTTGGAAGCTATCCACTCACACGTACATACTTATACAAACATCATTTTTAAAACCATCAAAAGCAAGTTTTGGAGACCTGAAAACATGAGGAAAGCTAACATACACACCTGTGTAAAGAATCGTTGCAAACATATAAAAATTGCAACCAGGGGACTATAAATTTTACCTTATTTCTTTATTAATTCATTTTATTTTTTATCACGGTCACGATACTTTCCTTATATTATTTGTATCCGTAAGGAGCAATCGCAGTATTATTAAAACAAATTTCTTGAAAAACCTTTTTGTGTGAATTTGTGCTGCAGAATTCCAAGATGTTTCAGTCATGAAATAGGGTTTTTAATCTTTAAATTATATAAAAATCTATTATTGAGTTGCAACAGGGGTGACAACACTGATCTACATAAAGGAACTTGAATTAATTTATATTAAATTAAATTTAGTTTAACTTTTCAATGACTTTTTTCTTCAGTTAAAAATGAAAAGCAAGATGCAAAATCAAGTTTACCTGTGTGACACATGTTCAGGACTATAAGCCTCCCACTACTTTTTTTTTCCCAGGACTACACCGCTGTTTGACTCTTAATTCCTAAAGTTTGTTAAACTAAATAAAATAATTGCTAAAACTCACTACTTCTTTGTAAATGAGGAATTACAATGAAAATTAACATCTATTAGAAAATAAATAAATTGTTGATTTGGTTGTTTGTACCGTCATTTGTTGAAAGATAGTCTCTGAAGTATCAGCCTTCAACATACTCATTATCAAGTATATTGTACAAATTATTAAGTATTTAATTGATATAATAGTTTGATTTAATAAATTACAGTTTATTGTTCTCTTGATTGGGTAAATAATAGAACAAGATGACTATTATCTGTTACCTACAAGGACCATGAATTGTCTTTTATTATAATATAAAGGTATTTAATTGGATAAACTTTTAAAATTTTATAGCTAAAGTCATTCGCTATTTAATATAAAGTATCAAATTGACCATCATTAAAAATTATCTAGATATCTGTATATTTACACTTGAGAGTCAATTTACCTAAATAGGAATTCAGATTGAAAAAAAAAATATTTAACTAATATTAATGTAAAAGCTATATATATATATATTAAATAAAATACTTAATCAAAGTTTTACATAAAATTAACTCTTAAATCAAAGGCTGAAATCTGGTTATAGCAACCTTAATCCTCTAAAATTCACAGTTGTAAAAGTAAAAAATCTTATGCAATTGTATTTAAATAAAAATAAGTAAACCATCCCTTTTCTGCATAGTAATGTTATCTTTTTTTTTCTATAGATAAGATATTAGTAAAGTGTAGCCAGAAAAGCTGGAGGCATAATTTATCTTTTTGTAATGGAATAAATTGAATACTATTGTGACATTGTGACTTGATTCAACAACCCCCCCCCCCCCCCCCCCCACCGGAGAGGAGCAGTTATTTGAGCATCCCTTCTCTTCAGCTAAACTGGTAAGCGGGACAACCCTTTTTGTTTATAGATTCCTTGTATTTGTAACCGAATCAAATTATGATTTGTATAAATTTGAATAGATTATTTCTTTATGTTAAAAAAATAAAACAAATATTTTTTTTAGATATTTTCTGTTTTTCTATATTTGTTGATTTTTTTTTTTTTTTTTTGTATTTTTATGTTAGCTGGGTGCCAGTGATAACTTGCCAAAGCTTGTTTCAATTGGCATCATTTGAATTGTAATCTTTTATGTGAGATTTTGTTATTTGTATTGATATGTTTGTGTTTACGTATTTTATTATGATTATATTTTAGCTATTTTTATTTCAGATTTTTAAGATGTATTGCAATGTTAAAATATTGTCTAGTTGTTATTAGCTAATGTTAAAAGATTGTCGAAAACAAGATAGGCGATCACTGCCGCCCAGCTAACATAAAAGTACCTCCTTTTTCGCAACGTTATTTCTTCTTCAGCTCTCATTGCTTTACTTTTTAATCCAAAATTATATAAAATTTATATTTAATGGACTTAATTTAGAAGAGAAAGAAGGAAAAAAAAATATCATGAAATTTTATGTTACTTCTTTATTTATTTTTAACTGTGTCATTGAAAATTTGTTACTGTACATTGTAGAACTACCATTTTCAAATAGTGGCTTTTTATTGTTTTATTTATTTTTTTATTTGTGCCACAAATTGTGCTCACTCAAGCATCATTATTTATATAAATTTTGATATTTACTTTTATTTACTTTACTTATTGTCATTACTATATATATTCATACATACAGTAAAATTCCAAAAATAATCCTCCTCTCCAATTTTCAAAAAATTTTACTTTAAAAAAAAAAAAAATCATTTGTAAAGCCCCCTTGCCAAAAAATTTTGGTTGCAATTTATTTTCACCCATCCCTTGATGATGAAATTTTTGATGGTATCGATAAGCGTCCCAAGGTTAGTTTCTTTGTTTTCATTCTCCCTAGTGTTCTCGGCCCCACCAGTGACTGAGAGGTTCTGCTCTCAAAGCTGGTAGACGGGAGGTGCTGGGTTCACAAACCCCTGTCGCACTCGTTGACCTAACTGTTTGGAGTTTGCCGTGGTTTTCTTCGAACCTAGCCGTAAATATGGGTTAGGATCCCTTAAAAAGACCTCCACGGAGGGCACTCCCCCCTAGGGCCTATATCCCTCGTGTTGATAATTGGACATCAGAAATCAACTCAACTCAACCCTAGTGTTCTTGCTTTCTTATGTCATGTATGTTTGTTAAAGTTTAAAGTTAAAATACATTTTAATTCAGTTTTATTTATATAATGTGGCTTGTGTTTTTACCATAGCCCCAAGTTTACAGTAAAGTAATTGAAGTTCCAGTTCATGCTGGCTTTCCGGTAAATACGTGATTTGTTCATGCTCTAGCACTCTGATTGCCAAATCACTGTTAGTCACTGTTCCCGTCAGTCACATGTAATTTTTGACGTAATGACGCGTGAACCAATGATGTTTTGTGTACGATTTTCGCTTTCAGGAATGACAATATGTGATACGTACATGCATGGACCAGACTTGTATAACTGATGGAATGAGTTGACTTTGACAGTATTTTTTGAAAAATCTTACGAAAAAATAGAAAAGAACTTTTGATTACAAGGTTTCTGAATAAGAACACCTGCCAATTTCACACGTTTCCAAACAAAAATGAATTAAAAAATACAGGCCTCCCACGTGGTTCCCTTTTCCCCCCCTAAAGTCCCCTTTTTAAAAAAGTCTCCTTTAATACCCTTTTATGCATTTTGATCCCCTTTCAGTGACAGGAAATTTTTTAAAAAAATCACTGTGAAATACGGTAAAACGCATTAAAAATCTCTAAAAATTCAAAAATCGCAGATGAAATTTTTTTTTACCAGCTCTGCTTGACCAGCCTTCAAAGACTGACCTTGGCACAGGCTTGTCCACTGGCGGAAAAAGATGTCCCGGACAAAATATCATTTCGTCCATTTTGTCCACTTTTAATAAATTGAAAATTAAAAATGCGGAATTGAACCATAATAAATAAAAATATTGATTCTTCTCATTCAAGAAACGACTTTTATATCAAAATATCACATATACATATTTATATACACAACAGTATGTGCAATATTTTGCGTGAAAATGGAACTAAGTTCAGTTCCTCTAGAACAGCCATTCTCAACCTTTTTTTCTCGTGGGTCGCAAACTTATGTTTGGGACGTTAGGCGGACCGTAACATACTTATACAATAATGTAAAAACTGGTTATTAAAACAGTGAGATATCAAAAGTAGTATAACAAAGCAATATAATAAAGTTAATATAAATCCGTAGGATTGAAGGTTTGTCGTCGAAAAAATGTTAACAAATATTAATACCACTATTTCCAAACAATGCATTTCGTGCTTTTTTTTTTCTTCTTTTTTATTACAAATGATGTAGAAATATGCCACGAAGTTTCTTGTTTAGAAATAGTGGTGTAAAATGTTTTGCTGCTATTTTTTTCTGTGACAAACATTTCACCGTAAGAAGCATTATTAGCTATATATGGTAAGTATAAAACGTAATAATATAATAATGCAACATTTCCAAGGGCTGAAGGGAAAAAAAAACAGATTTTCTTTAATAAATCAGACTTTTACTCAAAACAAAAACATTATATCTATTTATGTAAAAATATGTAGCGCAAATTTAATAAATTTGGAAAAATGTTTGATTAGTGTCAAAGATTAAAAAATGTATACACTACTGTAGCACAAATATGATTGCATGTAAAAAGAACTTTTGACTAAGGAAATGACCTTTAAGATGTTGTAACATAATTTAAATTAGTAATTATAAATAATAGAACAAATTTTGTTTTCTCATGAAAATATATAAAAGAACAGTGAGGTCTTAAAAACCTTTTATGCACATCTCAATTAATTTTATATATAATTATGTGTCTCGGGCCGCACATAAAGTTTTGCCAGGCCACATGCGGGCCTCAGGCTGAGTATGGCTGCTCTAGAAGCTTTTTTATGCAAACATGTTTATAAATAAAATATATATCAATATTAAGATATAATGTGTTAAATGTCAATTGTAAAGCATATACATTTGCAGTGAATTTTAACTTGTTTATCATATGGCAGTTCCACTGCAATTAATAATCAGTTTAAAAAATTTAAAAATGTTTGACAGCCTCAAATCTTATTAAAAAAATAAGTCATATGATGAAATAACAAGTTAATGTTAATTATGAAAATGTTACATTGAAATGAAACCTGTGCTTGTAAGGACATTAATAATTTAATATATGCATAAAAACATTCAGTATATACACATTTTACTATGGGGGGAACATCAATAAGAAGTAGAAAAATATAATGATAAAAAATTTCTTTTAGTTAAAATATCAAATGCAAAATAGCCAGGAAATAATAAAGAAATTAACATAAATGTATAAAATACATACTATAAAATTTTGTTATTCAAGATACATAAAGGTTGTAAAATATTTAATAGTCGTCAAATGCTTAAGGATCAAGAGCAAGTTGTTTTGTCTTTAGAACTTAACATTTTATAAGCCATTAAAAATTTTGTAGCAGTTTGTAATCCAAGCCTATTTCTAAGTTTGTTTTGCATCATGCTGAATTGAAAAAATTTGTTCAATGCTTGCTGGTGAGGCTACGCAATGAAAAAGATGACATGCAAAATTTGAAATATTTTTTGTTACTGTATCTTTTCAGTGATTCCAACCATTCTGCTAAGGATAGATTATTTATGATTGCATCAGAAAAATACATATCAGGAAATGGAGATGCCTTAGTAGAAAATTTAACAATCAATGGCAAAATTTTTTTATCAATGCCATTCACACATTTTCTTGCTATTTCTTCTTAGTCATTAGTAAGTTCCTCACCCATGTATTTTGGATGCAGCTGGTGTGATACAGTCTTCAAATCTTTTCTGTAAACATTTATTATAAATTCCAAGTTCTTCAGATTTAAAAGTTGTCGAGAATTCATTGGTTACATCTGCAATAGTAGAGGAATCTCTCTGTAACACATCCAGTGAAATACTGATGGTGTGATGGTAAAAATGATGGCACTGATGGTAAAAATAACAGACTGATTAGATATTTCCGTTCTTTATATAAAGCAATGTTGTTAATTATATTCCTTATGTTTGTATCTACTTTTTCATGTTCATCAATAATTTTCAAGAAAACATCTTTTTTTTACACATACATCTCCCAGCATTTAATTTGACTGTTCCATTGAGTTTCATTAGGAATTTGAGGCATTACACCACCATAAAAATTTAGAAACCTTTTAGCTACGTGATGACTGGAATTCTTAGCCAGAACTATAGGCTAAATTAAAAGACAATCAACTCCACCATTGATAAAATTCATTATGAATAAAAGAGCCTAAGTTTAGGTTCAGTTTCTTAAGTTTTGGTTTAGGTTTTTAGTTTCTGTTCAAGTTTTCAGTTTTGGTTTAGGTTCTGATTCAACTTAATCAAAACTGTTTGACATATGCAGCATAAGATTATTTTTACAGTAAAATATTATCTAAAATTAATTATACCAACGTGTAATTAACATTTTGTTTGTGGATTTATTAGATTATGATTAATGTGCAGTCGTTCTATTTTAATTAAATGATTAATTGGAAAAAATATATTCTATTATTAATTAATAATGTAAGATTCATTCCCAGTTCTCATCAATATTGAATTTGAATGAGAATGTCTCCAAATTACTCAGTTATAGCCAAACTGGCTTCATTTATGGCAGCCTATTTTGTTGCCAAATTTGTTGATGTTTGGCAACATGTAGTGAAATATCGCCAAACTAGGTGAGAATTTGACTCTGGCGAATATGAACATATAGTGTTAAACTTATAAACAGGTATGCTTAAGTCTTTATGAGTTGGAAAGATGATTCCAACAATGAAAGAAAATTTGCGAGAAAGTTCACTAAAACTCATAAATGAAACGCTTTTATGGAGGAATCCTACTGTCTTGTTTCAAAATGTCAGCCACCCTAAAATTTCAAACTGCTGTATTTCAGTCAGATTTTAAGACAGAGGCAAAACAAAAATTGCTCCAGAATCCTTGGATTTTGAGTTTGAAATCTTGAAATGGCTATCACAGCGACGCCTTCCAGTAGAATATCCCCAAATTCAACTGGGACCTGCAGACAATGGTCAAAAACATATACAAAGGAATTGGTTTAATTCTCTGTATATAACTTCATGTACTTTTCAATGATACAATAATGAAAATGGAACAAAAATTGCTATCATAGTGCTTCCTTTTGTCTGAATATCCCCAAATTCAAGTGGGACCTGTTGGCCATAGCCAGAAACCTAAAAATGAAATTTGGTTCAATTCTAGGCATAACTTCATACACTTTTCGATGATACAAAGAGGACATACACACAGACAGACAGACATTTTGTAAAACCATGTTTTTCGGAATATCTGACCCCTAAAACATGTAAGTCCGTCAAAAATCGGAAGTAAAAAAAAATCACTTACAATACTTTCTTCTATTATAGATAAAAGAAAGTAAACATGCTACAATTGCATAAAAAATTAAATTAAAAAAAACCTAATCAAAAAAATTCAAAAACTAACTTTAGATATACAGGTACTTTCTGCCAAATCTTATAGCTCTATACACAATGGTCTCTTTCAGCACACAGACAAACTTCTATCTTTATTATAATAGATGTAGTTTAGATTTTGATGGAGAAGTATATTCTTATTAAAAGATATATTCTTAATTACATTTTTTTAAAAATACTTTCATTAATATATATTTACAAGTGTAAATGCCAATCCTAGGACGGTGGGTAGAATTCATGAATTCCATTTAAAATTTAAAATAATTGATAAAAAATATTCATATACTATTTATCGACAATAAGGGAAACCGACCTGAAACGGGGCATGACCTGCTGCTTAGGATCTGATTAATGAATGGACCTCTGGGGTTTTAATAACATATTTTTAAATCAATTTTTATCTAGAAATGGAAAAATTATTTTACAATAATAATATACAGTTTGCAGATCAGGCAGACTTTTAAAATTTTCAACTGATAATTCATGCTTTCTTCATTCCCTTTCCATAATCACGATGTCTGTTCATTTTCCACTATCGGAGATCCTGCCCCTGTTATATAGAGTGACATACCCAATTGATCCTTTAAAAGTAATAAAATACAATCTATTTATATAATATGCAAGTGAACAATTATTATTTCAAGCTTTTTTTTTTACTGTTACTTTTAATAATTTTAATTTTCCTGAATCCCTTTACTTTTCTGACTTCTTTATTAAAAAGTTAATTCATCTAACCTGTAATTTATTTTTTTAAGCTATTGTTAACATGTAATCAAGGTATACAATTAAGATGAAGTAATTATTAAAGCTTCCATTCAAATCCATAATCTTAATAATTAAGAAAGGAAAAATCTGAAAATTACATCATATTAACATAATCTTATAAATTTTTCTGTTTAGTTTTTGCAACATGCAAATAAATTTCAAGCTAAGCATAATGTCATTTTTTTTTTTTTTTTTGCAAGTTGAGCAAACCCTGTATTAAAAATTCTGCTACTTTTTTTGTATGCTCACCTTATTTGTAATTATTATTATTGATATTTTGTGTCATTTTAACTTTTCTTATAAACTTGTCTGCCATCCATGTCCTTGAATTTTCATTTATTCATTTTAAACAAACTTTTTTTTTTAAAAATACATGAAATTTGGATTTTCCAGTAACACTTTACCCCCCCCCCCCCCAACCCTCCTACTTTAAAAATTTGATTGATAAATCTCATGATAGCTGTTGATTTCCTTGAAAACTTTGTGGTGAAAACTGCATTCCAGTGGCATGTTACTGTCACTATGAGAAAACAACCAGAATTCTCACTTTTTTTTTTTGGGGGGGGGGGAGGGGGGGGGGATGCAGTTTCTTTTTACTACTTATTAAAATGTATTTTCTTTTCAAATATTCAATAATTTATGAATCTGTGGTTGTGGATACTGTTAAGTTAAAATATGTCATAGGACCTTGAAATCCATTAAATAAAACATGGTGTCTTGTGATAAAATGCCTGTCAGCCATTACTTCGCCTTCAATTTCACGGATTAGGAAATATATATCAAGCTTAAGTCTCCAATCTGCATCAATGAAATTTATTAACAGTATACACCCACTACTTGCTGTATATTGGACCTCTTGTAAATACTACGTTCCAAATGAACTCTGAAGTGAAGTCCTGACAGCAATTGCATATTCTAGACTAGAATAAAGTTAACATTTTCTTCCTGTAGTCTTTAAATTTTAATCTGTTGATCCAATATGAGCAATTAATGAAGCTTTACCTTCTCTCATATCATACAATGGGATTTGGAGATCATAACCCACAGGTCAATTAATTTTCTTAAATAAAACATTTATAATCTCCATTTCTTTCTTTTAAATATAGCCGAAAAAATGACAACCTTCTTCTGTTGTTTACTGTAATTTTTGTAATGTATATTCCAGAATTAAATTTGTTATATTGTGTTTTATTTACCATTCAAGGAAAAAATTCAAGGAAGTTTTTCACTGCTAACACCTTGTAGATCAGTTTCTTTTTTTTACTATATATTATTTTTTATTTATTCTTCCAAAGTTGCTGCTTACTATCATGAATTTTTAACTATATTGTGGGTTTCGGGGCCATGGCCTCGTACCACAAGCCACTTGCTTTGGAAGCGGTGAAAAAGCAGAGTGTAGTATTTTAAATACAAGGTTAAATTCACCGATATATTTTGTCTGGAGAAACTAACCAATGAAGCCTGCCAATTTTAGATTAGAGTGAATAATTTGATTACTCAAAAAAAGTTATTATGACAATGTAATTTATAATAGATTTAATTATACCAATTTTAAATTAAATGATGCCTGATAAAAAGTTACTGTTTACAAGCTTTATTGTACTTTATTGTTCACAGACTGAAAGGAATTAAGCTTTTTAATTATTATTTAATGTTTCTTTCATTTGTTCAGTCCCCAAAATATCTTTAGAAACATTGTAAATTATCTTAATCTTAGATTTTAATAGTTTTTCCAATCATTTTAAAAATTAAGAAAATGTATGATTTTTATCAATTATTAAAAAGAAAAATCATCTGATCAAAATTACAATTTAAATCACATATTTAAACTACCTGATTAAAATAGTTGACATAGCTATCAGTTCCTGGTAGCACATATGTATATTTTCTCATATTTCAATATGTTGTGAACAGTGTTATGTGTTGATGCAGCCTTTTGTGCTCTTGAATGCTACTGGATGGATGACTTATATTACGAGATAACTGTACAAAATTTCTTTTTATAAAATTAAATGTTATGTGCAAATATAAATAATTAAAATGTTTTTTTATGAATCAAATGAGAACTCTCTGATTCTACTGTGCCTATATATACAATCTGTCTCTGATCTTGTAATTGAGGCGTGTGTACATTTCTTGCCTGTGTTACTTAACTGTCTTACTGTACTTAAAAAAAATTATTGATGTGGCCCTCAAGCATGCAGAGTTGAAGACTATTATATGTTTCAAATTATCTTTTTCTAAAAACTTTGGGTTTCTACTTTCTAGTTTCTTCTATAAATGAAAACTTTATTTTATTCTGCTTTGTTTTATTAAACAAAATAATACTTTATTTTATTTTAGTCACTTTATTTCAGCTGTTAAACACATTTTTCTGTGAAAAGCAATCCAAATTCTGTAAGCAAACAGTTTCTTCATGTTTTTCTGTGCATTTCACAGGCCATTTTGGTTTGTTAAGAATGATTTTGTCTTGTTTCTGCCTGATGGAAGGTTTATGAATTATTTTGGTTTATTAAGTAGCTTGTATGCACTTAAACCTGATAACTTTTATTCTAAGCTTGTTTGAGCCTGAAATTTTGGAGTACAGTCCTGCATTCCTTGAGTTACACCCGATCCAAACCTGAAAATTCTATTATGTCAACCCCATGGAGCTGTGAAAAGAAAGGAATAGACATATCGATCTTCTCCTGTTGAAAGCTTTGAAGCCAGAAAACGAGTTCTTTCCTCCTCTCCAGTATCTGCCATATTCGACTTTGACCAATAGCAGTCCAGTCTCTAGTGCAAGACACATTTAAATATGGCAGATGCAGAAAGGGTGTAAAAAACAGCCTCAAGTGATGTCATTTATGACTACTCCTTTCTTTTCATAGCTCTACGGTCAACCCAAACCAAACAAAAATATTTTCATTGACCCAAAAACCTCATTCAATCCTGACAAAATACTTTTCATTGACCGAAACCTGGCACACTTTAACCCAAACCTGCCCAAAGTCTGGAAGGAAAGGAAATTAATCCTTTTTTAATACAATTATGAAAAAATAGTCTACAATTTTACCTCAAATATCAAATTTGTCTTTTATGTTGAAAAATAAGTAGTATTTACCTCTTTCCTATTCAAATATATATATATTTTTTTTTTTCATTTTAAGAAATATTCTGCACTTTCTGTTGAAAAATCTCGTTATCTTGAACCTGACCTGCAAGAATAAAAATTAAACTTGTTCCTGAAATATTTAGAGTCAACCCAGTACACAATAAAAAAAATTAGTGCCAACCCAAACTGCAGATATCAGGTTGGGTTAATGTAAAATCATATTAACCACATTGATGTGGGGTAATCTAATTCAGAGCCATATCCAGAGTTCATCTTGTATGATTTAGGAAGTAATATCAGACCAATAAAATAGCTCTTTTAAAATCAATAATAGTTTTCTGTCACTATCTGGCTTTGATAAAAATATTTTATTATTATGGATACAGTATTTGTTTACAAAGTTTCATGGAAAAAAAAAAAAAACTTGCATCATTTTCCACCAGTGTTCAGTCTAATGGGAAATTGACAAGAGTATTATCCCTTGTATTTAAACATAAGTTATCACTGTGAAATGACAAGGAAAGCATTTAATTATAAATTTTATCTTTTGTAACTACATTCAACTCTTTCTAAATTCTAACTCTTTATAATCCATAATTTTTTGCAATCCACCATTCACTTTGATTATAAATAATGCAAATCACAGTTTACAGTTCAGCTCATGGAACTTATTTATATGGCAATAAATTTTATTAATTATGAATTCCAGCTATCAATTCATAATATTTTTGATCAACTTCAACATCAATTTTCACAAAAACAAAGTTTTTTTTTGCATTTGCATTTGCTATTATTTTACTTTAAACCATTGCAGAAGCAGGATATGCACTAACCACTCAGAACTAACAGAACTCTTAACTAACAGAAATATACAAAAGTCATATGGCAGAAAGACACAAGTTCTATTTGTTAAAACTAAATTGTGAAATGCACTACATAAATATGTAGCAAGGCAAAGTAAGAAGTGCAGTTAAATAGTAAAAATATCATTCAAGTAAAATGAACAATCTACATACTACATGTCAAAATATAAACATAAACGTACTAAAAAACAGAAAGAGAATTTAAAGAAAATTGCCAAACAATAAAATTCAAATAAACAATTATAAGGCAGGTTCCACATGAACACATAGTTCACATCCCCCCCTCCCCCCCCCCAAGCTGTCACATTCAAAATGATTCTATCATACATGTCTTTAAACTTAGTCTTGCTCAATGGCTGTATAAACATAGCTGCAGTCATATTATCAGATTCACAGTACTTTAAATCAAACAAACCTTCTTTAAACAGTTTACAAATAAAACGGTAACGAACATTGATGTGTTTAGATCTTTGACGGACACGCTCATTTTTAATCCTAGCAATACGACCTTGATTGTCTTCATAAATCGTAAACTCAGGGTTCACACTCATCAGGAGATTATGGGATTCAAGGGAAAATCAGGGGATAAATTTCTGGCTGTAAAAACCAGGGGAATCTCGGGGGATAATACTAAAAATTCCTCAAACCTGGGGAAAAAGGACAATTGCTGTTATTCGTGTGCTTTTTGATGTCATAATGAAATCAAACTAAGACACCTTCTAACATCTTGAGAAATAGAATTGGAAACTAGCCAGATATAGAATTGGAAACTAGCCACTCCTTCTCACAGTTTAAATATATGTTATATTTAATCTGAGTTCCTTCTAATGTTGGCGGCATCCATTCAGATACTAGACGCACCTAACATCGTAAGGTCATGAATAGTGATGTAAAAGTAATGACTAAATGAATACCCGTATGTATTCATTACTTATAAAAATCACTACCCGTTAGAAAGTATTTGTTACTTGTTACTTTTGTATCTATTTAGAAAACGGATATTAACAATCATCGTAAGTACTACAGTTTTAAGTACACATATTTGGTGTGTTTTCTAATTTTCTCAGGGTTGTTTCAATTGTAATTAACTTTTGTTATTTATTAAAACAAAATATTAAATCTATCTGGATACCTGCCTTCATTTAACATTTTAGAAAATGTAAAACTGAGCGCTTAAAGTACTTACATGGGAAATATATCTCATCAAAAACAACTCGTTGTAAATGATCCCGCCAAGCCACAAACCTAAAACGTCAGTCACAAAAAGAAGTGATATCACATAAAAAGAAGCGATATAGAAGTGCATACTCCGAGTCTCGTGTAAAAATCTATCACCACTCATAATGTTTCCAAAGGACTCGGAGTGAGGTACAGTATGTGAAAACTGCTTGGCGACCTGCAGGCTTTTATAATATATGCCGTATATCAATTTTGAAAATCGAAAAAAATAAATTTGTAATTTTTGTTACATCATTTTTTAAATATTTTTGTATGCGAAAGAACTGACAGAACGGATTTTTCCCCAGATCTATGCGATTCCGCTTACGCTAGAATTACTGCAATATATCTCAATTTAGTTAACGTTTATTATAAGGTACAATGTTATTAATTTGCGTATGATTATCATATATATATATTACAAACTCAAAATCTTTACATGTTTACTTAAAAAATCCTCTTCGTAAGAGTAATGTTTCTAGTTTAAATAATGGTAAATAAAATCAACAAATTGATTTTTCAAGATCATAAATAAGAAAGGACATGCAAACACAGAAGCTTCAACTTTTTACAATTTTATGGGAGCAAAATAAATAAATAAATTAAATTAAATTAAATTAAAATAATATAGTCATATGTAATTGCAGGAGACGCAAACATTATAAAAGCCTGTAGGTCGCCAAGCAGTTTTCACATACTGTACCTCACTCCGATTCCTTTGGAAAAATTATGAGTGGTGATAGATTTTTACACGAGACTCAGAGTATGCACTTCTATATCGCTTCTTTTTATGTGATATCACTTCTTTTTGTGACTGACGTTTTAGGTTTGTGGCTTGGCGGGATCATTTACAACGAGTTGTTTTTGATGAGATATCATTCCTTTTTGTAAGGTATTTAATTTCAATTATACGGATTCCATTTTTATTCAAAAAAGAAAAGATAAAAGGGGCAAAAAAAATAATAGTGATGCTATAAACAGAATTATACATCAGAATTATACAATTTATTGAGTGACTTATTCCAATGTACATGTCGCTACCATAACAACTGGGAAACTTTTATATTAATTTCCTTACATTGTATTCATCAGATTATTTATGACATGTTTATTTTCCTTTTTCTTTGTTTATATCACTCTTCCGTTTATATATATTCAAAAACAAAAAATTACAAAATTTTACAGTAGTTTACAAACTAATTAAAATACTACAGTTTCAGAAAAATGTGGAAAAATAAGAAGCACTTTTTTTCGGTCAACTACAACGATAAGTTTATGGAGCATACTTTACCGAGAATAATCAACATTTTTTATTTTCCTACGAAACTATTTCTATTAGTATAAAATTTCTGTTCATATAGTCTGTTCATTCCAATTCGGTGATCCTAAAATATAGGTCCCCAATCTCCGGCAGTCCATGAATTAATTAGGACATATGTATGCTGCTGTTAAAATGTTCTCAAAGTTGACAATAGAGGCAATAAGTATAGCTCGGCAAATATGAAACACAGCATTGCTTCATCATGGCTTTTTTTCGTGAGGAGTTCGTTCTCTGAACATAAAAATCTCACGCGAAAGTGTTCGTTAACCGATTTGTTCGTAAACCGAACAGTTCGTTACCGGTCACCTATTGTATACGAAATTTAGCATTTTAAGTTTGTCATAGCCGGAGATTCGATGAACGGCAAATATTTAAACACAAAACTTGTAATCTTGGGGTATCAACATTTTTACATTCTATTACTCAGCACATGAATGTAAAGTTGGAATTTTGTAATCACTATTTCAATCAATTCCTAATACGCTAGAATTATATATTTATAAATAAACACAGTTTTTTTAATCGATGAAAATACTATATATTAATAGATTTAGAGCTTAACATCGACGAGATTTCAGACGGACAAAATGATCTTATATTAAATTTTAAAGCAAGATAATGAAATCTTACAGAGATTGAAACAGTGTAAAATCATTAAAATACGTCTCACTCAGTAAATATACATCAGTTGTAGTGTAATCAAGATCTTCTAAGAGACTCTGTAAACGAAACGTATATACTTCAATGCCGCTTTACAATAGAGAGGATGTAGTAACATATTTGAATATCTTGTGTATATAGCGAATTTGACAAAAGTTATGCAATTTACTATTGTTTTTCCTCTGTGTTAAGTACAGGAATCATGTACTTCAACGTAAAAATTTGCTAATTACACAACTTTTTAGTCTTATTAAAAAATCTTTTGAGTTACCCTGTAAACGAACAGTAAATTCTACAATTCTGTTTTACAATAGGAAACTAACTTAGGTAGTTCGTAGTAACATATTTTAACATCATACGCATACGTTCTTTTTGAAAAGAGTTAGACTTTTTAATATTTTGTTTGCTTCATCTTAAGTATAGGAATAAATCACTTTAAAGTGGTATATATAAAAAACTAATTAGTATTTTTACACGAAATATTAAACATTTGAACTACTTATAAAAACAATTCAAATGCTGCAAACCGCGTAAAAATCAGATAATTACACAACTCATTAGACCTATATCAAAAGATCTTTTGTGAGACCTGTTATGCATCTTTATAAATCCTTGGCTTAAAGTTTTCTTTAAATTTAAGTAAAGGTATTTAGTTTTACATTAATGCATTTTGGTTTTTCAACATCTCTTGAATAAACATACTTGCGTATCTGAAACGGCCAGCGCTAACGTTCTCGTTCACGATCTTCAATTCAAAATACGTTACTCAGTAACAGTAAGTAACCTGTGATTTCAGGATCGCGCTAATCACCGTAGTCTGCTATTCGCAACTTGCGAGTATTCGTAGCCAATGGCGTTTCAGATGCGAATTTGTGTACCTTTAAATGGCAACGTGTTTATGCAAAACATTCGCCGATGATGTGTTTAAAAGGATGGACTTTCCAGGATGTCATCCGCACTTTTCCTTCCTCCAGCTTGTAATGCTGGTTGCTTTTAAAATGTAGCTGCATATTATTTTCTTCAGTTTGTTCATTTTACAGCGAAGTTATGCTGTCTTATTGTCTATAATAAACTACTATGATTTTAAAGGAGCTGTTACTTTTAAGTCTTCCACATGTCACATGAAACACTGTTTTTTTATTGGTACGGCCAACAAGTGGTAGCAGAGCGTGGTTGTGATTTTTACAGCAGTTTAAAGTTTGTTTTTGTGGAAGTGAAGACGTCGTCGCCGATGTGTTTCTCGAAGTCGCTGCGATGTTGTTTTTCTGCTGGCGTGTCGCCGATGTTTACAGCTGATGTTTTTTTCCCTGGAGTGCGCTTTTAAAGAGACTTTTGCTTTTTTTCATGTGTATTAAAGTGTTTTTCCTACTTATTTGACGGAGGCCGTATAGAAAATGGAGTTTCAGAATGTTGCTCTTTTGACCTCGTCAAACTGGGAGACGTGGAAGATAGAAGTAAAAGTTCTGCTAATGCATTATGGTGCTTGGGAATATATCGAGAACGGCAAGAGTGAAAGCGGTGCAACATCAGACGAAACAGTAAAAACAGTTCCTGTGACAGATAAGCTGACATGGAGAGAACAGAGTGAAGTGAATTTGAGAAAAGCCCGGTCCTATACTATTATTTACCAGACCTTGTCATCGGAATTCAAGCCATTAATTTCGCATATAACGAATGGAGCTGAGGCCTGGAAGATCCTTAAAGAGCATTTTGAACCTACCACAAGAGCTCGTGTTATACAACTGCTAGATGATTTTTTTGGTGTCCGTTATTTTCCTGGAGAAAATTTGGGACTTTTTTTTGTGTCGTGTCAAGCAAGCAGCAGAGTGTCTGCGTGATGTAGGACATACCCTTCAGCCCTTGTACATGGGTTACCAGATGATTAGAAGTTTGCCCGAGGAGTTCCAGTCTACAGTCCAAGCGATTTACAGGTGGCCAGATGCAGAGTTTGTACCGGACAAGATCGAGGCTGAATTGCTACTGGAGGAGAATAGATTGAAACTGGCCAAAAAGGACATTTCTAGTTCTAGTGTTGCTTTTTCTGGAGAAATAGTAAAGTGTAAAACAGGTAAATTTAAGAATTATAATGTTAATCAAAGTAAATTAATAGGTCCTTGTTTTCTTTGTAAATCTTATGGTCATTTAATTGCTAACTGCAAATTGAAAAATCAATCTAAAAATTTTCAGTCTAAAAATTTTCAAACTAAAAAATATCAGTCAAATAGTAAATTTAAAGAATCTAGTAACACAGAGTTAAAATGTAATGTAAAATGTAGTAATGAAAAAAACAATAGTAATGTTAAATGTAGTAATGAAAAAAACAATAGTAATGTTAAATGTAGTAATGAAAAAAGTAATAGTAATGTAAAATGTATCTTCTCTGAACATGAGACTAGTTTGATTGAAGTAGCTCAAAGTAATTTTAAAAGTAATTTTCTTGAGGCAAATTCATCTGATTTTGGCCAAAATAGTAGCTGGGTGTTTGATACAGCTGCTACTGCTCATTTTTGTAATAACAAAAATCTTTTTTTGAATTATGAGTCAGTTTCAAATATGCAGATGTCACTTGCTGTTGGAGAAAAAGAAAGTCCTGTTCAGGGAAAAGGTACAATACATTTTTTTATTAAATGTAAAGATGGAAGTTTCAATCAAATAATTCTTAAAGATGTTTTGTATAATCCTCATTTACGTAGAAATCTCTTGTCTGGTAGTAAACTTGAAAAACTAGGCATAAATTTTGTTGGCAGTAAAGGCAAACTAATTGTGTATGACAAGGACTGGCAATGGTTATTTTATGCAGTAAGGAAAAATGATTTGTATTTTGTTAAACCTTTCAGCTATAAAACTTGTAAAGGAGAAAGCAACTCTGTTGACATTTCAGCTAACCAAATTGAAAATTAAAATTTGAGTAACTTGTGGCATGAGAGATTTTGTCATGTAAATAGTGAATATTTGGTTAATACTAGTAAAAATGAAGTGTTAGAGGTTTGCCAGAGCTGTCAAAGTTAACCGAGGATTGCATCTCCTGTAAACTTGCAAAATCTAAGAGAGTGCCATTTAAATCAATAGGGAATGTTAGATCAAAAACTGCTCTAGAACTTTTACACATGGATTTGTGCGGCCCTTTACCTGTAGCATCACATGGAGGGAATAGATACTTTTTCACCATCATTGATGATTTTTCTCGTAATGTTGCAGTATATACCATCAGAAATAAATCAGACGTTTTTCAGACATTCTTAAAATTTCAGAATAGGGCTGAAAGGTATTTAAGTAAGAAAGTAATTTCTACTAGAACTGATGGGGGTTTAGAATTCTGCAACAACGAATTTGAGAAATTTTTAGAGAAGCAGGGAATTTTACATGAGAAAACGAACCCGTACAGTCCAGAAATGAACGGTGTCGCGGAGGGTTTTAATTTAACTGCTCTTGATGGTGTTAAAGCTCTCCTCAATGCAAGTGGCTTATCACAAAAATTTTGGGCTGAGGCCTTAATGTGTTTTTCTTACACCTGGAATAGGATCTGTCACAAACAAAAAAGAACCCCTTTTGAGATGTACTCTGGTATAAAACCTTCAGTTTCTCATTTAAAAACATTTGGCTGTTTAGCTTATGTTGGAGTGCCCAAACAAGTCCGAAGGAAGCTTGATATGCGAGCTAAACTAGGGATTATGTGCGGGTATGCTCAGGCAACTAAAGGCTACAGAATTTGGTTAATAGATGAACAGAAAATTGTAGAAACCATTAATGTTCGTTTTGATGAAACTAAAAGGGGGGTAGATATAGCTTCAAAAAGTAAAGAACCTAAATTAAATTTTTCACTTTTTGATTTCCCAGAGAACGGAAATATTTTTGATGTAGAACCAGAAATTACATCTGAATTGGGAGGGGCATCAGATTCTGACAAAAGTTTAGAACATAGTAGTTTAAAGACTTGTGCCACTATTCCTTGGATACGTAAAGCAGTACCTCGAAAAGTAGGAAAAAAAACAGACATTTACTATGGCATCGAAGGAACCAATACTAGAATAAGATCCTTTAATGAATTGTTAGAATACTGTAAATTAAATAAAATTGAATGTGATAAAAATCTTTTTGACTTCAGCAGTAAAAATAAAGAATCCGGTAAAATTTCTAATTTTTTAAAAATAGATGAAGCAAACTTGACTGAGGTTAAAATCCCCAAAACTTACAATCAGGCCGTAAAAACCCCAGAAGAATCTAGTTGGAGGGACGCAATGAACCAAGAAATGAACGTTATGTATGAACGTAATGTATGGGATCTTGTGACACCTCCGAAAGATGCAAAAATACTTGGTAATCGTTGGGTGTATACCTTAAAAAGAAATGAAAATAATGAGATTGTAAGGTATAAGGCTAGGTTAGTGGCAAAGGGGTTTAGCCAGGTTAAAGGAGAAAGTTACGATGAAGTTTTCAGTCCAGTTGTTAGTTTTTCAATAATTCGGTTGTTCTTTGCCATATTTTCATGTCTGTTAAAATGGGTTAATGTCCAGGTAGACGTCAACAATGCATATCTTTATGCTGGTCTTGATGAAACTATATACATGCACCAACCTGAGGGTTTTGAAAAAGAAAAAAATAAAGTTTGTAAGTTAAATAAGGCCATTTATGGTCTGCATCAAAGTGGCAGACAGTGGTTTTTTGAGATGGATGATGTTTTATCCAAATTAAATTTTTGCAAACTAGACTGGTGCAATTGTGTGTATGTGTTTCATGACAGATTGGTTCTTTTGCTTTATGTTGACGACATTGTTCTTTTTGCCAAAACTAAAGAAGATTTGAATTTTGGGATAGATTTGCTGCAAAAACATTTTAACTTAAAAATTTTGGGTACGACTAGAAAGCTATTAGGCATAGAGTTTGAAGAGATAGGAAATAGTTTTTACATACACCAAACATCTTATATTGAGAAAGTTTGTGAAATGTATTCAAATTTTAAGTTTCCAATTAGTTCTTTACCTATTCCTAAGGGCTTGGTTTTGTCAAAGCAAGATTCACCTTCAACCAAGGAAGAAATTGATAAAATGTCTAGATTTCCCTATAGAAATCTTATAGGATGTTCCCACACAGCACATACGTTCATATTACATCCAGTTTTCATCTACCAAGTTCGAAATACGTCTAAAGATGTATTTTGGACGTAGACAGCCAGCTAAAATACGTTCAGATTTTGTTAAATGTTTGACATTACGTACGCACATAATATCTACAAAATATGGACGTCATTTTATGACGTAAATTGGATGAAAACCGAACATACTCTCGTCATATACTTATGGACGAAATATCTACAAACTATGGACATCAGTTTAGACCATAAATTGAATGAAAACGCAACTAATCCAATTTTCATCAGATCCGGAACCAAATCTTAACAAGTTTGTCCCCATTTTCTGTTTTACGGACGTAAACTGGATGAAAACGGTACTAATCCAATTTTCGTCAAACTGGATGAAAATTGAACCTCTCAGCCGCCATTTTTTTTATGACTGCGAACTTTTCAACTGCTAAACCTTGCAGACTTCTAGAATTTATTTTTATTTATTCTATAAATTTATTTAAACTAGTAGTAAAGCCATCTCCATTTTTAAATATATTGCGTTTAGTTCAGCTCCACTTCAGCTAATCAATCAATCCATCACTGTTTGTAAGATTTTTTGTTGATATTCATGAAAATTGGCGCGACGGAAGTTGGTAAGTAAATATTACATTTTGTTTTCTAGATTTATCGTGGTGATGTGTGTACTTTACATAAAACATTTCTGTAACGATTCTTTTTTCTTACTTATTTATACTTATTAATAATAATTCATATGATTTTACAAGTCATACGTAAGTGGTAGAGAAATAGAAGTTCGTTTACTTTTGAATAAGAAAATTTTGTAATATATTTTGTATTGTTGTGTATAATGAGTAGAAATGTTATGTTATGAAGTATTATAAGTCTTTAATCCAATTAAAAAGAAAGTTTTAATGTTTTTTAAAACACAAAAATCCAGAAGATTGTCAGTTAAAAACAAATCTAGTCTTGTAAAAATGCTTTTATTACCACAGATTTATGCAATATTTAGTTAAGATGCATTTTTTTGGTATGATTTAAGAAAATATGTGATATTTCATGCCTCGAAATTAAATTAATAATAATTTATATGATTTTAGAAACCATAGGTAAACGAAAGAAAAATCGGAAAAAAAGGCTGTTTTTTTTTTTTTTTTTGTTTACATTTCAATAAAAAAATTTTGTAATTAGTTTCTACTATTGTGCACACTAAGTAGTAATTAAGTAGAAATACTATATTATAAGCCTTTAATCCAATTAAAAATAAAGTTGTATTGTTCTTTTAAAACACAAAAATCATAAAAATTATTCATGGTTATTTTTACTTATTACTACAGTTTTACATAATACAGTAACCCCTCAATATATCGTGCTACTTGGGAGATAAGAAAAAAACATGATATACTGGGGGGGGGGGGGGGGGGAGAAGAATGTTTATAAATTAAAAATAAACAGCTCTAAATTTAGATATGAGGTTTTCGATATAATACTTGTTTAAACAAGCTACGAGTTCAACAAAAAAGAGATGGTAAAGCATTGAAAAAATAGAAAACCATACATATACAGTACACATATTTATTTACATTTTACAGTATTTTCTGAAAATAAAAATCCAGAGTTGTTTGTTGTTTTATTTTCTTTGATTGTCTGCTTGCCACTGGAAATTAAAGAACAAAAATGAACTAATTGCATTTCAGTTACTTGCTTAGATTTCGTCGTTTCAAAAGTTGGCTATGATGTCATACACTCATGCACAGTTTTTCTTTTTTTTAATTGGTTATAAAAAGGAAAAAAGTTGCCAAAGTTAGGGGATTTTTTCCTTTAATGGCAACCTAGCTATTGTATTAAGTTATTGGCTTGACGCAGGCTTGAAAACTGAAAAGTCACCAAACATCAGTGCGTGGGTATAACACATCTGTTCCCAAAAATTTTACATGCTTTTTCGAGAAACTAAATTTATCGGGGGATAACTGAAAAAGAGCAAAATAGCCGAATGTGCAATATAACAAGGGATTACTGTATATCTTGTAAAGCTGTATTGTTTTTACATGATTTAAGTATATAGAAGGTATTTTGTGCCTCTGTCTAAATTAATAATAGTACTTTAAATGATTTTAGAAATCATAATAAACAGAAAAAAAAAATCAAATCAAGAAAAGCAGTTGTTTACTTTTCAATAACAAAATCTTGTAATATATTTTTGATGAATATATTTTATTATTTTTAGTTAGATATCAGTATTGGTAATTAAACAAACATACTATTATTGCACTCATATGCATTTTTTATCACAGATAATTTATTTCAGTATTTTTACAACTAACCTCTTCTAAAGAATATTACATTCATGAACTGAGTTGCATAAAATGTTATCTATATACAAGAGTGAGTGGTGACATCTGTACTTCTTAGTTGCTAGAGATTTTTATATTACTGACTAGCTTATACATTATTTTACAGTACACAGTGTACATTGGTTGTTGATTATTCATTTAAACATTCAAGATCGAACATCAATTCGTTTCTTGAATGAGATATTTGATCAATGTTTGGTTCTCGACCAGGGAAGGAAAAATAGGGAATAAGCAACTTAATTTATTATTTATTTATTGTATTGTTATGGGAGTAAATTGTACATACATGAGTTAAAGTGATCACAACATTTGCAAAATTCATGCATTTTGCTTTAGAACAAGGTTGCTGGATTCGCTAATTTTTTTTTTTTTTTTTTTTTTTCTTTTTCAAATAACAGTTACTTAAGCTTCTTGTGTTTAGAAAATCGTCTGGCTTGTGAATAGATGTCAATCTTGCTTCAGTTGTTTTTGCTTCCAGAGGATCTTAGATGAGTAGTTATGTGTTCGAGAAAGTGATTACCATCTAAGATCCTTCGCAAGAAAGTCCTATACAAGATAATTGGTTAAAGGATGGACTCTAATATTTCAAGCAGGATCGAACTTTGAATAGGGTAAACTTTCTTTTAAAATCTATAAATGTTATTAAATAAAATGTTATCTTGTATGGTTATAGGTTTTGCAATATATATATTAATTTTCTGCTTCCATAAAGAGTGAATAATTTGGTACTTTTATGTTAGCTGGGCACAAATTATACTAACAATATATTTTTTTCAGTTACCAATAGCAACTTTTATTTTTCCCATAAGTAAATTAGAAATGATGGTTAGGTATTAAAATAAAATGTTTTGGTTTATGGTATTATTATTCTTATTACATTGTATTTTAAATGAAATAAGTGAAAGTCATGTATTTTAAAGAATGTGTTTTAAATTAAAGTTGGGTATTTTAAATAAAACAAATGAAAGGTTTATATTTCAAAGGTAATGAATACAATATTAATGATAGGAATATTATTTCGTGATCTATTACCTGTGCGCCGCTAACATAATAGTACTCCATTAATTTTGTTGAATATAAGCTAGCACAGGTGATAAATCGTCAAATATTGTTTGAGATGCTATCGTTGACATTGCAAGCATTTCTTGTCATTCTTCATGTGGTATTGTAACAACTAAATCTTGATTATATGAACAAGATTCGAATATGCTTAATTGTAATGAAAGTTTGGGACATTCGTACAATGGCTGAATAAGTAAAAATAAATAAATATATTATACACTATATCAGAGTTTCCTCCAGTTTAAAAAAAGGGCAGGGTGCTGCTGGTGAGAATAGAGCACTTTTTGAATTCTAGAGGGCATTTTTAAGATTCTTAAGGGCAGTTTTTTTTACTTTTAAAGGTATTATTTTGTTTTTTAAAGACACTTTTAATAGTTAAAAGCCTGAGCACTCTTTTCAAGACAACATTGAGTTAATTTTTTCTATGAATTATAGGTGCAGATTCACGGTCGCCAGTCGCCACGTGGCGACTAATTTTTTTGCTGTGGCCACTAACTTTCGGTGTTTAAGTCGCCATGTGATTTAAAAGTAATCAATTTCTGGTATTCCCAGTCTCCACCGTGAAATGTTAATTTTTTTTTAAAGATTAAGACCAAAACACATAACAAACATTATTATTATCTTTTAATAACATTTCAGAATGATCTGTTTAACACAGAAAACTATTAAATATATTCTAATAGCAATGTTATTCGTAACAGTTTGTATCTGATAATTTTACATAGACTGTGATTTTTAAATATTAACTGTGTTTTGATTTTTTATAGTGCAAAATAAATCTCACGAATTCAGATTTTCTTTCATATGTACTTTTGTCTGGCAAAATTAAAATAAGAAATATTGTTTTTTTTATATTCCCCACTATCATGATTACTTAGCTTATACATATTTTTTTTTTAAACCGTATCTTGTCCAACTTTATCTTCAGACTGTACATGATTTAAGATTTAATATTAAAAATTTAAAATTTTTTGTACATGTGTTTACATTAAATTACTTTACACTTTGAATTTTTTTTTTTTTTTTGTACCCCATATAAAGACTATTGTTTTTATGCGTTTGTTTTACAATTATGGCCACTGGATTTTTTGGGTTTAGGAGCCAGTGACTCCTTCCAAATTTTGGGAATCTTCACCTATACTATGAATGCAAAAAGGAGAAAGTACACTTTTTTTACTGAGGGGCAAGAAGGGTGCTAATTATTTTACTGGGGCACAAGAATGGTGCTAATTTATTTTATGAGGGGCAAGAAGGGTGCCATTTTGTAAACCAAAGGGCAGGCAGGGTGCAGCACCCTTCCGAAACTGTCTGGGGGAAACTCTGACTATACTATATATACACACGCACATACATATCTATAATAAAAAGAAAAGTTTTTAGTTAATGGTATTACAGTAGAGTACCTCTAATTCGCAAATGTCTGTAATCTGCACAGCATATGAGAATGTAAACAAAGAAATTTAATTCTTAAAACCAATATTTATCAATAACATTATTTTTTTCACTTCAACTTTAATTTTATTTCTGATATATATTATCACTTTTCATTTAATACTCTTTTTTATAGTTTAAAATGATAACATATATATAAAAGTATTTTAATTAATTAACCATTTATATGTAAAAAAAAAAAAAAAATCCTTTTAAAAATGTATTTGTCTTACACATATATTTTTTACAATAGTTTGCCAAGGATACCGAAATTACTAAAAAACAAACTTTTGTGATTCAGTAGACAATTATGCCCATTTGTAGGCTGCAAGATACAGTATAAAAACATAAACCAAATGTTTTAATACCAACAACTATTGATGATAGATTTAAAACATATAAATATAGATAAATTATTTTTTTAATAATTTTTATTTTATTTGTGTGTTTTTGTTTATTTTTCAGCATTAACAATCTAAACTCATCCGAAGTAATAAGTTAAAAAAATGTAAACAAAGATTAAATAGACATAATCTGTAATCCACAAAAGTCTCAAATATGCAAAACACTCAGAACCAAGCTGTGCGGATTCGTGGTCTTACTACTGTATTTGGTACTTCTCCATTATCCCGATGTTCACTTTTCATTAAAAAACTCTCCAAACTATGGGATTTAACACCAAAAATGAATGATCGTGATATTTACTTATTAGAAACACATTATTTAATTTTATTGACTCATTTATATATAATGATAAAAGTTTTTAATACATTTTGATTTTAAAAAACAAGATGGCGGACCGCAAGTGAATATGATAGCTTAGCCAAAGTTGATATTTTATTCAAACGGGCTTCTTCTTTTTTCTTTTTTTTTTTTTAGATTCTAAGGACAACATTCTTTTATTTGTTTATTGGCATTAGTGTTATAGCTTGGCAATAGTTTTTATGGAAAGTGGTTGATGGGATAATGGAGAAAAGTACCTGTTATTTCTTATTAAACCTTTTTTCTTTTCGTATTTCAAATGTAATGAGTAAAAAACATTCTTATTTTATTTATTATTTACAACTCAGTTTAAAGAATTTTTTATGTATATCTTATAACATCTTCTCTTATATTCATTGAAAATTTACATTCTGCCAATGGTTGGCATGATTTAAAAAAAACGGTAAATTGACATGCTTTCGCATCTTGTCTTTTGGAGTTGCAACCTAATATCTAAATATCACAAAATAAATTTTGGGCAGGGGGGCAGGCTATGCTTGCAAATTGTAAAAGTATTAATATTACAGTTAATTATAGATAAAAATTAACTTCTTTACTCACTGGTCACTGGCCAGTACATGGATTTTTTTACTCAGCAATTTTTTTTAAGCACTGGCCACTAACAAACTTACATATACTTGATTGAAAAAATTTGTCAAATAGTCTCGAGAAAAAAATTGCAAAATTTAAGAAATAATATCAGGGGGGGGGGGGGGGGGGGAATCGCAAAACTCGTCAAACAATCGAGGAACAGAATTGCAAAATTCGTCGAACGACAGCGGAAAACAGTGTGCAATTTGTTGAACATCAGCGGAAAGAAAGTGTGCAATTTGTTGAACATTGATGGGACAAAAACATGAAATTCGTTAATCAATAGTCAATAAATCGCAAAATTTGTCAATCGATAGTGGAAAAATCACAAAATTCATCAAATGGTCTCAGGAAAAAAAAAATATGTGGATATCGTCAAATGGTCTCAGCTATAGGTGCAGATTCACGGTCGCCAGTCACCACGTGTCGACAACGTCCTCCATAATTCTGCAATATTTAGCAATTTTATGTATTTTCCAGGCCATAATTAAAAAAATACGATTTAACATAGATGCCACATTTCTGCTGAACCACAAATTTTTTGTTTACTTCTTTAAAAAAGAAAAAAAACAGTAATAAAAAAAATCATGTTGATATGCGCTGTGAATGAACTCTGTGGTGGCGACATACCGCAATTAGCTTGCAACACAAAAAAATTCGTAACGAGAATACAATAATTTTAGATCCCACTCATTAAATTTGTAGCTCTGGGATTTTTCCGATATGTTCTTACAAGTAGACATAGATATCAGCATGCAATTCTTCCATGAATAAGCAGAACTCTTCGAATTATCATTATTTATTTAGTTACCGTATTTACCCGCATATGCGTCGATTCTGCGTATAAGTCGACCCCCCCCACTTTCCCGATCAAGAAATTTGAATTTTCTTAAATCCCGCATATAAGTCGACTCCGCCCTTTTCCGAGCAAGAAATTTGAATTTTTTTAAAAATACATTATTCAAAATCACCTGGAAAGAAAAGAAAGTACTAAATATACAATAATAAAGAAACTTTGATTTTTTTTTGTGCATTTATTCGAAATCATCTGAAAAAAAAAGTTCTAAATATACAATAATGAAGATAATAATATACTAAAGTAATATACAAAGTTAAACTGATTCAAGGTCCAATTCACTATCGGACTCACCAAACAATTCACAAAAATCTTTCGTCGTCATCGGCTCATCATGATACACGTCTGTATCGCTACATTCTTCCTCGTCGTTATCACTTTCGAAAATGGCATAATTTTCTGTGCCGTCTAGTTCGTTGCTTATGCAGCATTTCTTGAACGATTTTATAATCATTTCGGAAGAAATTTGATTCGACGCATCTTTAACCCACTGGACAATTTTTCACGAACCCCAAACTGACGAGAAGAAGCACAGTTGTTAGACTCTTCCGTAAAAGAAATAACTTTAAGTTTAAATCCAGCTGCGTATGAATTGCGTGTCTGTTTTCAAAAGTGCAGTAAGATAAACGAAGAAATAATGAATAAGTGTACTATCAAGAACACGTAAGATAGAACACGGGTCACGTGTTTTTAGAGAGTCGCATGTTTCTAGCCACTCGCGGACGATTCAATTGCACATAGGGGTGATACATTCTCGGAATTTTATCTACTGATCTTTCAGACGGAGGGGGGGGGGGGGGTAGGGGAGTAGTAGGCTTAAATTCATCAGCACCAAACCCGTTACTCAGTCTCCAAACCTTTACCTCAGCGCTGATAAAGAAAATCAATATTAATTCCTCTTTTTCTCTCCTGGTATGGAAATCGACAATAAACGACGTCATTGT
Organism: Maratus michaelseni; assembly: GCA_963931845.1. Classification (NCBI taxonomy): domain Eukaryota; kingdom Metazoa; phylum Arthropoda; class Arachnida; order Araneae; family Salticidae; genus Maratus; species Maratus michaelseni. Next base: position 408,913,418 of record OZ007590.1, on the reverse strand, counting down.
GTTATGGAATGTGAAAAGAAAACAATTGCCTTTCAGAAGGGCATTTTTGACTTTTGGTTAAAAAAAAAAAAAAAAAAAAAAAGGACCCTCGCATAAGTTGACCCCTCTAACTTTAAACCGTTTTTTAGTCCAAAATTTCTCGACTTATACGCGGGTAAATACGGTAGTTAGAGTTGTTCTGCAAAATGAATTTGTCAATCGTTCGCGAACTTTGTGAAAACGGCCACGGAAAAATCCAGCAAATTTCATAGCTCATGAAATAAAACTGCAAATTTCGTGAACCGGTCGCAAATAAAACTGCAAATTTCCTCAATTGGTCTCCAAGAAATAATAATTTTAAAAAAAGCGAATTTCAACAAACGGTCGAGGAAAAAAAACCCGTTAATTTCATCAATTGGTAGCAGAAAAAAAAGCAAAACTTATCAGTCGATTAAAAAAATAAAAAAATGTGAATTTCGCCAATTAGTCCAGGAAAAAAATTATGAGTTTTGTCAGTTGCCCGTGGTTTAAAGACGCAAATCTCATCAAGCGGCTACAAAAAAAAAAAAAAAAAAAAAAAAAATATTAATCAATCACAGAAAAAATTGTGAATTTCATCAATCGGTCACAGAAGGAAAAATCCTGAATTTCGTTAGTCGCAGAAAAAAAAAATACAGAATTTCGATTATTAGTCGCAGAAAAAAGCATGAATTTCGTCAATCAGTTGCAAAATAAAATTGCAAATTTCGTCAAGGAGTTTCGATAATAAAACATGAAAATTGGCGATCGGTCACAAAAATTGTAATTTATTATTAAGGATTTAAAAAATCCTTAAAAAATCCCCTTGCCAACAAAAGTTGCAATGAGGCTTATAGTGTTCGATCTTTCTCCATCATCCCTGAATGTCAGAAAGTGTTGAATTTATTTTATTAAAATCTATAACCTAAAAGAAAATAAATCTTCTCCATATTTTTTCATATATTCTTTTGATTTTATAGACATATTTTTTATGCAAATCTCCATGTTGAGTGTTTATTTTCAGCTATATAAAACACCTTTTTTTTCCTTTTGGCGTGGGAGGGGTGGGGTGGGGGAGTTTATTCATAGAACAAAAAAATTTAGGGAATTGTTTATATACAACTATGGTGGGAAGAGTCTATAAAATCCCGCTGTCCAAATTTAAAAGAGAAAAAATATTGTTTTTATGCTTTTGTGTCAAAATATGGCCACTGGATTTTTTGGGTTTAGGAGCCACTGGCTCCTTCCAGATTTTGGGAATATGCACCTATAGTCTCAAGTAAAAAAAAAATAAGAATATCGTCAAATGGTCTCAGGTAAAAAAAATTGAGAATATCGTCAAATGGTCCCAGGTAAAAAAATTGCAAATATCGTCAAATTGTCTCAGGTAAAAATTGAGAATATCATCAAATAGCCTCGAGAAAAAAACTCTTAATTCGTCAAATTATTTCGGGGAAAAAATCGCAAAGTTCACCAAATGGTTTTGAAATGCGTCGAGCGACAGCGGAAAAAAATCTTTTTCCATTCAATCATCGCTTTTGGTGAGTGTGACTATTAAGTTTGGCCTGTGGTGGCAATAAAGTCAATTGTCAAATTTTAAGTATTACTCGCTGATTAGCGAGTGCTAATTTTTTCAATACAGATAATTGTTGAAAAATTTTATGGTGAATAGTTTAGTGTAATACAAAATTTGAATTTTGAAATGGGCTTTACCTGCCTATTGGTCATTTTGTAAAAGATTCATTTGATTCAAAATTCATTTCGAAGGAAATTTTTTGTAATTGAAGCTCTCAATGTAATTAGCAGCTCCGCTGACTAGCAGGCAAAATTCGCTAGTTATGTATTAAGAATAATTTATGAAAAATGTTTTATATATATATATATATACACATTTAAAAGTACAAGATAAGTTTCTTTTGTGGGGAATTTGGTGATTATCGGTCTCATCTATTTAATTTTTAGGTACTTTCTTGTTATAGCAGACTTCGATGGTGAATTGCCAAGTAACCAAGATGTATCACATATTATAGTCGTATATGATGTAATGACATTTTATTATTCTATTGCCAAATTATAGTCATATATGTAGTATATATATGTATGTAAATAAAATATCTATGAAGTATACACATAAATAATGTATATTGTTTGAATGTAGGGAAGACTGGTACACACTGGACATATGGGCACAGTGGACCATCCCCTAATATAATATTTTATTTATATAAACAAATTTTAAGCTTCTCTTCTATTCTAATAGACAACAGCACTGGATTGATTATTTACAGCCTGCAGAGAACATGTTTAGCTCAGAATGAACCATTATATCCTGATTGGTTGTTTTGAGATTCTAAAAGTAAAATTTTTCATCATCATATTTTTCTTTTTTTAGTAATTAAAGATAGTAGATAAATAAGATAAAACAACTATTTTGCAAAGGTGTAAGATACTTGTTTTTATTTAACTTTAAAGTTAATATGTTTAAAAGAAAGCTATAAACAATATTAATATGATTATTTATTGAAAAAAAAAAAAAAAAAAAACCTTAAAATATATATATATATATAGTCATGATTTTTCTGGAATTATTTTGATTTGAAGCATAAGAAATTGGTAGTTTTTTCAAACTGAAATTTTCAATAGGGTGGTCTAGAATATTATATTATATTCAAATCAACTTAATCTAAAATTTAGACATAACCTTTTTTTTTTTTAATTGCCCAGTGTAATGCCAAAATTTGTAAATTAATGCTAGTTTTCAAATTCTCAGTAACTCAGATAATGTCTTTTTTTTTTTTAAATTCTATTTTCTGGTCTGTGGGAAAAGAAGTAGTAAGGTCAAAATTGTAAAATTTTCTCACATTTTTTCAGAATATGCAGAACTCAAAGTAACATTAAATTGTATATATAAATTTATATATAATTTTTTTGAGTTTGTGTTCTGAAATAATACTGAAATACTTAGTAAAATTTCTGTTTCTTTTCTCCTTTTAATTTCAATATTAAAGAAACTAAAATTGCAAAATTAATGTAGGTGACAATGTGAAATTTTCACCTTTAAGTTGCGGAACCCGAATTTACCTTTTCAAAGTCATGGTAAAACCCAAATGCTGAAATAGTAAAATTTCATATCTATATAAGTAGATATTTTTTATTATTTATGAAGTCTTCTATTTCTGTAATATTAACTAAACATGTATTTTATAGCTACTTTTTTTTTTCTCTTCAGATGCTGTTGAGACTTCTATTTTGACAAATGAGACGTCAGATTGCCAAATTGAAAAAAGTTATTGCAAATTGGTTGTGGCATGCAAAAGACTGATTAGGGGGGGGGGGGATTTAAAAGCTGTTTTTGTTTGCAAATTTGTATTGCATATTTTTCTTCAAACAGTGGCATGGGCTGAATGATTTTATCGATTGATTCTTTTAAAAATGCATTATTTTTTATATTAATGAAAGTATTAAATATATATTTTTAATAGATTATTTAAAGGATAATATTTTTAAAAATCAGCCTTAAGCCATGGCTTATTTTTCATAAATTAACAAAATAATTAAACTGTTTTGTTATTTAAAACTCATTGTACAATGAAAAATTTATATAATTTATAAATGATTATGCAAAACTCATTTCTTTTTTATATTAATAGATGACATCAAATAGCTGAATAGATTATTTTTTTTTAAATTTAATTTCATAGTATATGATTAAATATACAAGATTTTTTTTCTGATTTAAATAAGTTGTAAATAAAGTACTTGCTTTCATGTTAAGTGAATGAAATTGAACTTTTTTTAAATTCATACATCTGTAATGAGAGTAAATTCTTGTATGTCAATATTTTTCTTTGAATTCTTCTGCTCTCTGGAACCAGAAGTGAAGTCGATATTGTAAAACTTTGATACTTTTTTCTCCCAAGTATGTCTTAAATAATACCAATTTTACTGTCAAGAACTTTTAATCGCTTTCATTTATTGTTAGATATAAATTTTTAGCCATAATGCAAGACATACAAATCTTCTAGCCTATTTTCATTTGGTTATTCATAATATTGTTAAAGTTTTCAGTTTTGCCTTGAATAGGTTTCTTGCACCCATGTGTTTCCGCCTTTTAATTTCGTTATTCAGGAAGTTAAATTTGTAAAATTTCCAATTGAAGCTATGGAATCGAATTAATGCTGAAATAGTAAAATTCATATACGTATTAGTAAATACTTTTTTTTTTTCATATGTCTTCTGTTTATGTATTAACTAAATATGTGTTTTTTTTTTTTTTTTTTCATCTTTTTCTCATAGGTGCTGTTAAGACTCATGTAAAGTGGGATGAAACATTAGAGTGCCAAATCGAAAAAGTTATCTCAGATTAGTTGTGGCATGCAAAACGTCGATTGGATAATAAAAAAAAAATAAATAAAGCATTTTTTGTTTGCAAATTTTTATTGTATATATTTTTTAAACAATGATGTTGTCTGAATAATTTTACCCATTGAATCTTTTAAAAATTCATTAATTATTATATTAATAAAATAGATTTTAAAATAGATTATTCAAAGAGTAAATTTTTTTAACAATCATGACCTTTAACTATCTGCATTACTTGTAAACCCTTAAGCCATTATATTTTTCATAAATTAACAAAATAAATAATTAAAATGATTAATATATATATATATATATATATATATATGTGTTTAATTTGCTGTGCAATTAAATTATTTAATAATTTTTTTTTATGTATAATTAAAAATCAAATATGCTAAAGAAATTTAATAATGGCAAAAGTAGATGAAATTGAACTTATGGATTTTTTTTATCCATGCATGTGTAATGAAAGTACAATCTTGTACTCAAGGAATGTATTTAAGAATATTAGGGAATGAGGTGTCAGGTTGAAAAAGTTACCACATGTAAAATACATTTCTTGCATACTTTCCTACAAATTTCAATATGTAAAATTTTATACACAATATACAAAAGTTGGCAAGAAATATCTCATTTGCCTCCATGAGTTAGCAATATTTGAAAAACTAAAATTTCTTCTTTTTCTTCAATACATTTAGTCATTGTTATTCTTAAGTATAGCCATACTTAAACGAAAAAATATGATTTTGCCTTCGAAAAAGCTATTTTAGTGAAAAAGAAAAGTGCAATAGTTTAAAAGCAATGATTTTACTGACAATTTAAATGGGGGAAGGGGGGGGGGGAATGATTCATCAAATGCAAGACCTTGCAAAATAGTTTAATAATTTAAACATAATTGTTTAATAATTTAAAAAATAATAAGTATCCAATTACTATTTGTATATATTTGGTATTCTGGAATCTACAAATTTAATTATTATCAGTGAATAAATCAGGAATTTTTTCAACGAAAAGCAAAAAAGAAGTTTTTGAGATGGAAAAAAAAGATTAAGACTGAGACTTCAATTTTCAGCAGAAAATATAGCAGTATGGTACATCAGCAGTTCCGAAGCTGTGGTCCAGAGGGTTCTTCAGGGGATCCATAAAGGCCCTGTGTTCAATATAAAAACTTTCATTTTCTGAAATCGGTGACTAATCTAGTGAATAAAATAAAAGGCAATATAGTAAAACCTGTGAACATGGAATCAGGATAAAATTATTTTTTAGACAGATTTCTGTTTTCACAGGTACATTTGTCCGGTGTTTTTCTCATTGGGACCATGGAATTTTTTCGTTTAAGACAGAATTCCGCTACGTTAGAGACATGTTCTATCTTCATATGTTTTACTGCACTAAGAATTTTGTCAAAAAATGTAATACAATTAATTTGCTTATACAGTCGGACCCTGATTTAATGAATTCATCAGGACTAAAATTTTTATTCGTTAAATCGGGGTTCTGTGTAAGGCTCTCTCTCGGAAAAATATAATTCTCAATTTACTATGATTTATATCTTGTATGATTTATTTTTATTTTTGTCTAAATTATTTTTACACGGAGCTCTTGAATCCTAGAGGCCTGATGTATGTGCATCATATAAGACATTTGTGTACCAATTTCAGTACTACAGTAAGATAATATTGTTGCATGTTTTGAGTCAGGTAAATAATGTTGTCCTTCACTTGACCATCCTCTGAGGTGCACTTCTGCTTACTGAAAGGTTAGAGAAACCTGTTCTAAAGAATCAGTATATCCAGTCTTAAATCCTGGGAATCTGTGAAAAAGGGTCTATAGTAAATAAAAAATTAAAAACTGCTGTGATAGATCATATCATCAGATCTAACTGGAAATTTTCACACTAAAAATATAAATTTGATGTAATTTAAAATGTTTAGACACAAAAATGTTGCAGTTGGGTAATTTTTTTCTAATCATGATTAGAATACAATACAGCAAAAAGTATACAAAAAAGAAAAATCATGCATCAAGCATAGATTATGAAACACTTTCAGAATACTTTTACAAAACTTCGCTATTTAATAAGGCAAATAAAATACCTAAGTAATTATTTTAGAAAATGCATAAAACATTTGAAAACCAGATTTCAGCAATTACCACCCATAGACGGAAAGTACTCCAATTCTTTGATACATTTTGTCATTGACTTCTTAGTATAACCATACTTAAAGGAAAAAATATCATATTGCCATCGAAAAAAGCTATTTTAGTGAAAAAGAAAAATGCAATAGTTTTTAAGCAGTAATTTTACTGACAATTTAAATGGGGGGAAAAAAGGATTCGCCAAATGCAAGACATTGCAAAGGGCAGTATTGTCTGCTAATAAATGAATATAATAAATTTTTACAACTGGGCCACCTCTGATTTCTAATGAAAATATTTGCAATACTTAATCTCAAATATCTGCAATTAAATAAGGCGAAAACTTCCGTTTAAAAATAGTGCTGGTTAAAAATCATATCAGCATCATTACTAATGAGAATATTATGACAATGCTGAGAGACCAAAATGATATGAGAAAAAAACCAAAAAGTTTTTTTTTTTAAAAGTAGATAGTAAAATAAAAATGTGAACAGCTGAAGTGCATAGATTTGTAGTAATCGAGAATGGATAAAAGCCAGAAGGTATCTTATAATTTCCATTTCTTATATTTATCATAAAAAGTTATTGTTACCCAATATGAAATCATACTGTCAATTTGAATACATTCACTTAGTTTTAATAAAATGACACAAAGTAATCATATACATGATTTTGGATAGCAAAAGATAAATCATTTTGATGGAAAAGATTAATTTATTGAAATAAATATATTTCGATGCATAATATAAGTTCAGTGAAGGCATGATATATTTGTATTGAAAAATTAAAAATATTGTTTGAATGTGTAAATACACTTTAGAAGACAAAACAAAAGTAATTTTACTTGAATTTTTAAACGAACCTTTTAAAGTCACACAAATTTTGATACATCTTTTAAAGTCTAAATTTTATATATTAAAGCTTATGTCATTTTCTTTTATAACAATAAATAAAATTAATTTAAAAAAACTGTGTTCAGGTGAAGGACACTTAACTAAAATAGTTTCTTTAAAGGTCTTACAGAATTAAAAGTAAAGTTAAATAAGTTTTATTAGCAATAATATTAAAAAATATTTATATGCTCTCAATATTTTGAATATATATATACTTTTAAAATATTAAAAGCACAATAAATTTGACTGAAAAAGTTTTTACTTTTTATTAATTTTTATCCTTCCCTATAGGAACCCACATAACACAGATTCATCCAATTTTGGTTTAAAGTACGTAATTTGGACTTATGGACGTGTCCAATTTTCGTCCAAAAGTAGTCTGTACTTCATCTAAATCTCATCAATTTACGTTCAAATGTCACCACCTTTTACGTAATAAGTACGTCTTTTAGACGAGAAAGTGAACGTAAAATGAACATAAGATGGACATAATACGGACGTCCAAAATTTGTTCATATTACGTCCATTTTATGTCTTTCAGACGAGAAAATGAACATAAAATGGACGTAATATGAACAAATTTTGGACGTCCGTATTATGTCCATTTTATGTTCATTTTACTTTCATTTTCTCGTCTAAAAGACGTACTTATTACGTAAAAGGTGGTGACATTTGAACGTAAATTGATGAGATTTAGATGAAGTACAGACTACTTTTGGACGAAAATTGGACACGTCCATACGTCCAAATTACGTACTTTAAACCAAAATTGGACGAATCTGTGTTATGTGGGTTTGTCTTATATAGCTGGAAGAACCAGACCTGATATCATGTATGCAGTAAATTTATTGTCCCAATTTCAAACCAATCCTGGCATTGCTCACTGGAATTGTTTATTAAAATTGTTAGGTTATTTAAAATATACTAAAAATTTCAAACTTGAGTTATCTAGAGTTAGTGATTTAAATCTCTCATGTTATTCTGATTCAGATTTTGCAGCAAACAGAGACGATCGTGTTTCCATAGGTGGCTATATTTTGTTTCTGGATGAAACTCCTATTTCATGGAAGACATTTAAACAACAATGTGTAAGTCTTTCAACCATGGAGGCCGCATATGTTAGTTTAACTGAAGCTGCTAAAGAATTAATCTGGATAAAAAATGTCTTGCAAAATAAAATACTTAATTTAAGTTTGAGAGAATGCACTTTATTCTGTGATAACCAAGCGGCCATAGCTTTTTCTAATTCCCCTTTTGAAAACCAGAAAACAAAACATATTCATATAAAGTATCATTTTTTAAGAAATCTTGTTTTTGATAAAATGTTTAAACTTAAATATATTCCTAGTAAACTTAACCTTGCAGATAGCTTTACTAAGCCACAAGTAAAAGAGCAGCTGATGAATTTTTGTAAAAGAATTTTTGATATTTAAATTTTTTATGTGGGGGGGTTATAATTTTTATTACAATGTTATTCACTCTTGTCAATGTCCTGCCAATAAAGTCTTATGTGACCTGACATTGATCAGATTGTTAGTTTTTGAACTTTTCAAGTGTAATTTTTTTGTAAACTTTTTGAACCTTTTCATGTTTATGCAAATTTTTCATGCTTTTGTAATATTCTAGAGATGATGAAAAAGGAGGCCGATTGTTATGCATCTTTATAAATCCTTGGCTTAAAGTTTTCTTTAAATTTAAGTAAAGGTATTTAGTTTTACATTAATGCATTCTGGTTTTTCAACATCTCTTGAATAAACATACTTGCGTATCTGAAACGGCCAGCGCTAACATACGTTCTCATTCACGATCTTTAATTCAAAATACGTTACTCAGTAACAGTAAGTAACCTGTGATTTCAGGATCGCGCTAATCACCGTAGTCTGCTATTCGCAACTTGCGAGTATTCGTAGCCAATGGCGTTTCAGATGCGAATTTGTGTACCTTTAAATGGCAACGTGTTTATGCAAAACATTCGCCGATGATGTGTTTAAAAGGATGGACTTTCCAGGATGTCATCCGCACTTTTCCTTCCTCCAGCTTGTAATGCTGGTTGCTTTTAAAATGTAGCTGCATATTATTTTCTTCAGTTTGTTCATTTTACAGCGAAGTTATGCTGTCTTATTGTCTATAATAAACTACTATGATTTTAAAGGAGCTGTTACTTTTAAGTCTTCCACATGTCACATGAAACACTGTTTTTTTATTGGTACGGCCAACAAGTGGTAGCAGAGCGTGGTTGTGATTTTTACAGCAGTTTAAAGTTTGTTTTTGTGGAAGTGAAGACGTCGTCGCCGATGTGTTTCTCGAAGTCGCTGCGATGTTGTTTTTCTGCTGGCGTGTCGCCGATGTTTACAGCTGATGTTTTTTTCCCTGAAGTGCGCTTTTAAAGAGACTTTTGCTTTTTTTCATGTGTATTAAAGTGTTTTTCCTACTTATTTGACGGAGGCCGTATAGAAAATGGAGTTTCAGAATGTTGCTCTTTTGACCTCGTCAAACTGGGAGACGTGGAAGATAGAAGTAAAAGTTCTGCTAATGCATTATGGTGCTTGGGAATATATCGAGAACGGCAAGAGTGAAAGCGGTGCAACATCAGACGAAACAGTAAAAACAGTTCCTGTGACAGATAAGCTGACATGGAGAGAACAGAGTGAAGTGAATTTGAGAAAAGCCCGGTCCTATACTATTATTTTCCAGACCTTGTCATCGGAATTCAAGCCATTAATTTCGCATATAACGAATGGAGCTGAGGCCTGGAAGATCCTTAAAGAGCATTTTGAACCTACCACAAGAGCTCGTGTTATACAACTGCTAGATGATTTTTTTGGTGTCCGTTATTTTCCTGGAGAAAATTTGGGACTTTTTTTTGTGTCGTGTCAAGCAAGCAGCAGAGTGTCTGCGTGATGTAGGACATACCCTTCAGCCCTTGTACATGGGTTACCAGATGATTAGAAGTTTGCCCGAGGAGTTCCAGTCTACAGTCCAAGCGATTTACAGGTGGCCAGATGCAGAGTTTGTACCGGACAAGATCGAGGCTGAATTGCTACTGGAGGAGAATAGATTGAAACTGGCCAAAAAGGACATTTCTAGTTCTAGTGTTGCTTTTTCTGGAGAAATAGTAAAGTGTAAAACAGGTAAATTTAAGAATTATAATGTTAATCAAAGTAAATTAATAGGTCCTTGTTTTCTTTGTAAATCTTATGGTCATTTAATTGCTAACTGCAAATTGAAAAATCAATCTAAAAATTTTCAGTCTAAAAATTTTCAAACTAAAAAATATCAGTCAAATAGTAAATTTAAAGAATCTAGTAACACAGAGTTAAAATGTAATGTAAAATGTAGTAATGAAAAAAACAATAGTAATGTTAAATGTAGTAATGAAAAAAACAATAGTAATGTTAAATGTAGTAATGAAAAAAGTAATAGTAATGTAAAATGTACCTTCTCTGAACATGAGACTAGTTTGATTGAAGTAGCTCAAAGTAATTTTAAAAGTAATTTTCTTGAGGCAAATTCATCTGATTTTGGCCAAAATAGTAGCTGGGTGTTTGATACAGCTGCTACTGCTCATTTTTGTAATAACAAAAATCTTTTTTTGAATTATGAGTCAGTTTCATATATGCAGATGTCACTTGCTGTTGGAGAAAAAGAAAGTCCTGTTCAGGGAAAAGGTACAATACATTTTTTATTAAATGTAAAGATGGAAGTTTCAATCAAATAATTCTTAAAGATGTTTTGTATAATCCTCATTTACGTAGAAATCTCTTGTCTGGTAGTAAACTTGAAAAACTAGGCATAAATTTTGTTGGCAGTAAAGGCAAACTAATTGTGTATGACAAGGACTGGCAATGGTTATTTTATGCAGTAAGGAAAAATGATTTGTATTTTGTTAAACCTTTCAGCTATAAAACTTGTAAAGGAGAAAGCAACTCAGTTGACATTTCAGCTAACCAAATTGAAAATTTAAATTTGAGTAACTTGTGGCATGAGAGATTTTGTCACGTAAATAGTGAATATTTGGTTAATACTAGTAAAAATGAAAGTGTTAGAGGTTTGCCAGAGCTGTCAAAGTTAACCGAGGATTGCATCTGCTGTAAACTTGCAAAATCTAAGAGAGTGCCATTTAAATCAATAGGGAATGTTAGATCAAAAACTGCTCTAGAACTTTTACACATGGATTTGTGTGGCCCTTTACCTGTAGCATCACATGGAGGGAATAGATACTTTTTCACCATCATTGATGATTTTTCTCGTAATGTTGCAGTATATACCATCAGAAATAAATCAGACGTTTTTCAGACATTCTTAAAATTTCAGAATAGGGCTGAAAGGTATTTAAGTAAGAAAGTAATTTCTACTAGAACTGATGGGGGTTTAGAATTCTGCAACAACGAATTTGAGAAATTTTTAGAGAAGCAGGGAATTTTACATGAGAAAACGAACTCGTACAGTCCAGAAATGAACGGTGTCGCGGAGCGTTTTAATTTAACTGCTCTTGATGGTGTTAAAGCTCTCCTCAATTCAAGTGGCTTATCACAAAAATTTTGGGCTGAGGCCTTAATGTGTTTTTCTTACACCTGGAATAGGATCTGTCACAAACAAAAAAGAACCCCTTTTGAGATGTACTCTGGTATAAAACCTTCAGTTTCTCATTTAAAAACATTTGGCTGTTTAGCTTATGTTGGAGTGCCCAAACAAGTCCGAAGGAAGCTTGATATGCGAGCTAAACTAGGGATTATGTGCGGGTATGCTCAGGCAACTAAAGGCTACAGAATTTGGTTAATAGATGAACAGAAAATTGTAGAACCCATTAATGTTCGTTTTGATGAAACTAAAAGAGGGGTAGATATAGCTTCAAAAAGTAAAGAACCTAAATTAAATTTTTCACTTTTTGATTTCCCAGAGGACGGAAATATTTTTGATGTAGAACCAGAAATTACATCTGAATTGGGAGGGGCATCAGATTCTGACAAAAGTTTAGAACATAGTAGTTTAAAGACTTGTGCCACTATTCCTTGGATACGTAAAGCAGTACTTCGAAAAGTAGGAAAAAAAACAGACTATGGCATCGAAGGAACCAATACTAGAATAAGATCCTTTAATGAATTGTTAGAATACTGTAAATTAAATAAAATTGAATGTGATAAAAATCTTTTTGACTTCAGCAGTAAAAATAAAGAATCCGGTAAAATTTCTAATTTTTTAAAAATAGATGAAGCAAACTTGACTGAGGTTAAAATCCCCAAAACTTACAATCAGGCCGTAAAAACCCCAGAAGCATCTAGTTGGAGGGACGCAATGAACCAAGAAATGAACGTTATGTATGAACGTAATGTATGGGATCTTGTGACACCTCCGAAAGATGCAAAAATACTTGGTAATCGTTGGGTGTATACCTTAAAAAGAAATGAAAATAATGAGATTGTAAGGTATAAGGCTAGGTTAGTGGCAAAGGGGTTTAACCAGGTTAAAGGAGAAAGTTACGATGAAGTTTTCAGTCCAGTTGTTAGTTTTTCAATAATTCAGTTGTTCTTTGCCATATTTTCATGTCTGTTAAAATGGGTTAATGTCCAGGTAGACGTCAACAATGCATATCTTTATGCTGGTCTTGATGAAACTATATACATGCACCAACCTGAGGGTTTTGAAAAAGAAAAAAATAAAGTTTGTAAGTTAAATAAGGCCATTTATGGTCTGCATCAAAGTGGCAGACAGTGGTTTTTTGAGATGGATGATGTTTTATCCAAATTAAATTTTTGCAAACTAGACTGGTGCAATTGTGTGTATGTGTTTCATGACAGATTGGTTCTTTTGCTTTATGTTGACGACATTGTTCTTTTTGCCAAAACTAAAGAGGATTTGAATTTTGGGATAGATTTGCTGCAAAAACATTTTAACTTAAAAATTTTGGGTACGACTAGAAAGCTATTAGGCATAGAGTTTGAAGAGATAGGAAATAGTTTTTACATACACCAAACATCTTATATTGAGAAAGTTTGTGAAATGTATTCAAATTTTAAGTTTCCAATTAGTTCTTTACCTATTCCTAAGGGCTTGGTTTTGTCAAAGCAAGATTCACCTTCAACCAAGGAAGAAATTGATAAAATGTCTAGATTTCCCTATAGAAATCTTATAGGATGTTTGTCTTATATAGCTGGAAGAACCAGACCTGATATCATGTATGCAGTAAATTTATTGTCCCAATTTCAAACCAATCCTGGCATTGCTCACTGGAATTGTTTATTAAAATTGTTAGGTTATTTAAAATATACTAAAAATTTCAAACTTGAGTTATCTAGAGTTAGTGATTTAAATCTCTCATATTATTCTGATTCAGATTTTGCAGCAAACAGAGACGATCGTGTTTCCATACGTGGCTATATTTTGTTTCTGGATGAAACTCCTATTTCATGGAAGACATTTAAACAACAATGTGTAAGTCTTTCAACCATGGAGGCCGAATATGTTAGTTTAACTGAAGCTGCTAAAGAATTAATCTGGATAAAAAATGTCTTGCAAAATAAAATACTTAATTTAAGTTTGAGAGAATGCACTTTATTCTGTGATAACCAAGTGGCCATAGCTTTTTCTAATTCCCCTTTTGAAAACCAGAAAACAAAACATATTCATATAAAGTATCATTTTTTAAGAAATCTTGTTTTTGATAAAATGTTTAAACTTAAATATATTCCTAGTAAACTTAACCTTGCAGATAGCTTTACTAAGCCACAAGTAAAAGAGCAGCTGATGAATTTTTGTAAAAGAATTTTTGATATTTAAATTTTTTATGTGGGGGGGTTATAATTTTTCTTACAATGCTATTCACTCTGGTCAATGTCCTGCCAATAAAGTCTTATGTGACCTGACATTGATCAGATTGTTAGTTTTTGAACTTTTCAAGTGTAATTTTTTTGTAAACTTTTTGAACCTTTTCATGTTTATGCAAATTTTTCATGCTTTTGTAATATTCTAGAGATGATGAAAAAGGAGGCCGATTGTTATGCATCTTTATAAATCCTTGGCTTAAAGTTTTCTTTAAATTTAAGTAAAAGTATTTAGTTTTACATTAATGCATTCTGGTTTTTCAACATCTCTTGAATAAACATACTTGCGTATCTGAAACGGCCAGCGCTAACGTTCTCGTTCATGATCTTCAATTCAAAATACGTTACTCAGTAACAGTAAGTAACCTGTGATTTCAGGATCGCGCTAATCACCGTAGTCTGCTATTCGCAACTTGCGAGTATTCGTAGCCAATGGCGTTTCAGATGCGAATTTGTGTACCTTTAAATGGCAACGTGTTTATGCAAAACATTCGCCGATGATGTGTTTAAAAGGATGGACTTTCCAGGATGTCATCCGCACTTTTCCTTCCTCCAGCTTGTAATGCTGGTTGCTTTTAAAATGTAGCTGCATATTATTTTCTTCAGTTTGTTCATTTTACAGCGAAGTTATGCTGTCTTATTGTCTGTCTTCTTGTTTATAATAAACTACTATGATTTTAAAGGAGCTGTTACTTTTAAGTCTTCCACATGTCACATGAAACACTTTTTTTTTATTGGTACGGCCAACAAGACCCTGTAAACGAACCTTAAATGTTAAGATTTTTTATAATAGGAAGCTTACTTGGGTCGAGTGTAATAACATATCTTAATATCATGTGTATACGACCATTCCTAAAAGAGTTGGGTCATTTATTATTTTTTTGCTCTTAAGTATAGGAATCAATAACTTTAAACTGATATAAATCAAAAACTAATTAATATTTTTACATGAAACTTACAAAGGTCTGAACTACTCATAAAAATGATTCAAATAACGTAAACTGCGTAAAAATCCGATAATTACACATTACTGTAGCCCTGTCAACAGTTTTTTGCTCTATGTTAAGTATAGGAATCAACAACTTTAAACTGATATAAATCAAAAACTAATTAATATTTTTACATGAAACTTACAAAGGTCCAAACTACTCATAAAAACGATTCAAATAACGTAAACCGCGTAAAACTCCGATAATTACACATTGCTGTAGCCCTGTCAACAGTTTTTGGTCTGAACAAGATTTAAAAAGTGCAAAAAACAGCACTTTTAAAATCGCATTTACTGAAAAACTATTCGTCGGATTTTGCTTTACTTTTGAATTCTTAGTCCCGTGGCATGCCCCATTCCATAGAATCAGGAATTTTGTTTCTATCATAAATAGAATGCGAGATATAGATGTGTCAAAAACCCGTTTTGTCCCGTCCGCAAAATATAAACTAGACAAGAGTTAAAAAAAAAATAAAAAAAATTGTAAAATCGTTTGGCATCCATTGGCGGAAATTCCTTTCATTTACGGTTCAATGCATTGCTGTTTCTTATGCTTGGCGAGAAACTCTGTCGAGTTTCTATGATATTCACAGAACTGCAGCAAATCTAATTATATACCGTGCATGAGATCTTTGGAGGAATTCCTTACTGTTACATAGACCTATACCCACAATGGAATCTTGTTACTATGCAACCTCTCTGTAACGAAATTTTGCGTAAAAATGAAAACAATTAAAATATAATAATAAATACAATGCAACCTGTGAAAATAGAATTATGCTTTTAAAGTATTATAATATTTAGAAATATTCCAAGGTCCATTTCCACGAAAATAATGCAATATAATTTCATCTGCTAATACGGAAAATGTATCCAAAATGGATTTTTTTCTGTGGTTTTTTGCGATTCCATCACAGCAGGTTTTACAGTATATATTAAAGAAAAAAAACATTAATTCAGTATTTTTAATAGAAATACTCATTGTTTACTGAAAACAATAAACCTACGACAACGGAACATGTCTTTAATGGAAAGTAGCATTAAGGTGGTTCTCAAAAACACATTTTCCCCCGCTCCACATCGCAAAACTTTGACACATCCATGGACTCATTTTAGTACATAAAATCATAAAATTAGCAGCCACGACAATTGAAATAATATGGAATAAAAACAGCATTTTTCAATAAACACATTAAATCTCGAGTTATGACTGCTGTCTTATGACGATCCTTCCATTACTGCCGCGTCAAGAATTTCAGTTTAAAACACACATTTTGACAGTATCTCTTGAAAAATCTTTTGCATTTAAAGGAAAAAGAGAAACGCTAACAGATTTCATAATTTATGAACAAGAGCATCTGCTGATTTTATGCGTTTACGAAAAAAAATCAATAATTAAAAAAGTTATATTTCATAGAATCACTTTATCATTCCTTAAATATAGCTACAACGAATATTTTATTTTACTATAATGTTCTGTTCTTTTTAAAGTAAAATTATTAAAAATTTTTAAAGATTAAATGCATAATTAATGCTAAATTAACCTAATTAAAATCCTACAAGAAAAAGAACCTTATCTTGTCTCCCTATTTCTTGGATCCATGCTTCTTTAATGTTTTATTCTTTCTGAAAATACATGCATGGAAATTTTATTATTCTCATGGTCAAAATAAGTTCTATAAGTTTCTTCTTGTGCAATCAATTCTACTGTTTATGTTTGAAAGCATCCAACACTTCAAATCTGCGAGAATTAAAAAAATGTGTAATCCTTAAAAGAATAAAGCAGTTTTTTCTGCTATTGACCATGTGACTTCTAAAGCTTCCTTCCAAAACTTACACACACATTTTTGGTGAATGAACAGGTCTTTCTTTACTAAACCAGTGTGAAAGTAACGAAACGTATGGATACACAAACACCTGTATCCGTATGTGATACCGATACGGAAACAACTGACGTCGAATCTTTCGAGTTCGAAATCCAAAGAGAAACTCTCTACTTTTCCTACCAGACTATATGGCTAATGTTTGAAGTTTGTGTTATGTCATGTATTTAAATTTAAGTGTAAATTGTTTCATTTAAATATTTACTTTTCACATGACATGAATTAGTTTTTACCATCCCCAAGCCTACGTTAATGTACAAATGAAATCCATTGCTTCGCGAGGTTTTTCGGGTAAACACGCGATTCATCCACGATCTATCGCTGTGCTTCTGGATCACTGTTGATCGCTGTTACTTGCTGTTATTTTCGACCCAGAGCTCTCGTCTGACGATCGCCGCTCTGATTGGTCGTCGTTTGACGTCATAGTCCGTGAAGCCAATGGAGTTTCGCGTACGTTTTTCTCTTTGCAGAATGGCAGGAACTGTATGCAAATTTTTCCGAAACAGACTGGTATATGTAGCAGGTCTAGATGTTTGTATTTCGCCCTTCCTTCCTTCCTGCCATTGCCTTGCCATGCATTTTTCTACGTAGCGTGCTTGAAAGCAGCATTTTGTTCTGACATGTAACTATTTACGACGTCGTAGCTTGGCTACGTTTTGAAAGCTGCTGGCGGCTGTTAGTTTATTGATGAAAGTTTATTTTGTTTTTATTTTTAAGTTTGTTCGGCAAAAGTAATGCTGACGTCGGAGTGTCATTTGTAATTAGTCATCAATAAAAAGTCATCTTGTTGTTACTCCTGCTGTACTTATTAAAGTCTTCCACATCCATGCATTTCCAAACTTAAAGATTCCACTGCGTACTCTGCTTAATATAGTTAATTTATTGTGAAAAGAGAACAGTTTGTTTAATTTAGTTCTGAATAGCATTGATGCAGTAACGACTCGTATTCCAAAGTATCGATTCGGTACTTCGTATCAGAGAGAATACTCGTTACTCAGTAACGAATACATGCGGTTTGAAATAGCTCTAGTCATGAAACTAGATGTGTGTCTTCTTCCTTCAAAACATTCTTTGAATTTTGTGGGAATTTTTTTTTTTCATGGTAATTATTCTCCATTCATCAAGTCTGCATTCAGCAATAGTTTAAAATTTCTTTTGAAATCTATGTACATTGTTTATGAATTCTTGCCTGTAATATTGGGCGATTGTGTTTAGATTTATTTGTTCAAAAACATGAAAAATGTTTTCAAAAAAGATTATATTTCTTATTAAAATGAGCTGATTGAAAACTATTTTTAATTTGAACTGATAAAAAATTAAAATGAAGAATTCGCATATTGCATAAAATGTATTGAATATGATCCGTACAGATTTCCATGTCGTTTTTGCCATAAATCATTTTTTCCAATCAACATGGCATGACAATCTCAGCAGCCATGCAAAATAAGAAAAACATAAAAAATCAGCAGTGAATTATAAAATAACCCAGCCTAAAAATCTTCAAATGCTTGAATGTATTAAAGGATGATGTGAATAAAACGAAAGTATCAATGGAAACAATACCAAAAGTCACTGAAACCGTCACACAGTCTCATTTGTAAAAAAGTTGCTTTAAGAAGTTTCAAAATGGCATACTTAATACTTTTTGTATTATTTCCCTTTTCTTACAAAGAATTATTCGATAATATTGGCAAAAATATCAAATTTATGATATGTATAGATGAAGCTCTAAATAAAAATCCCCCCCCCCCCCCTCCAAAAAAAAAAAATAATAATAATAATAAAATAAAAAAATAAATAAGTAAATAAAATAAGATTAAAAAAAAATAATTATAATTATTAGATATTGGCTAGGCCAATTCATTAAGGTGTTGGTGAGAGTTTTAAATTTTGTTTTTCTTGACCACGCTACAGCTGAAGACTTGTATGAAAAATTTATTCATGGTTCTGCCAATTTGAATTTATCAAATCTGTTGCAACTGAGCCTTGATGTTAATATGAAATTTGTAAAAAATGTTCAAGAGGAACTTAAGAAAAATAAAGTACGTTTTATAATTGATATTGGCATTTGTTACCTTCATATAATTCTTAATGTTTTTCAAAGAGGTAATACAATCACAAAGTGAAAATTAAATTGAATTCTTGCAGCAGTATACCGAATTTTTAATTATAGCTCCGCAAGGCGAAAAATTGATGTTTTCCCTTTAAAATTCTGTCCATGTTGTTTATATTATGTGATGTATAAACTTATTTTAAGGTCACATTGTTTTTATCGTATTTTATTTTTCAGGCGGCGGGGGGGGGGGGGGGGGGGGTGGTGTCATGATACTGGTTTTAAAATGTCATTAACTGTTGACATGGGAAAATTATTCATTCCATAAAATACATCAGGGGATTCTCAGGAGATTTTTTTTTTGGAAAATGAGTATGAACCCTGAAACTGTCTTTTCTGAGTATCCTCAATTTCATACAGTAATTGTGCTAACCATACACCCTCTTTAGATGCTTCAAACACAGCAATAAATTTGGCTTCAGTAGAGGGAAATTGAGTGTTTTCTACTAGAGCATATTACAGATGAATTTCCCTGCATAATTATGTGTGTGGTTGTTTACTTTAGATCTGAAATATTTCCAGCCCAATCAGCATCAACAAAAACTTTAAAAGATGTTGGATCCTTCCCAAATTTTAATTTAAACTTGGGTGTTCTTTTAATATATCTTATTCCAGTCATTTTCAGTTGGTTTACTGACACATCTTAATAAGACTCCAATTGCTATTGAAATACTTTTAATTAAAAATATATATATGAAAGAGATCCAATGAGGAATTTTCACCTTTTCTGATTTCATTTTTATATAATAGAAAACAGAAAAATAAGAAGAACAGGATGTTTGTTTTTTTATTTTAAGCTGTAATTGTTGATTTCTGACAGTTTTTATAGCGCACTATTTACCGTGTTGCGAAAACGATACTTTCCTACGCCGGTCTTGTGACTTCACAGTGCATGACAAGGAAGAGAAATGCAGCATTTGTTCACGCTTTCAATAGTGTGCTTGACAGTTTTCTTTTCTTCTTGTAATAGAATTCATGTGTATTATATTATCAAGAGTAATAGAATCTTTAAGTATATACAAATGTTATTAAAAATCTAAACAACTCAAACTGCAAAAAAGTTATCCTTAATTTTTTTTTAAACATTTAAAATAAATAGTATAGTACAAAAACAGTTAAAGTAAGTTTGATTTTTCCCATTGGCATTTAAATTTTCAAAGAAAAAAATGATTCCACTATAAAATATTTATACCAGTTATAAGTAATACAATAGTGTCTGTTAGAATAATTATTTTTTATTAGAAAAAAAAATATGATTTTTATAAATCAATCAATTTACCACAGAAGCAAAAGCATTTCTAAAATGTGTGACAGATATTTGAGCATTTGACAGTAATCTGCAAACGTTAGAATAATTTTACAAAATTCCTTAATTCATTTATATACATTATTAAATAAAGAAACTTTAAAATATAAAGTAAGGTATCCATGACTGTTTTGATTAATTTAATCCATAAAATGAATTACTTTTCAATGTAAATATAAAAAAATTGGAATTTAACTCAAAACAAACAATAATTTGTTGATTTATCACCACATATGATGGTTTCTTTTAATTTATAACTTAGATATATTGATTCAAGTTTTTTTTTTTTTTTTTAATATTACAAACCCCAATGAAGTACCTTTCAGATTTTTGTTTTTTTAACCAGGTAGAAATAATTTCAGAAGTATAAATACTTTTTAATCACTTTTTATTTAAACATAATTTCCGTCTACACATATATAAAGACACATATATATATATATATATATATATATATATATACATATTTGATATGATGTGTACAAACAGTCAGATATCAGGCTATTTGTTTATTTTAAATGCTTACCAGTATATAATTAATCTTTTTTGCATAAAAGAAAGACGGAAATTTATAATTAACCTGAAAAAAGTAAAATGTATTTCTGTGATGCGTTATTATTTTTTTTCAGAAATCAAAATATAAGCTTTGATTAGGAAAAATAATAAAATATTTATGCATTTGAACTAGATATAAATAAACAAACATATATATATATATATATATATGCCCTCCTAAGAATTATGCTCGACAACTCTCACCCAGACCCCACAGGCTTTAAAAACATGCTGATTTTCTTTGTTTATCTGATTATGGAAGATTAAATGATATTATCACAAGAAGTGGCGATGTTCTGTAATCGGGTTGCCGTTCATTTCCTTTTGAGTGGGGGGGGGGGGGGGGGGGGTTTCAGCACCTCAGACCGCATCAACTGTTGTCGCAAAAGCTGACGGCTGTTTTCGTGATTCGTTAAAAAAAAAATCAATTAAACATTTGAAATCAGCTGTTATAAAATGGTTAAAGTTATTCTAAAATGACCTGCTCAACAACACGGCTCATTTTTAAATGTAAAA
The DNA here is from genome assembly GCA_963931845.1 of Maratus michaelseni. Taxonomy (NCBI): domain Eukaryota; kingdom Metazoa; phylum Arthropoda; class Arachnida; order Araneae; family Salticidae; genus Maratus; species Maratus michaelseni. The sequence continues at coordinate 408,891,845 of OZ007590.1, read as the reverse complement.
GCATTTTGATGAGGTTTTTAATTAATATCTGTCTTAATTAAGGGCCAACTTCTTTGAAACTGTTGTAGTAACTCCTCTATACCGACCCGATTAAAGATGGTGAGTGGTAGCGAGATCAGATCATTGGTAAAGAGAATTATCTTGCATAAATTAAAAAATAGAATTTATTGCATACCAATATTAATTCTAATAAAATTATGTACAAGAAAGTTAATTACAGCATTTAATTATTTTTCGTGAGTCAATCGCTTATAAATTAATGACCTCTTGACTCCAAGTGTAACTGAAACAAACAAAAGTCTCTAAACATTACAGTCAGTCGTGACTACAAAATAAAGTTCATTCGGACCAAGGCTCGTCCGTTCCTTCTCTTCGGAAGATCTACTAATACTCGTTAATTCTGAGTCTAAGAACTCTCACTCTCGCACTTGGTGTGCTTTTTCACTTCGCTGGGATTTTCACCGGATACCTGCTGTATCAATTCTAGAGGTCGGACCTCACTAGCGCTTACACCACGCTGAGTTCGAAACTGACGTTTCCTTTTCCCTTCTCCAGAGAGTCAACACTCTCCTTTTCGATCTCTCCAAAAACTGTCCTCTCTCTTCTTCATTCTCGCAGGGGACCTTCTTCTAAGGGCGGGGTCTTGTCGTGGCGGGCCCCTCGAAACTCTCCAGCCTCTTAGCAGCCTTGAGATCCCTCTGTTTCGTTTTCACTAAGTCCGTCATTGGACGTTCTAAGACAAAGGGCAAAGTTTCGGGCGCAAACCTAAAAATCGTGTGCAGAGATAGCTTCTCTCGCAGATGAACTCTTTCCCACGAACTCGGCAAGGATCAAAGCATAAGACCCCTCTTTGGGTAACGCCTTACCACTACATCACTGTCCGAACTTACCGCTCACAGTACAATAGAATTCGGTGTCTGCTAGTCTTCAAGGCAAAAATAGCGAGGGAAGGTATGCAGTTAAGTGTACTCACAGGAAATGCTAGAATGACACATAGTGCAGCTGGATGTCGAGGCTCAATTCTTTACACTGTAATTCCAGAAAGCCTGAATTTTTTTTACACCAGAAGCTGCTCACTCTGCTCGTAGAGTTTATCTGTTCACAGACACACACAGACATTTCCAAACATTAATAATAAGAATTTTTGTGAAGGAGCACTAAAAAGATTCCAAATTTTGCCTGGATCAACGCTTATTATCTAAATAGTATTTTGCATAGAAATCACAAAACAATATACGTTAATTTGGTTTAAAGTAAAATTAATTTAAAATGTTAACAGAAATTATTTAATTAAGAATAAGTTGTTATAAACATATAAATTATTTTAAAAAACAATTTCATTTAAAAATTAAGTTTAATAAACATTACCTTCTACCCTCTCCCCCCTGTCCCCCTTTATGCCAGTATATGGGAAACTTTATTTCTGGGACCCAAGTTAGCTTTTACCACTTCGACTATTGACCTGATTATGGAACATTAACCATAAGATCAGATTAATCATAAGATTATTAATAGTTTAAATTATTTTATTTATTGTTATAGTAAAATTTGAGATTTTAAGGAAATGTGGCATTTTATTTTCACTCTTTTTTTTTTTTTTTTAGAGGAGGTGAAAGAATGGTTTGTTTGTATGCAGACTATTTTTCCCAATAGAGATTATGAAAGACACTGAGAAAAGTCGTACCACTCAGTGCACAGGAAAATAAAGAAAGAAAACAAACAGTGAACACAGAATGAAACAGGTGAAATTTCTGTAATGTCTATTTGAGTTAGTGTAATTTTTGTCTTTATGGCTTTGCTTATTCATATTTGTTGGCATTTTAAAAGAAGTAACCCTTAAAATTGATATTTTCAGACATTTCCGGATTTTTTTTAACAATTTACTATGTTATCTTTAAGTAATCATTTGTCTAGCTATTTTGTTTTTCCAGTTTCACATATATAAACAAAGTGTTGAGTTGTATAGGAAATGTACCTAAGCCATAATAATTATTATCATTGTAAAACAATGATATGATGTCATAACAAAAATGTTGATAGGACTATCGAGTTATACTGATTTTAACAAGTTTGATGTCACTATTGGATCAATGTTCAGCTAGTCGTATGTGTCTTTAATTTTTCTAAGAAGTTTTTGGCAATGTCTTGTAAGATCATTAAAATTTATATAGTAAAGACTAAGTAGAGGGTAGGCTTTCGACCTGATAGCTATATTTCCTGTTTATTTGGCAATTCTGTAACCAACTTCTTCAAATAACCCAATAACTCAAACAGAGCTTTTCCTCCCCATCTACAGAGGGTGTTCGCACATTTTTTAGACAATTTCGGCGGTGGTTTTTTTTTACGTTTAAAATATGAATATTGCTTTCTGAAATAATCTATGTGATAATCTTGTTTCTTGATTCTAATTCTGCATAATGCTTTCGATAGTAGAAGGTTTTTTGTAAAATTTACAAGGTTATTGCTTCCCATGCCTCTTTAAAAACTTTCCAGATTCGATCAATCGTGGTGGTTTTGCGCTTTGAAAGAGCTCTTTTCAGCAGGCCAAATGCACAATAAACCATAAGAGAAACATCAGGGACTTCTTAGGAATATGTTGAAAGGTATAAATGCAATACCTGTGTGAGTTTTTAATGTTTTCAACGAATACAGCGGTAGTTTTTGAAGTATGAGTGGTAGCTTTGCTTTGATAACTTCCACCCTTTAAAAGTTGTTGAAATAAAGAAAATAGCATTTTTTCTGTAAATATCAGATGTAACACATTCTCATTTAGTACAATAGACCTCTGGTCACAGTGCTAGGTTCTTTAAGTCTAAGTCTTTAAGTCTAACACATTCTCTTAATAATATAATGAATTGATTGTAACATTTTTGTCCAATATTCTTATTTTCATTTTGCCATTGTAAGATAAATTTGCGACAGTCATAAATCCTTACCTGAAACTTCGTTTTTAGCCTTGAAATGGGCTCTTTTTTTAATGTATTTTTTTTTCATTTTGAGTCTTTTAGAATAAGTACTCATTTTCGGGATAGCTCTTTCCAATTAATACTGATGTTATTTTTGCCCTTAGAAATTTTTATACTATGCGCTTTACAATCATTGTAAACTTCCGAATAAGAATATTTCTTTTCGGAAAACAAAAAAAAAGTATCCTCTGATTTGCAGCTTGTTTGAATGTGCCATCTTGATAGCAGAATAAATTTGAAAGCATCAGACAATAATATGAATTACAAATAATAAGTTGTTGAAAGAAAGTTTTCCTCTAAAATAATTCCATTTTTTAAAATCATTTATCAAATTTGTCTAAAATATGTGCGAACAGCCTCTGTACATCTTTCAGGAAGCTGGTTTATGTGTTTTATCAATTGATGTGCTTGTCGATTGTGTTTATTAAACTCATATTACTAAATTACAGTGCAATAAATGAATGAAATTAATTAAAGAAATGATATAAAGTTAATTTTAGTTCTAAGATAATTAGAGCAATAATTTAATAAATTGTGTGCTAAATTACCGTTCTAGTTACTTCATTACAAAGAAGGCATTTTCAATTTATGATGGTTAACATAGTGAGCTGAAACCTGAAAACTCTCTGTTAAATGAGTCTTTGACAAGTTTCTAGATCTCGTTATTCTGTTTTAACTTTTAACAAGACAACAATAATTTCACTTTCAAGTGATGGTTCATTTCCTAATGAAATTCCAAAAGAAAAACTCGCATATCAGCTTTTTTTTAACAGTAAATTTTTCAGATGGTGACTTTTTTAGATAAAGATTTCAACTATTTACTTCATAAATTTTCATGGAAATTTTTTTTAATTGTCTGTTTTATGTTAGCAGATGAATAAAAACAGTGTTAAGTGATGCAAATCAGTTTTTAATAAAATTTTAGCTGCTCTCTGTTATGATACATTCATTTCTACTTTTATATTCAATAGTTTTCATTAATTAATTTATTTAAATTAAATATTTAATCGTTATTAATCATTAATTAAAAGTTTTCTTAATATTAATCAACATTTAAATTAATTATTTAACAGTTATTATTTATACAGTCCATATTTTCTATCTTTTTAAAATTAATCTTTTTAACTTTTCTTCTAAGATATTTTATTATTAATTAAAATCAACTTTATAATTAAATCAATTTTTAAAATCAATAATCACTTTTAAATTAAATTATAATCATGCATTTAAATCTCTAGATAGAGATTTAAGGATTTCCGTTTGTTAACATCAATTCCGGTAAAGTACCGCGATTTTTCTTCTAAGTTAAAATATATAATTTCTACTTTTTAAATATTAATTATTTTTGTTTTAGACTTTATTCAAAAGATTAAACAAAATTATTTATGCAGTCTGCCAAAATTCTAGCAAGATTCAACTTAAATCTCGGCAGATATACATTTATAAACATTTTTTCTAATCTCAATGTTTACATTGAGCGTTTTCGAAAAGATGCCTGGCCAATTTTGAATTGCATCTTCGGGAGTTCAAGAAACAACAGCTTAGTGTAAAATCGCCTTCCATTTTTGTTTAGGGGTCATTCAAATACACCTCCAAGGTTAGGGGGTGCATTTTTCAGTGGGGAAAAAGGGGTTTGAAATCCTTTCGAGAATATTCCATAACGAACTATGTTTATTTTTCTACCGCTTGTTGCTAGGGTGGAGTTTTCAGTTCGTTCGTATCGGTTGCGTGTAGAGTTGAGTTGTTGATAACATACTTTTGCGAGACGGCGGTTGAAAGTTAAGCGGTACGAAACGAGATAGAGGAATTTTCGAGTTTTCTGATTGGATAGTTTGGCTGTTAGGTGAGTTGACTTGGTAGAGTTTGAATTCAAATTTTGTCAGTTGGTTGCTTTTCTACGTTAGATGTAGGTACTAGAGAGGATAAAAGCCGTGTCTGGCCGAAAGGCTGGGCACTTGTAAAATTTCGATTGTATGGATAACTTCAAGTGAAGATGATGTCAGCTACGTATAATTTTAACTGATAAATTTCCTCATCGAGAATAGTTTTTCTTTATCAAGTTGATATTAAAGTCTGAAAAATGATGATTCATTAATACTGTAATGTGGCGTCTACAGCGAAACAACTTTGAGTAATTTCATCAATATTTTAAGTGTGATCAAAGTACTGCAATTTATCTGTTATACGTTTATGATCTTCGTTGTTAAACAAATTAATCGCAAGATTGGGCTGTCAACGTTAATAATGTTTGTTAGTCATTCTGACTTCATTCATTAGATGATCTTACCGCGACTGTTGATGTGATATTTTTCCACAGTTGTGACAATTCTGCAATTTTAAGAAATAAGATTCCCAGTGCTAACAACAATATCAAGATGGCAGCCAGGCAAACTCACCACTTCTTCTACCAGTGAGATACTTCATTAAGTCGACTTCTTAAAGATGATTCGTCCATTTTCGTTGGGAGAATATTACCGTTCCAGATCCTTCAGTTTCAACTTGTACAGTAATTATATATTAATTTGAACTATCACCTTATAACTTTTCCCCTATAGTATAAAATATCAAGTAAATTTCTATGGACAATTAAATATAAAGAACATTTTCAAAATTATCTTAAAATTGTTGGTATGAAGGATTCCTTAGAGTTGTATTAATTTCACACCGAATTGAACTGATTATAAGCTAATGAAAACATAAATGTAAATCAGCTATTAATTTAATTCTAATCATTGTGTCTTCTGGAGCTCCATTTGATGATATTATTTATAAGTATGTATGTGCATTATCAAATAAACTTACTTGAAGTGATTTACTTTTCTGTGTGCAATCTTCTTTTAGTTGGGTGAGTCCTTTTTATATTTATTTTATTTTTCAGATTTGAATACATCTAAATATATTTGCTATAAGGTTCAATATAATATAATTTTTCAGTTTAATCCTTAACTTCTAATCTTTTTAAGATATTTTTCAGTGCTAGGTTAGACATCGCAATTATGCTAACTGCTTTACGTTTTCGTCCTGTATTGAAGAGTTGGGGCGGAATTTAGAGTAAGCATTTATTCTATTTTCGGACTTAATTTTTGATATATTCCGATCCTAAAGTGCTTGATATATCATTTTTAAGCATTCATTAAGAATTTCTGTTTGCTCTATCTCCTGCACCGACACTTCCTTACACTCTCAATGACTCAATTCGCCACCCATCAATTCTAAATATTTTTGTTTTCAAATTCAGATGCAGGGGGGTCATGATCCCTTTTGAATGATGAATGTTCTTATACAAAAAACATATTTTTAATGTAATGGTGTTTCTCTCCGCTCCCATCTCAGAAAGAGAAAATAAATAAAATCCTGCTGAACAATGCAAATGTTTTGACAATCATGAAGTCATTTAAAATGGAAAGGCATAGAATTTGCAGACATTACCCTTTAAACACCTCGAAAAAAGCTTTTAATTTTCTTATATATGTGATATATCTTTAATAATAACTAATTGTTCCCTCACGAAGACCTTTCCATAAATATTGAGTCATGTAAATCTTCTTAAAAGGTTTATTCTTAACATTTGCTAAGAGATTCTTTGATTTATAAGGTAATAGGAAACTATGCTCGATTTCTTATATTTGAATATAACTCGCAAATTTCATACATTCACAAATATACCTGTAAATTTTATGCATTTGTAAATGAAATTTATGTACATGTTAAAAAACAGCTTGTTTGGAGTTGTGGACAAAATTAAGATATTATGAAAAAATGTAACACCCCCCCCCCCCCCCCCCCCTTCCACACCGTCCCAAACATAAAAAAAAAATTGATTCGTTTCCAAATGAATTTGGCTATTAATTATTTTTATATATTAAAAAAAAAAAGAAACTGTTTATCTTTAAGATGGTTCTCAAATGATCTGCTTAACATTGCAAAACTTTCTGACACATTTTCTGATTCATTTTTAAATGAAAAGGATAAAATTGGCAGACCTGAGTATTGAAGCTGTTTGGAATGGAAGTGAGTTTTCCATATTTTGATAAATTATCAAGTTATAAGCGATTTATGCCACGTGACGACACATTTATCCACTTTTTTTGTGCTGCATCGTCGGAAATTCAGTTCAAAATGCAGTAATTTTTTTAAGATCTTCTGCCTTTACCAAAAAATGGAAAATGTGTTTCGATTAAAAATTTCTGAATAAAAACACCTGCCAATTTCATGCGTTTCTGAACAAAAATTAATTTAAAAATATGTCATAAAGTAGCCAGTTTCGATTTGAGAACAAACGGCCTTAAGAGAGCAATAATTGAATTAAAGAATTAAGCTTCTAAAGAATTTTTCATAGTTTCTTTAATGTATTCTGTTCATAAAATTTCTTTACAAATTATGTTTATATATTATTTTTATAGTTTCATAACATTTTAAAAATTAAGAGAATTTATGATTTAAAAATACAGTTGAAGTACTTTATAATGAACTACGATATAACGAAAAGCACGATATAACAAAATGCTCATAACCATTTAGTTGGTCTGTATGTTAAAGAATACTGAATTCGAAATATTTATAACGAAAAGCACGATATAACAAAAATAATTCGAGCATGAAAAGTGAGAAAAAAACAAAACAATATAGTAATTTTTTTACTTTTTTTTAACCTAAAAAATGGCCGGGAAATAGAATTTTATTTCTTAAATACCAGCTATTTTTTTCATGAGATAACCTGCAATCTTTTTCTCTACGACCAATCACATATTTTCAATATTTCCAAGAGAGATTCGGGGGAGAGGCAGTATTTTAAGACAGTCAGAGGGGCGATAGCTTAGCTGAACTGGAATTATGTTATTTTTTATTTGATGACTGATTTTGTTATGACACGAACATAACATTTGCTTTTTTTTTTAATTATTAAAATTTATTTATGATAAATTAATTTATTTATTTTTAAATTTAAATAATTTATTTCCCATTTTTAATTAATTCCCATTTTCTAAATTTATTTTAATTTGATCGGCAATCATAACGCTAAATTCTGTATTCTTTTAATAGTAAACAAACGCCATCTTTAATTCAATCAGCGGTTGCCAATCATATTTTAACTTCTTCCTTCATCGCACTAGCTTTAGCGATCGCAAACTTGCGTTGCGAGTCGTTCTTTAAAATTTTTAAGCATTCCTCTGTGGCATCGTATTCGGAGAGATTTGAACGGCGTAACAGCGTGGAATCTTCCGATTGGCTAGGGAGTTTTGGCGCGCGAACGTCAACTTTAGCGTTAGCGTGATAGCTCTCTCTCTCTTTTTCAACTGGCTACCGAGGAAGAAAGACCTCCGTAAAAAAGGTTGCTGGTACGGCGGTTCCGCCATTAGGCTAAACAGGCCGATGGTGGAACTCGTTTTAAATAAAAGAAATTTGTTTTTGACTAAATCTCCATATGAAACAAAGATTATATTCATCTTATCCTGTTAAAGTGTAAATTACCTCGGTCGTGATTCGAAAACTATATGAGAGTTGTCACAATGATTTGATGGAATCTGTGAATCGTCATTCTTCACTTATACCATGTTGGAGAGATGACACAGAAGGTAAAGTCTTGAACATCGCCTGCTTCTGAGGCATGATTCCCAGTTTCTGCTCCAGCGACACAGTATGATGTCTACTTAATGTCATGGTAAATTTTATTATTTCCCTTTTTATTCGTTCTGGAGTTCGGACATAGAGTCCCATTTTAAAGATGTATCAGAGAGAATATGTTCGACTGTTCGAAGAACAATATTATTATTATCCTCTGTATGCAGTGATCGAACATTACAGATCATTTAATTCAAAGATAATGTAATTCTACCTCATTAAGATTGCTTCTTTGAAATTCATAACATCGATTTTAAAATGTAAGAATTATGAACTCTGCTGTTAAATCATGAACTTTGCTGATAAGGAAAGAAACTCTCCAGTAGTATTTCGCTTGTATATATTTACACGAGATGTGTTTACCTTGGTTTTTTTCTTTTTACAGGATCAGTAATGTTAAAATGAAATCATTTAGTTTAATATCAACATTACCTGTCCATCTGTATCTTTCAATTACATGATATCTTAAGTAAATTTCTTTTTTGAATTCTTTGTAAGGTCTGCGCAGATTTCACTTCTATTTTTTACTTCTTATATATATATATATATTTACTAATAAACAAATTTAGTCAATATCATTTGTGTTGTTATTTTGTGTACATTTTTATATATGACTGAAGGGGGGTAGAGGATTACTATTTTTAATAATATGTGCCATTAGATATATCTTAAGTAAAATACGTAGTCTATAAAGAATTGAGATATATGTTCATCAAGAAAAAGTAACTTTAAGCATATTGATTTGAAACTTTAAATAATTTATGTTGAATAAAAATATTTTTTTTTAATTATTTGAAAGAGTACATAAATTATAAATACAGTAAGTAATACTAGAATTAATTATGGCACGGAAATCAGCACATTGTATATATCTATGTTTTCAGTGTAGCAGTTTTTCTCAGTTCAGGTAAGGATTGTTACATTTTATCATGAAGAATACGTTGATTTATTTTTTAGAATATTCCAAATTTTTATCTTCTTTTCACTACGCATTGTTTTTTTGTTTTTTTTTTATTCTTCCCACTTTCGATCATTGGCTAAATTATTGTTCATCTATTTTAGGAAATTACAAAATTTAAAATTACGTTTTAATATTCAAAATTCTCTGTTAATTTCTAGGTCAGAAAATACATTAAATCCATCTTTCCTATCCCTCTCTTTTTTTTTTCTATTTTTTTCATAACATTAAATGGAGCCGTAACAAACCCTCGAACTATAAAATTTTTACTAATATTTTTTTTTTTCATCTCGGGAGTTCTTTCTGGGTTATGCTTTATAAAATTTCATTAAATTTATCCATGACTTCAAATATAAAATATTTTAGAAAATATTCTTTTTTTCCTGTTGCTGTATTTGTACTTATTAATAAATAAGAAAAATGACATATGATTGATTACTGTTCTGATTTAAAATATATATAAATAAATATAACTGTTATATAATTAAAGATTTTATATATTAAAAACTATTTAACATCACTTTAATGAGTGCAATAATTTTACTTGCTATATTAGTTTTGGAAATTTATGTTCAAGTTGATTTATGCATGGATTTGCAGAAATTGACCACTTTTGCATCCTATTTATAATTTTGTCTCTGGTCCAGACATCTTTACATTTTGGCAGAAATCATCTTTGAACATAATTTTTCTTCTTTTCAGGATATTTATTTTGAATAATTTTCTGCATTGTATTTTGTGTACATAAATTTTTAAGTTTTACAATTTGAATTTACATAGTCTAATATTAATATTCAGCAAGGTGCATTTTAATTTTTTGACTCTCTTTAAAAAATGACTGTGATAAAATATATTATTTTGTTTTCATTTAAATGAAATATTCTGTATTTTTTAAACTTATTCTTAAAGGGTAGATTTTGATATTTTGTTTTCTGTTACAATTTTAGGCTCTATTTATTCTTCTCAGACAATATTTTTAATTTTAATTAGCTTTCTGTTTATAAAAAAAATTATGACTGTTATAGGTGATTTTAATAATTTTGAAGGTTAAATATTTAAAAAATTACTATTTCTACCTCTACAAGCAAAATTTCTTAATTTTTTTTGTTCCATAGAATTATTTCCTCAAATTTAATTTTTTTTATGTTCAAATAATGCCTTGGTCGGTATTATTCATTGATAGTTTCCATGTCATCCTGGTTAAGTGGTACTCTCCTTGCTAGTTGCTAAAAAGTACCCGATAACGATGCATGGAACTATTAGTCCGTGTAAATTTTATTAATATTTGGGATTTATGTTTGAATTTTAATTTTTTTTTATCTGCTTCTATTCCTTAACTGGTTTATGAAGGGTTTCAGTTTGTGAAAGGTTTCAATTTGACATTTTTCCTGATATTATCTTAAAATTTACTTAATTATAAATTTCTTTTCAATTTGATTTTAATATTTTCAATATATAGCAATAACTATAAATTTTCAATAACATTTTTAACTTTAGTAATAATCTTGTAATTAAAGTCTGTAATTGGTTTCTAAGCAAAAATTTTAATTGGGTTTATCTTTGGTTTTTAATTTTTCCTAATTTGTGTAATAAGCACACAGGAGGAAAATCGGTGACTATTCCTTCAAGTGCAGTTGTATATTTTGAGGGAGACTTTGAGACTTGGAGATCATTTTTATGATTTTGATGAATAATTGATAATTTATGTTTGGTAGAAAATTTTAAAAGAAAAATATCTTATCTTTTCACGTACTTTTAATTCTATTTTACAGTTTACTTAAAATTTGATATAATATATTTCAATTTAAAATAAAAATAAGTTTTGGAATATTCATTGATAAAAAATCTCATAAATTTCTGACAGAGCAAAATTTTAACATTCAAAGCTAGATTTGTAATGAGATTTTTGGAATGCAAAATAATTATCTTTTGATAAATACCTTTATTATTATCTCTCGTGAAACCAATTTCCCTTAGATATATTTTTTTTTACTATAGCAATAATTCAATATCCTCCTTAATTTTAAAGTTTACTAGGAAAGTTTTTTTAAATCTAACTTTGCTATAAAGGCACAATTTATTGATTGTGTTCCTTGTGAATGATCATTGTGATAACGCAGGCAGAGTGAAATTTTTAAGGAATTCCATATGAAATAGATAAAATTTTAAGTACCTATTTTATTGGATTTTTATTTTCTCAGGAGTTTTTATAATTAGATTGTGTTCCTTGAGACTGATCATTTGATAACTCAGGTGGAAAAATTTCCTAGATTTTTTGGCCACTATAAAGGCACAATTTTTTTTTCGACTCAGATGTAAGAATCGTGCATTCTAGCTGGCTTGCATGGGTTTCCGCACAAAAAGAGCATAATGCCTCTTGGAGCTCTCCAGTTTTCGGGTGGCAAAGTAGAATTTTGATAGAATCTTTATTATTAATTTTTTTTTGCTATAGTTAATCTTCAATGTTGTAGTTATTTGTGTTTCAATTTTGACAATAGATTTTAATTAATTTTTCTGGTGTCACAGTTAGAAAGAATTACAGTCCAATTCATAAACTATTTATGAGTCAAAATTTTTCATTAATGTTAATAGATATATGCATTGCTGAGGAGTGTGCAAAATTGTTTATATAAAAAATTTTATCATTTCTAATAAGAGTACTCATTTAACATCCCATTGAAACAATAAACAAAACAACTACAAATGATATAATGGATTTTGAGACAAAAAATGTATATATGAAATAAAAAATAAATGAAATGAATAAAGAAATAAATGAAAAATGTGAAAAATGATAAAGAATATGATAAAAGTAGCATGATTTGTTAAATTTTTTTTCTGACCTCAGGCTATCTTGCATTCTCTTGAGTATATCTCTTTAGTCTGTTCGGATAGGATTATCAAATTGAGGAAGAATTCATATTTTTTTTATAAGGGATTTTGTTAGTTCTGCTAGGTTTGGTGATAAAATGCTAGCTACTCTAAATTTTGGTATGAACTACATATATTTTTTTACCCTTCTTTCATAGTGTGCACACTTTAATAAAATCAGATGTATATAGATTGAGGTACTAGTTCAAAATCATGTTCTACTTTTTTGCACCATTGTTAGGCAATGCCATAAGGAAACTTCCTTCGCTTTTTGCCAGATAACAATTGGTGTTATGCAATAAATTGATATTGGTCTCAAAAAATTTTCGGTCCTGTTTCTCCTCAGTAGATTAAGTTTCATATGAAAAAATTTATTTAAATTCCTTTAAAGTTTTTGAATACTGTTCTTTTCTTAAAAATTTTTCCAAATTTCAAGTACATATTGTGATAACTCTTTTATTTTACAAAAATGTTAGGGATGTTATTTAGGCCCAATTAACTTCTCTGAAGGGATCTCATTATGTGCAAAAATTTGATAAATTTAAGGTTAAAGCTCTTCATTTTGAGACTTTATTTATTTTTACATGCTTTCTACAATGCCAAATGTACTTGGCAAGTTGTGTTGGGTAATTTTAGAGAGTCAATTGTCAATATGTAAATTTATGCACTTACCTTGTGTGATATATTCCATTGAAGTCTTGGATGAATTTATCTTGTTTTCTTCATGGTGAAATTTTTTTTTTTTTCAACTTACCTGAACAGATCTAACTTGTGTGTACATATGTGTGTAAAATTTTTTTGTTTGTTTGGCATTAATTGGTTTCTATTTTAAGTCTATATCGCAATGTATATATATTTTTAAGTAGTCAATTTTGATGCCTATTCTTTTCATGGCTATTGTATGTGTTTTATACGAGAGTACTACTATTATTGATTTTGTATTATATTTGTATATAGTATATTTGATTTTTTTTTTATTTGTATTTAAGTGTCATGTTTTAGGTAGAGTTAGGATTCAGCTAATTTTAAATTTTTCATTTAACTTGAAGGTTCCAGTTCATCTCCGTCCATAGTTTAAATTTTCAAAATTCTTGTTTCGGTTTGATGCCACAGCTTCAAAATTTTTTTTTCTATTTTTTTTCTATTGGCCGTGGGTAAATGTTATGACACAAACATAACATCTGCTTTTTTTTTTAATTATTAAAATTTATTTATGATAAATTAATTTATTTATTTTTAAATTTAAATAATTTATTTCCCATTTTTAATTAATTCCCATTTTCTAAATTTATTTTAATTTGATCGGCAACCATAACGCTAAATTCTGTATTCTTTTAATAGTAAACAAACGCCATCTTTAATTCAATCAGCGGTTGCCAATCATATTTTAACTTCTTCCTTCATCGCACTAGTTTTAGCGATCGCAAACTTGCGTTGCGAGTCGTTCTTTAAAATTTTTAAGCATTCCCCTGTGGCATCGTATTCGGAGAGATTTGAACGACGTAACAGCGTGGAATCTTCCGATTGGCTAGGGAGTTTTGGCGCGCGAACGTCAACTTTAGCGTTAGCATGATAGCTCTCTCTCTCTTTTTCAACTGGCTACCGAGGAAGAAAGACCTCCGTAAAAAAGGTTGCTGGTACGGCGGTTCCGCCATTAGGCTAAACAGGCCGATGGTGGAACTCGTTTTAAATAAAAGAAATTTGTTTTTGACTAAATCTCCATATGAAACAAAGATTATATTCATCTTATCCTGTTAAAGTGTAAATTACCTCGGTCGTGATTCGAAAACTATATGAGAGTTGTCACAATGATTTGATGGAATCTGTGAATCGTCATTCTTCACTTATACCATGTTGGAGAGATGACACAGAAGGTAAAGTCTTGAACATCGCCTGCTTCTGAGGCATGATTCCCAGTTTCTGCTCCAGCGACACAGTATGATGTCTACTTAATGTCATGGTAAATTTTATGATGTTAAAATGAAATCATTTAGTTTAATATCAACATTACCTGTCCATCTGTATCTTTCAATTACATGATATCTTAAGTAAATTTCTTTTTTGAATTCTTTGTAAGGTCTGCACAGATTTCACTTCTATTTTTTACTTCTTATATATATATATATTTACTAATAAACAAATTTAGTCAATATCATTTGTGTTGTTATTTTGTGTACATTTTTATATATGACTGAAGGGGGGTAGAGGATTACTATTTTTAATAATATGTGCCATTAGATATATCTTAAGTAAAATACGTAGTCTATAAAGAATTGAGATATATGTTCATCAAGAAAAAGTAACTTTCGATCATTGGCTAAATTATTGTTCATCTATTTTAGGAAATTACAAAATTTAAAATTACGTTTTAATCAAAATTCTCTGTTAATTTCTAGGTCAGAAAATACATTAAATCCATCTTTCCTATCCCTCTCTTTTTTTTTTCTTTTTTTTTTTATAACAGATTTCATTGACATTTGCTTTTCCTGTAAATTTATCGCATGTTAATTTTTAAAACTTTTTGTAAGCTGGCTGTGTCTGTCAACAAAAAAATAAAATAAAAAAAATGTTGGAGTTTAGAAAAGAAAGTTGAAATTATAAAATGCGTCAAAAATAATGTTAAAATAAGTGATGTAGTGAAAGAATTTGGGATTCTAAGTAGCACTCTTAGCAATTGAAAAATTGAGAAAAAATTATTAAAATATTCAAAAAGAGTGCAGTTTCCTCGTCGTTTAAACGTATATGCACAGCGAAATATGAGGATATGAAGGAATTATTATTTTCATGGTTTAAAGATGCAAGATCCAAAAACTTCCATTTTAGTGGAAGTATTTTGCAACAAAAAGCATATGCGTTTGCCAAAACACTTGTATATAAAGACTTTCATGTAAATGATGGTTGGTTGAGTAAATTCAAAACAATATATGAAATTTTGTATAAAAAATTAACTGGAGAAACAGCCTCTGTTTCATAAGAAACAATTGAAAGATGTAAAAAAGAAAACTCAAACATCTTTTAGGATTACGATTGAAAATATATATTTAATATGAATTCCTGATAACTTCATTTTTCAAACCTATATACGTACGTAAAACTGTCCTTTAAGAGAATTAAATCAATAATATTTTACATTTAAATTTGCCCAATTTTTTTTATGTTTAGCATAGTATGATATATATATATAATCTAAAATTCAGTCATCCAGATCTCTCATTACAAAATAAAAATTCTGTGTTATGAATTGTACGTATTTATTTGCAAAAATATGATTTGCTTGAAATTCCTTTTTAAATCAACGCCTTTTTTCTCTTTTCTGTTTGTAGTAAAAATGATCCTTACTATGGAGGCTTAATATAATATGAATACATAAGGCCTATCTCTTTTTATTAAACAAAAGTTATTTTAAGAAATATCTTTATGTAATAAAACGTCCTTTTTTATGATAGTCTCCAATTTATGGAATTCTGCATACTCACAAGGAGAGTGCCAAGCTTGGTAATCACAGATTTTGATTATTTTTATATATGTTGTAAGGTAGGAGCCCCTTAGTCTCAGGTTCAATGGATTTTATACAGCGTTCCTTAGTTCTCGAGAAATGGGGGGGTCTAATATTTTAACACAACTTAAATACTTACTTTGTAACGAAATAACTGCGTTGGTCGTAGCTCAGTTGGTATGGCGTCTGCTCGTTGTTCCGAGAGCCCGGGTTCGATAGCGGAACGCGCTATGTTTATTTTTCTCATTTTTTTTTATAAATATACTTGTAATTATAATTTAATAATCTCAATAAAAATTTTTGTTAACATAATTTTTAAACCATTATTAAACATTTCTCATCGTTTAAAGAGCTTTAAAAAAAATTAGATCTATTATTGACTGGTAAAATTTCAAAAATCGTTACAAAATCAGCATATTTACTATCGAATTATAGAATTCTTAGCCCATCGCAGTAGAAAACGAAGATATTTCAGATGCTGGATTATTTGTTAAAAATCCATTGTTTTGCAATAAAATTTTACAGTACTTCAACGCATTTGTGACATCACTTTTCTGATTTTCATCGAGTCCCGACACTTCAGATTGATCTTCTTGTGAACTACGGCTTGCTTTTTCCATTTTTCTATAAGCTGTTATAGAATGACACGCACTTGTGCGATAAAGATTGAAAACAAAAACCACTTAACTGGACCAAACTAAAAAAAAATAATAATAATAATCAAAGTCTGTTGTGGCGCCCTCTAGTTACAATAAAATAAAACATAAATATGTTGTAATTTAATTCTTATGCTAAATTTTAATATAATTATGCTTCTTACTTTAAAAACAGAGTAGTATTATCATTGCATTGACTTCCCTTGTTAAGGCAATTTTTAAATGATGTTTCTTTACAATCACGAATTGACACAATTGTTCAATATCGTTGCATTGATAAAGCATATATGGAATACATTTTAAAAGTGATTTTTAAAAAAATCAAAAATGCTAAATTAAAATGTAAATACGTTAACAAAAATTTTTATTGAGATTATTAAATTATAATTACGAGTATATTTATAAAAAAAAGGAGAAAAACGAACGTAGCGTGTCCCGGCATCGAGCCCGGGCCCTCAGAACAACGAGCAGACGCTGTACCAACTGAGCTACGACCAACGCAGTTGTTTCGTTACAAAGTAAGTATTTAAGTTGTGCTAGAATATTAGACCCCCCATTTCTCGAGAACTAAGGAGCGTTGTATAAAATCCATTGAACCTGAGACTAAGGGGCTTCTACCCTACAACATATATAAAAATAATCAAAATCTGTGATTACCAAGCTTGACACTCTCCTTGTCAGATTACGTTCGGACTATATTAGTCAGGGTAATTGCCATTCTTACTATATAACAAAATAATTCATTATAACGTTTTAACGAAAGCACGTTATAATGAGCAAATCTTTTGAGCACTTTCGATTTCGTTATAAGGTGCTTTGACTGTATATCAAATGATTAAAACCACGATTTTAATTATTTTATTAAAATCACTGACACCATTTTTATAATAAATTTACTTAATTTTTTAAATGTTTATTTTCACCCATCCATGAAATTTCTATTTTAAAAATAGAGATTAAAAGTCAAAAATATATTATTTCACTTCAGCAATTTTAAATTATGAAAATTATATTCAAATCTCTTCGGATCTAATGAAATATTTCATATTTTAAAAATAATTTATTTAATTAAAAAATTCTTATTCTACAATTGTTAATGTTAAAAATCTTGATACGAACTTTAAACTTCCGTGAGACAATTTTTTTTCTGTTTGTAGTTTTTCATCCATAAAAAGTTTATATATATATATATTCAAATAAAAGATGTCAAACCTCATTAAAATCTTATATCATGAGAAATATGATATAGTTGAGTTTGGATGATCCATCCACATCAAGTAAATGTTAATTAACTTTTTTTAAATGAATGTTGTAAAATGAAGTGTGGGACCCACCAAAGAAATGAATTTTCTTGCTGGCAATACTTGTTTGCATATTTGCTATCAGGCTTCTTGTTTTAATGCTGGGTTCTTTCTGTTAGAATTGCTTTATTTACAGATTTATTTATTGTTTACATTTAGAGTTGTTTTTCTGTAATTCTATAGACTGTGAAATTAGACAACTCAGTATAACTAACATATTAAGAGTATGTTGGAAAGTTAAGTAATGAGTCAACACTAATTTAATATGAATTTAATTTGAATAATTTAATTTGAGTCAACAATAATTGTTCTTAAAAATAATACATGTATATCATTTATGCCGTGTATGATTGTGCATAAATATAAATATATATATATATATATATATATATATGTATATATATATATATATATATATATATATGCCTGTGTTGTTTAGTGATGCTCCTATATCTAGTTACTGATGAAAACCAATATCCTTTTTAATCCAATTGTATTTCGTACTTTATGATTAAATTTCACTGATTTTTTCTCTTCATTATGGGTAAGGTTTCTTTCCTTTTTAATATTGTTTTTATTTTTTTATCTTTAAGATTTTTTCACAGGTTTTTTTCTTTGTTATGATGTGGTAGTCCCAAATTCATATTCTTTAGCAATGTTATGGCTAATATGATGATGAACCACACATTTTATTTGTGGTATTTAAGAATTTGGGACTTGAAAATTCTGTCTAAATTACACAAATTTCATTCATTCAATTTCATTCATTCAATTATTTATTTAATTTCTTCTTCTTTTAAATAAGTATATGGTATTTATATTCAGAGTGTTGGGGAACACTATCGTTGTCAATTAATTATTACATACTAATTCATAATTTCATAGTTTTTGTTGGTGTTACGGTAATGTTTCATTAATGGTTATATATATATATATATATTGTACTATTATACATAGATATATATTTATGCACAACCATAATAGTAGCCCCTCATTGTATCGCTCGTTCAGATATATAGTTCTGTTATAGCCTCCTGATACAGCCTTTTCCTCCTGAAAAAATAATCTGTTGTTTAACTGCATTTTTATATAACTATATTTAGATGTTGATTGTATTATGTATTATATATCTCTCTTAAACAGAGGTTCGTCTGGAAAACTTTAAAACAATCTATTGAACGAGTGAGTGGAAAAAGGGGATAACATTCCAACTGATGTAAATGTTGAGGAAACACACGAAAAAAAGCATTTATGTAAAACAAAAAAAACTATAAATTTTAGAGAAATGTTCACCATTATTTGATTGTAGCTCTAGTCTGTGAAGGTTCATCCTATAAATTTCAAAGAAAAATACTCATTAATTTATTAGACATTATTTCTTAAACTATCTCATTTAATTTTTCATGTTTTTGGAATGTTATTCTTTTACCACTCATCCATTCAGTTGCTTTTGCATTTTTTGAACTTTTTATAAGTGTTTAGAATAAGTTGTGAAAACCGTTTTTTGTTCCACCCAATATTTAAGTCATGACAACCAGTTTAATTGACCAGTTCCACAGTTGACAACAAAAACTTTAAGCACATTATTCTTGGAACAAGCTTTTTTGAATTTATGTACCTTCTGATGCCGAAACCGTTAAAGTCATCGATATTTTGTGTTTTGCAAATCAAACTAGTCTTTATTAATTGGATGACAAATCTTTAAAAAAAATTAATTTTTAATGCTTTCAATTTTTTAAACAGTTTTATTTGAAAATAAAAAAATTGTGCCAAAAATTGACCTCAATTTCCAAACAGCCACTGTTTTGTGAAATTTTTATTTGTCTTAGCGATTTAAAGTTTGTGTCATAATGAATTATGCCATTTTCTCTATTCATAATTTATTCAATCAGTTATTTACTAAAGAATACTTTTATTTAAAAATCCCCTCCTCCCTATTCAATATTTCTTTTCTTTTTTTT
This sequence comes from Maratus michaelseni, assembly GCA_963931845.1. NCBI lineage: Eukaryota > Metazoa > Arthropoda > Arachnida > Araneae > Salticidae > Maratus > Maratus michaelseni. Next base: position 408,872,014 of record OZ007590.1, on the reverse strand, counting down.
TTTTTTTTTTTTTTTTTTTTAGAAAACAAAATAAATAAATTTTCTTAACTGATTTATAAAAGTTAACAAAGCCCAATTTTATTAAAATTATCCATAATAAATATCACTTCTAAGCCATAATTAAAAGTTCAGACATGAAGTTAATTTTCATAAATGTTAAGGGTGTTCATTAAAAAATTGAATAAGTTCTTTTTTTTTTTTAATGAAAAATCATAACATTTTGGAATTATTTATAAACTTCAATAGTTTTATATTTTAATCTTTAAATCACAACGCATTTCACTCAGATCACGCTATAAATTAATTTAACTATCATAAAATAACTTCGCTTGTATTCAAATAATTATAACTACTTTATTCAACTTAATTTGGAATTATTTGTACTTAAAAGTAATCCTTTCATTTTTATTCGTATCTTAAAGTATTATTGAGGATGTTAGCATTTATTTCATGCCTTTTCTTTCTTTAAAAACTTTATTTTTCCGCAACATAAATTTTCTATTTACGCTAACTCTATATTTCAGTTTGTGAAGCAGAATCATCGTTTTCAGGTTTCCAATCCTAGCTATTTTGAAGATGCGAGGGAGGAAGTGGTTGCTGACCTTCTTTCTCAAGGAACGTGTCGTTAAGGGTTGCCGGGGACGCTATCATTGGCACGATAATTCAGACAGCTGCATTATCGCATTGGGCGGTTTATCGTTCAGACGTTCCAAGCTTCGGACACTGTCAGGAGAAGCGCCAAGCAATAGAAGAGGAGGGTGTTTGGCGAGCAATTTGATAGAGTCTGATTTCCCGCGCTGTTTTTAAATCATTAATGTGTTTGACCCAGAAGAGTGAGGTGGCCTTTTCCAAATTGCGAGATAGACTACAGTCTCTCTTTATTTTTTAAAAACTATACATGTTTTTTTTATTTAATGAATTGTTATAAAGTTATTCTATATTTTCCCCAAAATTACAAAATAAATTAAGAGAAACCTCCACACCTCAATTATTCCCCTCCTTTGGCAAATATGGCCACAGAAGTAGTTAAATTAAAAGAAGTTTGCAACTAAAAAAAAAAAAAAACTGTTGTCTCCAATCACTTATTAATATTAAAATTTCTTTCCACCAGCCAAGGTAATAGAATAGTGCAGCCTTCCTACAATTTTCTTCAAGTTATTCATGGCTACAAAACAGGTATGTTTGACTTTTTCAATCTTTTGTAAATCATAGTGAATATTGTGACATTAAGACAAGTTAACTTATCAGAATCTGGGATGTAAAGAAGTATGATATTGCCATCATATCTAAGAATACTTCAACAATCACCAAATTATTTTTACTATATTATGGTGTAAAGTTAAAACATTTTCATGTGGTATACTCAAATAACATAAACAATGTAGTAGATTTGCGGATCCATTTAATACAAACTTAAAGAAAAAAAATTAATCTCTTAGCTAAGCTATAAATTAAAGTCAGAGGGTAGATTGACAAGCAAAGTGTTGACAGCTGTCACGATATCAAAATGGGCAAAAAAAAAAAAAAAAAATTCTGAAGTCGACTTCATTCACATTTTAGTTATTGTATTTGTTTGTGTAAGTGTTTATGGTGTATAAGAAAAAAAAAATGCAAATGCTACAATTTACATGCATCTAATATTTTTATTCATAATTATTACAGATAATATTTAAAAGGAATTCATGCGATTATTTTAAGATTATTAAAATTGTTTCAACTTTGTAATTTATGTCAAGATACTAAAAGGATTTGAAATCTATTGTAATGGATATATATATATATATATATATATATATATGTGTATTAATTTAATATGCCATATTTCATGCTTTATTGTTTTACACAGACATGGTGCGTACACCATAACTGTCAACCCCGTGTAAAAGAATATATTGGTGGTGTGGTAAAGTTGAATTTTTTGTTTCAGATGATTATTAAGGATGCAATCAGGTACAACAATTTACTGTGCACACCATACGTAGTGAAATTTGGAAGTGTTTGTGTTTAGATCGAAAAAATATTAACATTTTTATGTGACAATATTCACACACTTAGATGAAAGTAGAATAAATTCAATGCCAAAATTAATTTTTCTCTAAAATCCATTCTGCCAAAATCAATTCCTACTACCACCGCTAAAAAAAAATGTCCTATCTGGGAAACCTCCCCATAATTTCACTAAGAAATTTGTTATAGTAGAGGACCTATTATCCGGAATCCTCGGGACCGATGGCTTTCCGGATTTTGGAATTTTCCGAATTTCGGGTCCTTCCGATAATGCCCCTCCCCCCCACCAAAAAAAAAAAACTTCCGGAATTTTTAAAAAATATCCAAAATTAAAGCAATGTCAAAATATTGCGAAAAAACGGCAAATTTTGTCAACAGATCGCGGGAAAAACGTAACTTTCGTCAGAGAATCGTGAAGAAACGGCAAATTTCGTCAAAAACAGTGCGAAAAACGGCAAATTTCTTCAAAAGATCGCGAAAAACGGCAAATTTCGTCAAAAGATCGCGAAAAACGACAAATTTCGTCAACAGATCGCAGGAAAAACGTGACTTTCGTCGGAGAATTGCGAAAAAACAGTAAATTTCATTAAAAACACTGCGAAAAACGGTAAATTTCGTTAAAAACATTGCAAAAACGGTTAATTTCGTCAAAAAAACGACAAATTTCGTTAAAAGATCGCGAAAAAACGATAAATTTTGTCAACCGATCGCGGGAAAAACGTAACTTTCGTCAGAGAATCATGAAGAAACGGCAAATTTCGTCAAAAACATTGCGAAAAACGACAAATTTCATCAACAGATTGCGGATAAAAACGTGATGTTCATCAGAGAATCGCGAAAAAATGGTAAATTTCGTTGAAAACATTGCAAAAAACGGTAAATTTCGTTAAAAACATTGCGAAAAACGGTTAATTTCGTCAAAAAAAACGACAAATTTCGTTAAAAGATCACGAAAAAACGATAAATTTTGTCAACCGATCGCAGGGAAAACGTAACTTTCGTCAGACAATCGTGAAGAAACAGCAAATTTCGTCGAAAACATTGCGAAAAACGGCAAATTTCTTCAAAAGATCGTGAAAAAAACGGCAAATTTCGTCAAAAGATCGCGAAAAACGACAAATTTCGTCAACAGATCACGGGAGAAACGTGACTTTCGTTAGAGAATCGTGAAAAAACGGCAAAATTCGTTAAAAACATTGCAAAAAACGGTAAATTTCGTTAAAAACATTGCGAAAAACGGTAAATTTCGTCAAAAAAACGACAAATTTCGTTAAAAGATCGCGAAAAAACGATAAATTTTGTCAACAGATCGCGAGAAAAACGTGACTTTCGTCAGAGAATCGTGTAAAAACGGCAAATTTTGTCAAAGAATCACGAAAAAACGGCAAATTTTGTCAACAGATCGCAAAAAACGGCAAATTTCGCGGAACACACAAAAAAAAAAAAGTGCTGTGAGTGGACCCCCCCCCCCCCCCCCCCTCTCTGTTGTAACTTTTCAGAATTTTTTTTTTTTTTACTCAGAATCACCCCTGGGCGAAATATCTAAAGATTTTTTTTTAATCGAATCGTAATATAAATTTATTTTAATCTAAAATATTGCCAAAATAACGTTTTTTTTTTTTTTTTTTCAATTTTTTTTTTTTTTTTTTTTAAATTTCAAAAATTACAAACTTTTAGTAAAAATCTACAAATTTTGAAAATTTTTGAAAATTTTTCTTTTCCGGATTTCGGGTCCTTCCGGATTCCGGATAATAGGTCTTCTACATATGTGCACAAACTAACACTTTAGAAACAAACACAAAACATTTTCTTGCATGTTATCTTTCTTAATTTTTTAATGCCATCAGTTATGATTGTATCCTGGCACACATGGTATAATGATGGGCTACTGTATTACGGAATCCATGTCAAAATTTGGTCTATATTAAATCCTTTGACAAAATTTTGATAATAGTGAAGTAGTGACGTGACTACTTTTGAAAAGTAGTTTGGTAGTTGCTACTTTTTACTTACCCATCATACATAGTATAGGGTAATTCTTGTAATCGTTTTGAAAATCGAAAAAATTTTTTTGACGGATTTACACGTTTCAGACACTGGAGATTCAGAAAGACATATTTTTAGAAAAAAAAAAAATTTGCCGTCCATCTGTGTGTCTGTAAACGCTCTATCTCCCAAAAAATTTGAGACGGAGACTTGAAATTTGGTATGTACTTAGTATGTAATAATGGGAAGAAGCTTATTAAATTTCAGTAACCTCGATTAACCATAACTATTTTTTTCGGATTCTCGAAATATTCGTTCTGATAAAAGGTATATAAAAATTTTCGAAATTGTTTATTTTAAAGAGCGAATGTAAAAGACAATAAAAAAAACATAAATTTTGCATAAAGCATGAAGTTGATCGGATAATGAGTTGCCAAGATATTTGGAATCCTATTTTGCACACTCTTCGATTTTTCATGACCCTGTATTTCACCCAAATTTCAATTCAAAGATATATTTTAATTGGAAATGAGATGCTTAATCAGATGCAATAAACCGCTAGTTAATAGGATTATTGTTTTTGGAGTTATAAGGATATTTCTTTTAAGCAATTGAGTAATCGAGCCTTTAAAGTTTATGACGTCATCAAGCCACGATTTTATTCGAATGGCAATGCATTTTATAAGTAGTTTACACATTTTTTATTTTAATATTTTACATTATGCATATCCATAATGGGTAAATATTACGGTGGCCCGCAACGACTAGTTAAAACAAGTAGTTGTAGTTAACTGCATTTTCGATAATGTAGTTGTAGTTTGTTACAAAAGGAAAAAGTAGCTTTCCTATATTTTTGTTTTAAAATTTTAGCTAATGTTACACCAAAACAGCAAGCTAAAATACAAAAAACCCAATTACTAAAGATTCGTTAATACTGAATTTGAATAAGAAATTCTCCAAATTAGTCAACTATAGCCAAGTTGGCTTCAGTTATTGAGACTTATTTGGTCACCAAAGTTGGCAGTATTTCATCAAGTGTCGCCAAGCTTGACAAGAATTTGACACTAATAAATGTATAGTTTTATGCATATGATTGGGAAAATAATTACAACAATGAAAGATAATAATTTGTGAGAAATCACATTTACTAAAACTCATAAATGTTTGATTTTTTGTGATTTGCTGTCTTATTTCACAGTGCCAGCCACCCTAGAATTTCAAACTGCTATATCTCAGCCATATTTTAAGATAGAAGCAAAACAAAAAATGTTCCAGAATCCTTGTATCATGGCCTAACACTTAAACAATAAATGAAGTTTGTTTATTTATTTTTTTATGTATATTTTTTAGTTTTAAATATTTTAGTGGCCGCCATTTTGGAACAAATATCGTTTAATGTGGCATCGGGTCCAGTGGGGGAGTGTTTGTAACATGCTTTCAAATGCTTTGTGCATTTGATTTACGCATTGCGACACTCTGGCCGAAACCCACTGCTACTATTGCACTAATTTATTTTACATTTTTCTTTCTGAAATATGACTGTTATTTTACACTATACCCACTGCCGATGAGGCCACAGCCTTTTACTTCTGGTTTCTTGCTTTAATTTGATTAGTTAACAATTTTCTCTTTGGTGTTTTGCTGGTTTATATTTGTTAATGTTAAATTATGATGTGGAATTCGCCTGAAATATAAGTAACATATTTTAGTGGTTGCACATTGAAACAATGGACTAAAGAAAAAAATAAATAGAAATTTGTAAATTTTTTGAAAAATTTCAAAAATTACAAAATTTTAGTAAAAATCTACAAATTTTGAAAATTTTTGAAAATTTTTCTTCCGGATTTCGGGTCCTTCCGGATTTCGGAATTCCGGATAATAGGTCCTCTACATATGTGCACAAACTAACACTTTAGAAACAAACACAAAGCATTTTCTTGCATGTTATCTTTCTTAATTTTTTAATGCCATCAGTTATGATTGTATCCTGGTTCACATGGTATAATGATGGGCTACTGTATTACGGAATCCATGTCAAAATTTGGTCTATATTGAATCCTTTGACAAATTTTGATAATAGTGAAGTAATGACGTGACTACTTTTGAAAAGTAGTTTGGTAGTTGCTACTTTTTACTTACCCATCATACATAATATAGGGTAATTCTTGTAATCGTTTTGAAAATCGAAAAAAATTTTTTGACGGATTTACACGTTTCAGACACTGGAGATTCAGAAAAACATATTTTTAGAAAAAAAAAATTTGCCGTCCATCTGTGTGTCTGTAAACGCTCTATCTCCCAAAAAATTTGAGATAGAGACTTGAAATTTGGTATGTACTTAGTATGTAATAATGGGAAGAAGCTTATTAAATTTCAGTAACCTCGATTAACCATAACTATTTTTTTCGGATTCTCGAAATATTCGTTCTGATAAAAGGTATATAAAAATTTTCGAAATTGTTTATTTTAAAAAGCGAATGTAAAAGACAATAAAAAAACATAAATTTTGCATAAAGCATGAAGTCGATCGGATAATGAGTTGCCGAGATATTTGGAATCCTATTTTGCACACTCTTCGATTTTTCATGACCCTGTATTTCACCCAAATTTCAATTCAAAGATATATTTTAATTGGAAATGAGATGCTTAATCAGATTCAATAAACCGCTAGTTAATAGGATTATTGTTTTTGGAGTTATAAGGATATTTCTTTTAAGCAATTCAGTAATCGAGCCTTTAAAGTTTATGACGTCATCAAGCCACGATTTTATTCGAATGGCAATGCATTTTATAAGTAGTTTACACATTTTTTATTTTAATATTTTACATTATGCATATCCATAATAGGTAAGTATTACGATGGCCCCCAACGACTAGTTAAAACAAGTAGTTGTAGTTAACTGCATTTTCGATAATGTAGTTGTAGTTTGTTACAAAAGGAAAAAGTAGCTTTCCTATATTTTTGTTTTAAAATTTTAGCTAATGTTACACCAAAACAGCAAGCTAAAATACAAAAAACCCAATTACTAAAGATTCGTTAATACTGAATTTGAATAAGAAATTCTCCAAATTAGTCAACTATAGCCAAGTTGGCTTCAGTTATTGAGACTTATTTGGTCACCAAAGTTGGCAGTATTTCACCAAGTGTCGCCAAGCTTGACGAGAATTTGACACTAATAAATGTATAGTTTTATGCATATGATTGGGAAAATAATTACAACAATGAAAGATAATAATTTGTGAGAAATCACATTTACTAAAACCCATAAATGTTTGATTTTTTGTGATTTGCTGTCTTATTTCACAGTGCCAGCCACCCTAGAATTTCAAACTGCTATATCTCAGCCATATTTTAAGATAGAAGCAAAACAAAAAATGTTCCAGAATCCTTGTATCAAGGCCTAACACTTAAACAATAAATGAAGTTTGTTTATTTATTTTTTTATGTATATTTTTTAGTTTTAAATATTTTAGTGGCCGCCATTTTGAAACAAATATCGTTTAATGTGGCATCGGGTCCAGTGGGGGAGTGTTTGTAACATGCTTTCAAATGCTTTGTGCATTTGATTTACGCATTGCGACACTCTGGCCGAAACCCACTGCTACTATTGCACTAATTTATTTTACATTTTTCGTTCTGAAATATGGCTGTTATTCTACACTATACCCACTGCCGATGAGGCCACAGCCTTTTACTTCTGGTTTCTTGCTTTAATTTGATTAGTTAACAATTTTCTCTTTGGTGTTTTGCTGGTTTATATTTGTTATTGTTAAATTATGATGTGGAATTCTGGGTCTGCCAAATACTTACAAAATATAATCTACTATATATATATATATACACACATACATATATTGTATATTTATTTTAGATTAATAATGATTTTATGAAGTTCTTAAATTTTAATCATTTGTTGCATATTAACAATTAGTACACTGATATTGTATAAATTTGCTGTCAGTACTGTACCTTTTTATTTATATATAAGGTTTCAGTATGTCTTTGTGTCATGTCATATATTTGACAAATTAGGGAATTTCAGCATGTGAAATATTTTTATTTCAGTATCTTTTTTTTTCTGAGAAAGTGTATTAAATGTACTTTTTATAAACTTGGTATTTAAAAATAAATTTCATGAAATTCTATTTTTTTTTTTTAATAAATTGAAAGTTTGCATTGTTTCTCCTTTTTATATATATAAATTTGTTGTCAGTAGAATTTACAGCAAATGTTTAATAATCTACAAAGTCTAAACATTTTTATGGCATATATTTGAGGACGTGAGTTTCAAAACTCGCCTTATCCAAAATTAAAAAAAAAATGTGTTTTCTCTATGAATGTATTCTATTGGTAAATCTTCACTGAAAAAACACTACAATCTGCAGAAAAACTAGTTTTAGCACATATTTCTGATGTTCTAAAATCTTGGTTTACAATGAAAACCAATAGAAGCAGTCAGAGGTTTTTCACAATTTCCTCAAATTGTGATTGATTTTTTGTATAAGGCGAGTTTTGAAACTCATGTCCTGATTAGTTTTATTAAGAGGCTAACTTCACTCAGTCGAAAACATCCGCTTGTTAATGTTAATCCTATGAAGGAAATAATTTACGATATCTTGTTCGCATTTCAATAATTTTAAATGATTTTTTTATTATTGTTGGATAGCTGAAGTCAATCTCTATGCATGCTCCTTTGACTTTTTCGATTTTGATTACAAGTTTTTTTTTATTAAGATACTTTCACTTTCAGATCTGGTTTCGAAAGTGAAAGTATCCTCAATAAAAAAAACTGCAACAAAAATCAAAAAAGTAAAAAAGAGTGTGCACAGAGATCGACCTCAACTATCCAATGCAATAAAAATCATTTAAAAATATTGAAATACAAACGAGATATTGTAAAATATTTCCCCCATAGGATTAACATTAGCAAGTGGTTGTTTTCGACTGAGTGAAGTAACCTCTAAAGTAAAAAACTTCAACAGTATGGTATTCATTCATAAACCATAAAATGAATTCAATCTGAGAAAAGAAAAAAAAAATCTTTATATAGAATTAGTTCTTCCATTTTAAATATAAGTAAATTAAATACAGTGTATAAAAATAGGATTTTTCCAATAATAGCATTTTTTCCTGTTGCACTACTACACTTGCATCACTCACTCGAGATTTAGAGTAAAACTTTTATGCTTTTTGTGCAACTGTGAGAGAGCTGTTGATGGTATTATATGTCTGTATGTATATATAAAGTTTCAAATACTGCAATATAGCAATATGTGCACTTTACTAATTGCAAATGTGGCTTATCTATTTTTTCTTGGTTTCTGGCCTATTTAAAAATTGTACGCATCTCAATACTGTCATTGCTATTTTTATTTATTTATTTTTTTTAATTTATTTATTTATTTTTATGAGCGAGTTGTTTTTCAAGTGTATAACCGTAGTGCATGAATTGGCAATTTTAATTTTAAATATATTGTTGTTCAAAAACAAATTGGAGCAGCTAAAAGTATTTTAAAACAATAATAAATCATATATTCTTTTTTGTATTCAGAATTGCATTCTTAAAAAAAGATAATTTTTAAAATGTTATGTTATTCAATGTTGAATCTCTGCTTTTAGTAATAAATAAAAATTTTAAGAAATCTGAAAATTTATTTATAAATTGCTAATATAATACGTATACATTATTTGGAAGCAATTTATGAAATTTAAAAAAAAGTTAGTTTCTTTGAATTAAAAGAACAATGCTATATAGTATTGTTACAAGATAATATATATTTAAATTGAGTATTTAAAAAAATCTCAAACAGGTATTTGTAATAGCTGAAGTTCTATATATTATAACTGAAACTGGTCATTTATTCTGAAAGAATTTTTGCATTTTTAAATAAAAGCTGTATATAATGTTATTCCTGTTACAAATATTAAAATTGATGGTGTAGATAATACATGTGTTTGATTTTAAGTATGTCTATTTTTAGATAATGTGCCTCCATATATGTATAGTATACATAAGTACATATAAGTACTTTTCTCTTCATTTCATTATGACATTATTTATTGTTATATATATATACATACGAGCTGAACATTTATTAACAAAATCATAATTACTTCGCTTTTAACTGGTGTAATAGGATCATTTAACTATCTTGTTATAATTAAATTTCCTAACTTAATTTTTGTCATTTAAGATTAGATACTGTGATAATAGTTGTCCTTATTAGAAGACATTGACATGCATTTTTAATAAATAAATTTAAGGCAGTTTCTTTACAGAAGCAAATTGTAATATCCTATATATTATTTCTGTTGCCAGTATCTTTTTTTCTGAGCAAATAAAAAATGTAGAACAATAAATGAGGTACCATAGGAAAGGATTTTCAAACTGGCTTCTGACATAGTACACTCAAATTTCGTTAAAACATGTATTTTGATTAAAATATGTAATTAATTAAAAATTAAATTTGTTATTGTTTTCATAAATGAAATGAAAGATTTTTCTAAAATCAATGTTGTCACAAAAATAAAATACTGCAACAATGATTATTTAAAAAAAAAAAATCAATAAAGATAAAGTGGGACATAGTTGCTGCACAGGTTTATTTTATATGTATGATTTAAAAGCAAAATTTAAATTCAAATGCTATATTTATTTTTCTTTGTCCCATTTTTTTTTTCTTCCGAAACAAATGATGTCACCCTCTAATGCAGTTAAAATATGATTTTTTTTTTTTTTTTTTTGCATTTGCATTTGCTATTTTTAGTCAATTTTTATTGTAACTTTGATGAATAAATGAGATGATATCCTGGCTTGACTAATGCACGGCTGCCAACTTCTACGCTTACTTTGAATCAAATAAATATTTTAGTACCGGAAATTTCACTTAACAATCGCAGTAAAGTATAAAGTACTGCATGTCATTAAAAAAAATTCAGTGTACAATTTATTAAAGAAGTTGGCAGCTCTGCTAATGTTGTTTGCAAATATTTTTAGTCCTTATTATTTTTTTTAAGTTTAAACCTGCATCTAAAAAATATTAGGTATTGCTAAAAAATATTAGACTGCAGTGTGAAATCTTCGCACGGGTCCTCTGGTTATTCTATAATTTTATTATTTAAATTTTTTGTAATATTTAGAATGTTGAAAATATGTTGTAAAATATGTTCTTGCATGCAGTGGTATTATATATATATATATAAGACAATTTAATTTTTGTAAGCATAATCTTAACTCCTGTTTTTATAAAATGTATTTTATATATAACTTATTATTAATTAATATGACTTACATTGAGTTTACCATAAATGCCTTTTGTAGTGCTGTAGTTTTTAAAGAATTGATCATTTAAAATTTCTACATAATCTGGCTAGTTTTAGTGTTAACCAGTGTTTATTTATTTATTTTTACTTAAAAGAAACTCCATCACTTCAATGTCCTTCATCAACATATTTTGCAGTGTTCAGGATATAATATTTATATTGATTTTATCATGCATTGAATGAATCTGTTTGCATGCAAAGAAATTAAAAAGGTATTCTTTATACTTAGTTTTATTAAAATGCCCTTTTCCTTTCCACCACTTGAAATTACAAGTTTTTCACACTTTTTTTTATCATGGTGTAACTCTTATTTCAAAAATCACCAAAGCAGCATTAATCATTGTTCAACTAACTTACAATTTATCCTTTTTTTGTGTGTGTGTGTTTTTCCTTGATAAGAAGCAGCAAAAATCGTTAAAATGTTCAAATAAGTGTTTTGCATGGTGTATGTTTGGCATAAAAGCCCAACAGATTGTAAGAGTGATTTTGATTCTTTGCTCAGCTGTGCGAAAACCTTGTATTTTATTTTCAAAATGGCTGTGTGCAAATATGTTCAACTTTTTCCCCTTCAATTTGTGAGAGTTTCATTTTACTTCTCATCCCCCCCCCCCCCCTGTTTTTGATTATTGAAGGAAAAATTTGATTTTTTGTTCCCTCTGTGTTTATAACAAAAACAGCTTTAGGGTTTTAGATTATTTTGCCTGTGCATGTATTTAATTTTTTTTTTTTATGTGTAATTTTGAAGCCTATTTTATATATTTTTAAGAAGTTTGTGTAATAGTCATACATATTTTCCCTTTCGCTTGGTACTTATGCACACTAGTTAATTTTATTTACTACATTTTTCGTAATTTTGTATTAGTTATTATTTGCTTTTAAAATACATAGGCAATATTAGCAAAGAACAGTACAAAATAATGTAAAATATTTGCTTTTCTGTAAAAAAAAAAAAAAAAAAAAAAAAATTTCCTTTAAAAAAGGCAATGTTTTATACTTTAAAGGAAGTTAGTAAAAATAAACTATGTAGAATTATTCTATGATCTTTCAGGATTGCTTTTATAATAGAATCTTGATTTATTTCAATACTTAAAAATTAAACTGGATGAATAAACTTTATCCTTTTTTAAATTATAATCTAAAATTTCTAAAACATTGGGTGGTTTGAAAATTAAATTTAATAAAACAAGCTTCATTTACTACTGCATATTTTTTAAATAACTTTTTCCTTTAAACTAATTATTAGGGACAAACTGTGGTTAAATTAAAAATAAAAATACTGGTGAAATGTGTGATATTACAAAGTGTGTTATTAAATTCTAACCATTATTTTGTAATGATGAGCTATTTATATACGTATAACGTTGTTTGTTGCAGATGTTTGAAGACACAAGTGCAAATTACTATGCAATCCACTTCTTTTTTTCTATTTAATTGCGATTTCAAAAGTTTTGGTATTATTTCTAGAAGCAGCTCTTTGTTTTACTGAAATGTATAGTTCTTGTACACACACACACACATATATATACTACATATATAGATGTTCTGCGTGAATGTAAAGTACAGTTTAATTAAAACTTATTGAGTGTTTCTTATTTTGTCTTTAGTTATATGTACACATAAGATTAGTCATGATTCATCCAGATAAAAAATTTCACTGTTACTATATTTCTTTGCTAAAATATTTTGGTATGTTTTACTACTTTTGGGTTAAAGCAGCTTCCTCAATTACGATTATGCCAAGATTGCAGTTATGATTTTGGCAAAATCATCTCAATGTTTATAAATGCATATATATACTCCAAACGCTCACATATGTGACATATACGTCATACATACATCATATATATCTTATAACTGATACATATGAATCACGAATGTTATATACATATTATTATAATGTCATATATGCTTTATAATTTGGCAATTCGTCCTTGGGGGCTGCTATAACACAAAAGTACGACTATGTTTTAATAAAATTGTTTATAAATCTCACTTTCGTAACAGCCATTTCATGAATGAATTTCTTTCCTTTTATAGTTTGGTTATTTTTAATGAGATAAACCTTGACTTTTCTGAAGTGTTATCTATCATGTCTCTTCTCATTTTACATCCAGTATTTCAAATGCCAGCAGAAAAAATAGAATCGGAATCAGATCATATAAATGTAAGATTGTCAAAAGAAGAAATTAAGAAATAATTGGGTAACATAAAAATAGCACAAATGGAAATATGTGTAAAAAGCTGTTTCGGAGTTTCTAAAGCTCCAAAACAGCTACCTGCCTTTTTACACATGTTTACATTTGTGCTATTTTTACGTTGCCCAATAATTATTTCTTAATATAACAGCACAAAGTTCAATCCTCCTCTTTTAAAAGAAGAAATGTTTGTGTTCAGTCCCACTCTTTAGCATTTTATGAAGTTCTATTATGTGGATTGTTTATTTAAAATTACAAATAGCAACAATGCATTAGTATCTCACACTGTAAATCTTTCTGAAATATTAAGTAATAGTTAAAAAAGGAAAATGATCACATTTTGAAATGAATCTCCTTTAGATGATACTCGTAATGTCATAAAACATTAAATACTTTTGAACAAAAAAAGAAAAAGAAAAACTTTTATTTTCTGAGTTAACTTATGTTATACAAAAGCCAAAAGTGTCAGATATTTAAATAAAAATTAATATGCTAATTTCATTCCTTCATAACTCCTTTTTACTTATCTCCCTCAAAAGGTTATTATTTCTATTTTTCATATATTTTCCTATCATATTACTTCTTTTAAATACATTTCTTTTTTATGCTTGAAGGGATTTTACTTTAAAATAAATTTTGAAATTTAAAAGTGAGTTTGATACTAACAGAATCTATTTAGGTTTTTGGGTGTTCCTACATATGAAAGTTGAAAAATATCCAATATTTATATAACAATTCTTATTTTGCTTATCTTTTATTAAGATGTGTATTTACTATCAACTCTTTTTATGACTTTACCATTTGTCATCTTCATTGCATTCCCAGGCACCTCCAGCCCCCTTTCTGAGCCAGATACTCACCTTTATATGAGAAAAAATTCCTGTGCAAGACAGCGGTATATAATATTTTGCTACAGTAAATTATCATAATGTGGAATATTAATTTAATCTTGATTACCTTTCACAGTAGATCCTACAAAAAATTACACCAATTAAAAATTTGACCCTACAGTGTGTTTATTTAAAATTTAATGTATTTCAATTATTTTGATTCTTTTTTCATATAAAGTACTCATAACATCATTGTTATTATTACATTTTTTTTTTTTTTTTTTTTTTTTTTAACATTTTCATATTAACATGTATAAAAATTATGATGGTGTTATGACATATTTAAACAATTTTAAATGAAAAATTAATCATAGGAAATATGATAAAAAATATGATCAAATGTGCCAAGGACATGCACTTGAATCAACGTCAGGGCAAGCTGACAAATTATTAGGCCCATTGATAAAAATTTAGAGCCCTTAGTAAAATATTGAATTCTGCACTTTTTAAATAGTAATATTACAGTTTTGCTATTTGTTGTTTTTTTTTAAATATAGGTAACATTATTTAACAAATTAGCAGTACTTACAGTGGAATATAAATTTCCATTGTAATTTTGAAGTTGCAGGTTGAATAACTTAGGCAAAAAAAAATCTGCCTAATATAGAAAACAATGATCTAATATCTGCAAAAATCTTGGCTCTAAGCTGTGTGGATTTTAAAGAGTGTATTGTATAAAACAGGGTTTCTACACCACCTGGAGAACCTGGAAAAGTCCGGAAATTGGCCAAATAAGTCAGAGAATTTGATAAAATTTCATTGTGATCTCCAAGAAAGTGTGCTTTTGGGTCAATCAGAGATGAGAATCTTCCCTAGTTTGGAAAATTCTACATTTTAAAAAAAAAAACATCTAAATTATTCTTTCTTTGGAAATTTCTACCTTCATCTTTCGCCCTCCTCCCGTCCACCATAGCAAATAGTTACCAATTTTTAAAACTCATTATTACAGATTTGAAAACTTTTTTTTTTCAGCAATGTATTTTATTTCAATTAACAATAAATAATTATCACAAGCCTCCATCTCCCCACTGAAGTGTCTGCTTCCTCCTCTTGTGTTTCCTGTTGAAAATAAAGTTTATCTGGACATTGATTTTGTGATACAGTTGAGGAAGTGAATAGTGACTCGTGAAATATTGTATAACAAATTTTTACAGTTTGTAGAAAACTTCATTTCAAAGCTTGTAATGATCATAAGTTATTAAATTTTAGCAATTCCAATTGTAATCCTCAGAGCAAGTTTTTGTGGGATTTAGAAAAAAGCTTTTAATCATTATCATCAGCAATCAGGAAATTTTAGTGTGTTCGAGTAACACAACATTTGTTTCACTCTCAGCGTATCCACTATGCACTACAGCATTAGACTAGAATTTTCTTGAAATACACCTGGAAAAGTCGGGGAATTTCATTCTCTTGTACGAGTAACAACCCTGATAAAACCTTAAAACTTGATTATTGCGACAGCTCTGTTATAACTAGTGTTGCCAGAGTCTGATTTTCAAGAATACCAAGACCCATCTTGCAAAACCATTGCACAAGACGCCAAAAGTCCCAATTTCTCATGATGCACAAATTCTTATAAATTTCTTTTAGTGCCATACTCTGTATCGTATGGAACTTAAAACAGTTAAACTTGTCAAAACAAAAGAAGTCTAGAACAAAAAAATTTTTTTATCTTTCTGTCGGAAGGAATACCGTACTACCTATCCAAGACTGGATATTTTTTTGTTCTCTGTCGATTTTTTTACATGTTTTATTGTACTTTGTTTTGCAAAACCTGTGAAAACAGAACTTGTTTATAATGTAATCCTATCTTAAATGTAACAATTTCGTAGTCTCTACGAGGGAATACCATACTGTTATAAATCTTCAATCATAACGGAATTTGTTTTCATCCCTAGTGATTCACTTTTCGTACATTTTACAACATTGTTATGTTTATTTAGTGCAGTCAAACTTACTAAGACAAATTTTAAATTACCAGAGAGAGATTCCATTTTAAACAGATTTCCATCTTATCAGGTATAATTGTATGGTAGTCTTTCTGCAGGGAACATGAATTTTTCAAATTTAACATAGGATTCTGTTATAGACAAGCTCTGTTTTCATAGGATTTACTGTATTTTTATGCCCCGATTTAGACTCTTATGACCTGCTTTTTTGCGACAGTGGACTTGACAACACTAGTTATAACCAGCAAGTGCTAGTTATAACTATATCCTAAAGCTCCTTATCAGTTAAGTCTGCAAGTTACACCTCTTCAATTTTAATCCTTCTGGCACTTGCTGGGTACTGGTGCCAGTGCGGTTTGTTTCTTCATTCTTGTTATAAAATAACTGTTTTACTGTATTTAACAAAACTTTCACATTGTTTTCATTGTAATGCAATGTTTTAGTGCCTTATTTGTATATTATATATATATTTAAAAGTATTTTAACAGCTTGCATAATTATATCTTTATTTTAGGGGTTGTGATTGGAATTCAGTAATTGAATTGATGGGAATTCCATCCAGAACCCATAATGAGAAATAATGGCAGTAATTCCAGCAATTATCAAGAGCCATCTAATGAACATAGTAGAAATACAGCCCAGTTACAGAATAGGAGTGACAGATCTAGGCAAAGCGATTGGTCTAATAGCCCTTGGTTTCACAGTCCTCCACAACAGGAGGATGACAGACCTCTGCGACAGAATAGGAGTCACACACCCCAACAAAGGAGTTCGGATGGCAGCCTCCCTCAACGGAATATGAGTAACAGATCTCCACAACAGAATTGGAGTGACAGACTTCAAGTTCGTAATCAGGGTGACAGACCTTCACAACAGGTTTCGAACAACAGCCCACCACAAAAGAGGGATGATGCTCTGCAGCAAAATAGAGGCAACAGGACCCCACATACGGAATCAGGATGACACACCTTCACAACGGAGGGGTGACAGACCTCCACATCAGAATAGAGGTGACAGATCTCAGCAACAGCATACAGGTGCTAGTATTCCATTTCATTCACCCATTTCTGGTAAATGCAATGATACATCAGCTGATATAAATGTGCTATATGTTTAAATACTGAAGATGATCCTGATATGGAGTATCTTCCCTGTGGACATGGCTTCCATGCAAAATGCTCTCATGATTGGTTGTCTTGTCAGTCAATTGTGTTTGTCTGGTGTGTAGGACTGCAGTTGCACCACAGAGTGACAATATGCAAAACAATCCAGGGGAACTTTTTGATAATGTGTCTTACAATCCAGGGGAACTTTTTGATGATATGCCTATGCATGTTTTTTTTTTTATGATCATCCCAATTCTTATCTTTTTTTCACGATTAGCATAGCTATATGAAGTTTGAAATGTATTCTTCATTGAACTGAGTTTACACAGGTCTCATACTTCAAAATCAGTTTCATCCTAAAGCTCCTTATCAGTCAAGACTGCAAGTTACACCTATTCAGTTTTAATCCTTCTGGCTAGGAATACATTAGTATTTTGCAAATTTCTTATCAGAAAATTGCTGTTTGACTTCTTTACTGTACACTCTTCATAAGGGATGTTTTTTTGTTTTGTTCTTGGCAAAATATTTCTAAAATTCACATTTAATTTTATATTTTGAGTGTCAAAATCCTAATGAGGCTGTCGAGCTGAGAATAAGATTTTTTAACACTTGAAATAAAATTAAATGTCTATTTTAGAAATATTTTGCCGAGCAAAAAGGGAAGAAACATCCTTTTAAGAGAAAAGAAGCTGAAAATAATTAGTTTCTGATGATAAATTTGATAAATATGTTAATCGTATGGGCATTCCAAGCCCATAGGATTAACATTGAAGAGGGGAATTTTAGATCTGACTGATAACGAGCCCTAAAACAGATGCAACTTTAGATCTGTTAAAAAACTGCTGCAGCAGATGTATATATACTATATATTTTTTTAAACAAGGTATATTTTATTATTTTAATTAAAAGTGAAAGCTAGCTATTTTTATAGTGTTTTTTTAATAAAGTGTATTGTTCTTTTGATTATGTTGACCTGTCTTTTCTGTCTTAATTTAAAAAATTTTAGCCCATGTGGGGTATGAAGATAAAAATTTTTAATTTTAAAGCACTTTATCTTTTCTGCGTAGACTGCACATTCTATTTTTTTTTTCACTTGTAAGTATTTTGACTACATATGTAATAAAATGAACTGTGTGTTTCTTTTGCATATGTGTGTTTCTTTTGCCAGATTGTCCTGTGTTTTTCAATCTATTTTCCTGTTCTATAGGAAGAATGTACAGAATACATTTGTCCTGTGTTTGTTCATAAGTATCGGACAAGTACAGTAGAAGATCTTTATAATGCAATTCTATATAGCGCAATTCTCCATATAATGCACAACTTCTCAGATGTAACAATGAATCTTACAGTTAAGAAACACCTGCATTCCCACAGTATAAATAGGTGTTATTCTGTAGAGGACTAAATTTGATACATTAGATCAACTTTATCTCCTTAATTCAGAACTTATTACTGAAAAAATTGCTATGATTTGATACAGCTATGTTTGGACAATGTTTATAAAGTAAATTTAACAATGTGTGGAATGATCTATATTATGCAAAATTATAATCTGCACAACTCCTGGTAAGAAGAATGCAATATAAAGATAGTCTAATGTATTTGGCCATGTTTTACAAGCTAAATTTAATGATGCGTGAAATGTGATCTATATAATGCATAACCTCGTGTTTTTAGGTTTGCGTTATAAAGATCTTCCACTGTATTTCAAATTTTTAAGCGACGTTGAATTCTTTGCACATCACGGCAACTCCTATGTTGAGTGACACTTGACATTCTTAAATTGCTAATTTATGTATTATATTTTATAATGTTCAGGGTTCTCACAGTTCTACCAGATAATTAAGTTTTTTTTAGCATCAGAAAAATATTGCAAATTCTGTGAATAAATGAGGTGGTTGCGAATTTTGTGCTTAAAAATATAAATAGAAATTTTCTTATCATTAATAGTGGTGCCCAGGCTCCTTGGAAATTCCTAGGATTGTGCGACCCTTGATGTTATGGTGATTTTCAAATTCCCTGCTCAATGATGCAAAACTTTCTGACACATTTTTTAACATATAAAGGCATAAAATTGGAAGGGCTAATTATTGAAGCAATTTGGATTTGAATGGCGTTTCACATTTTTAGATAAATAAATTACTTATCAAGTTATAGGCAATTGTCACGTGATGACTGGTTTTTCCTGTATAACTGCATTGAAAAAAAATGTAGTTACATGTCAAAAACATTCATTACAGAAAAAAAATTTCTAACGTGATTATTCATACAAAAATAATTAAATTATTTGGGATAGTATATACATGTTAAACAAAATTTGATTGATTGTAACAAAAAGAATTTTACCTATACAATGTTAATCAAATTTTAATTCTTTGTATGTCAAAGAAATTGTTGTGCTTCCTCAGCATGCATGAGTTCGACAAACCTGACTTAGAAGATTAAAGAACAACATCTGTATATTATCATAGAAACAGTAATTTCTTTAAAATAACCATAATACAACCATATATAGCCATAAAATAACCATAATTTAAAATAACCAAAATACCATAACATTTTTTTTAATACCCTTTTCTCATCCTTACAATTTACTTTGAAACTTAAGTCATCTCTCATATATTTATATCATAAAAACCGAATGCATTTTTTAATTAATTTAACAGTCGAATTTTGTCAGTAAGTCATCTTTATAAAACGTCACTCTGCATATTATGTCCTATTTCAGAAGTCCCAACCATTCATGAGAATTGGAACACCTTTTCACATATTGTACCCAGCTTATTTCATAATTTTTTTTCTTTTTCAACCACTCCTGTTGCATTGCTTTTAAGAGTGACATTGCTTTTAAGAGTGGCATAGACAAACTCTGTTTATTTCCTTTGTAAGTTTAACAACATCTCAGATGACAGCTCTTTCCATACAAAGATTGTCTGACATATCAACAAATTCTTTGAATGTAACAATAACTGAAATTGTAGCTTATGTTTTGGAGGCAAAGAATGGGCCAGCAGTAGAATCCAACAAAGATCATGAAAAAGAGGAACCTCCGAAACAGATTGTTGTAAAGAAGAAAATCCTTCATAGATAAACTAACAAGGAAAGTCTCCATAAGCGCATACTCAGAAAATTTTGAAAAAAATACAGAATATTCTTCTCATGAGGATAGATACGTTTATAAAAAAAATTGCTGCAGAACCTCGGTATAATGTCCGTAAAAAAATTATGAAACTTTCGTGTTTTAGTTGCTGGTTGACGACAGAATGAAATAAAAAAAATAAGCTTTTATGAAAAGGCTCTTTTAGGAAAACTTTTTCTGCTCTTCATACTGAACTAGTTTAAGTAAGTTTAACTTAATACACTTTTATAACTACGGTTTTGCCATATACATATATGTATATTTACAGAAAATTAGCATCGTATTCTATGGTTTAGAAAAAAAATTTAATTGATTAAAAATGCTTCAAACTAAAATTTAATGTCCAATTCTGAGCATTGTCAATTTGACTTTGATATTGTTAGTGTCGGAGACAACAAGAGAAAACTATTGTTGCCGTGGAAACAACTTATTCAATATCAAAATGTATCATGAGAGTGTTCTTAAGTAGGCGGTTACAGTTAAAGTACGTATATTTAAAACTTCTGCAGGCAGCGAAAATGGTAAAAATAAATAACTTCAGCAATACGCAACTTGTTTTTTATATATTATATAAGCTTATAGAAAAAATAATAAATTATTTAATCGGTAAAGTTAAAATTTATAAAATATTACGCATTTAAACACTCACTTAAAAAAGCAATTTCCAAATGCATTAAAATCGCTTGCATTTGGTGAGGAAAAAGTGTTGCTAGCCAAATCGTGTCTTTTTGCAGCAAATACTCGAAAGTTTTTATTTTTTTGCGGATTTTCTACTGGGATTCCACAGCTAAGTTTGATTGATCTTTTATTATGTACATGAGTAGTTGTACATAAGCCATTAGCATTTTTTTTTTCAAAATATTCTGAGTATGCGCTTTAAGGAGACCTTCCTTGTAAGGAGCTATATTTTGTCTTTGAATGACACTACAGATAGTGAATATAATGTGCCTTTTTCCTTACAGAAAAAAAAATTAATTTCAGAAAATGGACAAATTAATAGCATTTTAAAATTGTTTCAAGATTATTTTCTCATTTAAAATTCTTTCCTGCGTGGAAATAAATAATAATCCTGAATACTCCCTCATGACAACATTTTGTGATTTCATTGTCCCTGAAAATCTATTTAAAATAACAAATTCGTTATTTATATCTATGCAGTGACAGAAATCTTCAAAAGTCACAATTCTTATTTTTTAAAATATCATTGTACAACTATGGCAGGAAGAGACGAGTTCTATTTTCCAGTTATTCTGGAAAAGGACTTCAAACAGAAAGTGAGGATAGACAAGGAATATCCCACAGTTTCTTTATGTTACTAACACTAACTGTACAAAGGCTTCAGAATCAGGATAGACTATTTCTCCTTATATCCTATCAAGAACAGCTCAATTCCCTTTCAAACAGATTTTTAAATGATTGTAAAACACTTTAAGAAACTTCGACTACATGCTTGTTTCTCATATAGCAAGTTTTTTAACCCAGTTTGTGAATATATTAAACTAGCTGACCCGACTGGCGTTGTCCAGGCAGACTGTCATTGAAAAATATAACAGTGGAGTGGACTTCATAAAAAAAGAGATTGAATAATATTTATTTATACTAAAAGCTTGTAAAAAAATGAAGAGCTAAAATTTCAAAAGTATAACAGTTTACGTTTAAAAAATGAAACGGCCAGGGAAAATTATTACACTTACTTTTATCTTTTTACTAAAAATCCCTTTTTAAAAATCATTGCTTTATTTACATTTTAAATTGCTAATTGTATTTTTAAATTATAAATATTAAATGCTTACAAAAATCAATATTTCAAATGAAAATGTATAAAAGTATATCTATTTAATTGTTAATGTTGACAAATTATAAATAATCAAGAAATCATTGTTTGTTTCACTTTTATTCCTGTAGGTGGCAGCACCAACCAGTGAGATGCGTTTCATTCAGACGTTGCCATTAAACAATTAACAAACAATCGCGATTTCTGTGCCATGTACGATAGCGTAATATATGTTATAGATTTTCACTTTGAGCCCAAAGTCTGGTATAAAAATCAAGCCTGAGCCAGTTTCATCTCTAGTATGTATGTAGATTTTTCTTATGTGTGCAATATGTGTTATTTAAAATAATAAATTGTGCCGAAAAACAGCCGAAATTCTTGAGTTAATGAAATAGACAAATTATTGTTCTTGCTTAAGCTTATAAGTTTTTTTTTTTTTTTTTTTTTTTAACAACAGCTGAACAAGTTTGTAATACAAGCATTGAGATCATGGTTGCCAATGCCAGGGAAATAACACAATTGAATTTTGAATATCTCTATTTTCATATACTAATAGTCACCTTCTGAACACATGTATTAATAAATCTATATTTAATACTTGGAAATTTTTCCATAGAAAATTTCACATGCCTTGCATTCATAATATTTAAATTTTAATTGCTTAATAGGCATAAAGCCAACATAGTGAAAAAGTACTCAAGCCAGGACTCGAACCCGGGTGGGTCATCAGTATAGCTCACTGATGTTCTACCAACTGAACCACTTGGGAACGATACTCAGCCTGGCACTTTTCTCAATATAACATGTTAGCAAGGCTACAAACGCAGCACAAAATGGAATATTTTCCGTGCGCCACCAACGCTGGGGCAAACATGAAACCAAAGAAAATCCAGCATCGATAATTGAATAAATCTATATTTAATACTTGGAAATTTTTCCATAAAAAATTTCATGTATTATTTTGTGGCAAATTAAATTGAGTGCAAGGGGAAAAAAATACTAAATTTCACAAAATATTTGAGCTATAGATATATAAAAAAGAAAATCATCATGCAAAATAAATAAATTTTAAGTAGTAAAAAGAAATACTCTTTTATAACCATTCAATGTTTATCTTAATTATATAAACTTTTCATCAACCTCCTCAAAAAACACAAACTTCAAATGAAGCAAGTGTACTGCAGAAATTTTGGGTAAACTCCAACGCTATACAATTTTATTTTATTTTAAATTGATTGTTTATGTTATAAAAGTTTTTAACAGTTGAAACATTGTTTTTTCATTTTCCTTACAACAATCCTAGAAACAAAACTGTATAAAGAAAGAGGACTTCCAACCATAGATTGTGAAACAGATAGCGCTATGTCACTTGATGAAAATCTTTGAAAAAGAAATATTTTAAAGATGTAAGTTTTTACTTATTTATTTATTTATAGTCGTTTGTTAGTTTTTGTTGAATTTCTAAAAATGTACTGAATCAATTTTGATGAAATTTAAATGAGACCAATTCGAGAGTATCCTCTCTTGGTTTAAAAAAAAAAAAAAGTCACATGAATCAGTCGCATAGAGTAATTTGCGAGCATACATTTTTAAAAAAATAAATAAAATGCATACATGTTGAATTGCGAACATCTTCTATTTTTTTTAAGTTGGTGAAAAATCATGCCTAATTTCATGACTGTAATTCATAATTTTTC
Source organism: Maratus michaelseni (assembly GCA_963931845.1). Classification (NCBI taxonomy): domain Eukaryota; kingdom Metazoa; phylum Arthropoda; class Arachnida; order Araneae; family Salticidae; genus Maratus; species Maratus michaelseni. The sequence continues at coordinate 408,847,947 of OZ007590.1, read as the reverse complement.
CAAAAAAAAATTCCATTTTAATACATTAGTTTGGCGTGGTTACCAAACCAGATTATTGAAAAATAACAACATTATTTTACACTTGGTAGAAAGCACCAGCTAGTGAATTTATTAAAAGAATTATAATATTTATTTGGTTTCTTTTTTAACATATGGCAACAGAAAAGAAAAGAAAAAAAGCAGTATTTAAACTATCTTTTTAGGATTTCTGAATTGATTTCTCATATTCTCTCTCAGTGTGTCATCATAATTTAATTAATATGAAACTATTAACTGATTAAAGCATATTTTTAAAAAATACATTTCACTGTTTATTTTTTATTTATATTTTCTACTTTTTTGTTTTTAAAATATTTCGTTGTTGCAGCTTTTCAGCTGGCCTTTTTTGGTAAATGTGTTTGGCTCATCATTAAATCTATTGTTGTTGTAACTTGTATACATTGTAAACATAAAGAATAATTGACGTTTTATTACCTATGGCAGGCTAATGGAGAAAAATGCCCAGAAACTAAATTATTACTTTATACTTAAGTTCTAAAAGTATTAAAATGTTGAATGATCATCGGAGACACACCTTTGTACATACACTGCTATCCAAAAATTAAGGGGCACTGACCGAACACTTTCACTTTTTACATAGTTTGTCAAATATCTACTGAAATTCTTGACATTGTCCTTGAACTTCGAGAATGTAAAGCACATGTTTAACTTCAAGAACAGTAGAAACAGTATAGTGCAATTAGAAAATCAATATATTGAATATTGAATGAGAGATGGGCATTTGTATGAAATAATTTTTAACTGTGCATGTGTGAATTATACAAAATATTATTTATCTTGATTTGGTAGTCAATTCTATAGAGCAATTCATATAAAAAGACCAGTCGAATATCGTGAAAACTCGGAAATATATCGGCAATACAGTGAACTAATTAACAAATTGGGGGAAAAATTGAATTGGACGATAAGGGATCTTCCCCCTCCCTCAATTTGTTAATTAGCTCACTGTATTGGTGATATATTTCTGAGTTTTCACGATATTTGACTGGTATTTTTATATGAGTTGCTCTGTAAAATTGACTACCAAATCATGAAAAATAATATATATAGTTCACACATGTTCAATTAAAAATTATTTCATACAACTGTCCATATCTCATCAACTATTTAATATATTAATTTTTTAATTGCAGTAAACTGTTTCTACTGTTCTTGAAGTCAAACATGTGCTTTACATTCTCTAAGTTCAAGGACAATTTGTCAGGAATTTCAGTAGATATTCAATAAACCATGTAAAAAGCAAAAGCGTCTGGTCACTGTCCCTTAATTTTCGGACAGCAGTGTGTATATATATGTGTGTGTGTCTGTGTTTATAATTCTAGCATATCAGGAAGTGAGTTAAAAATCTATTCCAAAATTCCATCTATACATACAAAAATCAAGTTGAGTTAAATAAAAAAGTAAAATTGCAGTTTGGATAGTTTTTATATGGTATTTTATTTGACTTTATCATCATTTCCAATCGTCTTGATTTTTAGACTAAAATAAATGTTAGCACAGGACAGCTAATTTTGCAATTTTTTAACTAAATCACTCACACATTGTATTTAATATGATAATATACGCCTATTTAATAAGCTATTCACTAGCTTCCACAACTTTGAAGAATAAATTGACCCAATTCTAAACTGTGAGAGGAATCGGCGATTCTTTATAGAAAATATTTTATGTATCATACTGGATTTATTACAGTTTTTGACGACACTTCACACAGAATTATCTACAACGATTATTATTTACAACTAACTTTCTTTAAAGAGAGAAAGAATCCACGTTATCATAATTAGTTTTGTGGTGCATGCATCAAAACACGCCGTTTTTAACGGCTCTATTTCACAACCCTGTCATCCCATATCCAGGTGTACTCTAGAGCGGAAAAACCAAACGCATGATAACAAAAGAAAGTAGGGGACATGTGGTGCGGGCAAATACTTAGGTAATGTTTAACTATTGCATCTGTACTTATAATTTATCTGCCCATAATTTACTTTATTTGCATTTATTTATTTAGGCATTAAAAGAGAGAGATTGGGACAGACAGCAGAAGACATGCAATGTTAGAGGTAGGTGTCATAGATGTAGGATATTTCTTAAATTCGAGATTTGTTAATGGAAAATTCTAGAGACTTTCTTGGTTTCAGCCCCACTCTGATATTTCATCGAAATTTTGATGCCAGAGGGAGAAAAATAGATTTCTTTTTTAATTAGCAAAAAAATTACCTTCTCCTTTAGCTAATAACCAGAATATCGCATATCAAAATATACCATTTGAAAATTTATCACAGATGAGCCAAGAATAAAAAGTCTCAGAGTGCGTCTGGCGAAGTCCCGTCGATAGGGATCCCTCCCACCACCCAGAAGAGCTGACCAATAACCGACTGTTTTATTTATTTATAAATTTTTTTTAGAAAATCAAGAAATGTTACACATTCTAAGTATCATTTTATGAATTTCTATATATGTTGATCATGATAATTTTGGTTGTCTATAAATTGGAGCCAAAAAATACTAAGACCACTTAAGTATGTTAAAAAAAAATTTAAAAGTGATTTTATTGCATAAAAATTATAATCTTTTATATCTTCTTAACATTTATTTTCTTGTATACTTCGATTGTCATCTAGAAATTGTTTTCTCTAATACATTTTTTACTAAACTTTAAGTGTTATTTATTTCAAACCATTATTAATAACATTTTTATTTTAAATTTCACAGTAATTAAGAATTTTAACTTTTTAAAATTCTACAACTAATTATATAATCTTATTGACATGTATTTTCCAGTACACAGACTATCTTATAGATATTTTTTTACTGGTTCATGTTTTTAGAAAATTTCTACTGGCTATAGTTGCACTTTAATTTATATTTATTTCTATATTTATATATTTATTTCTAACCACAGCTAAATGAGATTTTTATTTAAAACTTTGCAGTAAACAATAATGTTGAACTTTTTCTAAATTCTGTGATTTATTAAATGCTGACATTCTTTAAAATTTTTGCCTGTGAAATCCCAAAAATACTGCTTGGGTAAAAATTCCTTAAATAATATTTTAGAACTTAAATGATATTTCTAACCACAGCTAAATGAGATTTTTATTTAAAAATTAAGAAAACAATAATGTTGAAGTTTATCTAAATTCTATGATTTATTATGTGCTGAAACTAAGTTTTTGCTCTGAAATCCTAAAAATACTGTTCGGGTAAAAATTCCTTAAATAATATTTCAAAATTTTCAGGAGGAAAATTTAATAAATTAAAGATTTATCTTTTTTTAATATATTTCTTTTTTATTATACGAATGAAATACATAAACTTATAAACCCGTTTTGGCCAGCTCTTCTGACCCCCTTTCCCCCCACCAACTACTCTTTAACTGTATGCATTTAATTAATGCATTATTTGTGTACTTAGTGTTTAGAGTGTTATATGCATATTAAAAGTATGTTATGAACTGTGTGCCTAGCAGGTTAAAACGTTATGGAACATAAAAAACAAAGAAATCAAATTATTTTAAAACTCAATTTATTTCAAAAATATACATATACATTAAAAACCTATTCAAATATACATTTATTGATAATAATTAAAGAATTTGCATAACAAGTAAAAGAAGAGACAACATGTGTAATTTTTATGTAAAACTCATCAGTGATTAAGGTGAATGGTGAAGAAATATACTTAAACATTTGATGAAGGTTGGAACCCTTTAAAAATAATTTTCCCACTTATCTGAAATAGGTATGATAACTTGGCAGGTTACCAGCGGCTTAAATGTACACTTATTAAACATTCAACATCGCACAGTCCACTGCAAAACGAAATCAATGCTATCCTGATTATGGTTTTTACTCTGATTATGTTGGTAGTTATGAGTAATCAGGATACTATTTGTTTCATTTACAGCGAACACCGATATTTCTAATGGATATTTCGATTTACGCCGACGCTTCTAAGTGTTAATTTTAAACCGCCGGCAATCTGCCATGTCATCCATACCTATTTCAGGTAAGCAAGAAAAATACTTCTTTAAAGGTTTTCAGCCTTCATCAAACGCTTAAGTAAATTTCTTCACCAGTTCTCATTCTATAATATACACTATATTTCCAATGATGACCGGTCACTTTCGATGTTAGACGTTTTGTTAAGTATCTGGAAAGATACATGAGGAATTATCCTGAAACTTCAAGAGTGTAAACAACATGTTAGACGTCACATATTTCCGCGAAGATTTTTTCCCGAAACCCCATAAGGGGCCGTCAACAAATTGAAGAAAAACGAATATCTTTTGGATAACCCTGTAAAAACTAATATTGCAAAAGCATTCAAACTGTAGATTATGATTAAGTGGCTTATTGTAATAATTTGGGTTCATTTTTATGAAGATAGCATGTATACTCGAAGAGAAATTATGGTTTTTATAAAAACAGTCCCAAATTTTACCAAGTTTATTACTTATAATTTGCAGAGTTTTTAATATAAAAACAAGTTATTTGCAGAAAATATGATAAACGAAATTGTACACAATTCCCTGCAATCAGAATTAAAAAATAATAAAAATTGTATGAAATATGAGCCGGTTTACTAAATATTGTTTCACTGCGCATGCGTGAATTTAATCAAAATATACTGTGCATAATATATTAGCTAAATATATAGACCAAATTTTATGAAAGTCTCAAAAACATAGCTTGAAAATTCTGATAGTAATCGTCGATAGAATAAGCTCGAAATTCGCTGTTCCCAAAAGGAAGCAAAAAGATGAGGGGTTGTATCCAAATATACTATCTTATGAAAGTTGACATAATAAGAATGAAGTGTCTCTCATTCTATATTTGATACAACCCCTCATCTTTTTGCTTCCTTTTGGGAACAGCGAAATTCGAGCTTATTCTATCGACGATTACTATCAGAATTTTCAAGCTATATTTTTGAGACTTTCATAAAAGTTGGTCTATACATTTAGCTAATATATTATACACAGCATATTTTGATTGAATTTGCGCATGCGCAGTGAAACAATACTTAGTAAACCTGCTCATTTTTCATACAATTTTTATTATTTTTTAATTCTGATTGCAGGGTATTGTGTATAATTTTGTTTGTCATATTTTCTGAAAATAACTTGTTTTTATATTAAAAACTCTGCAAATTATAAGCAAAAAACTTGGTAAAATTTGGGACTGTTTTTATAAAAACCTGAATTTCTCTTCGAGTATACATGCTATCAAATGAACCCAAATTATTACAATAAGCCACTTAATCATAACTACAGTTTGAATGATTTTGCACTATTAGTTTGTACAGGGTTATCCAAAAGATATTCGTTTTTCTTCAATTTGTTGACGGCCCCTTATGGGGTTTCGGGAAAAAATCTTCGTGGAAATATATGATGTTTATCATGTTGTTTACACTCCTGAAGTATCAGGATAATTCCTCATGTATCTTTCCAGATATTTAACAAAACGTCTAAAATCGCAAGTGACCGGTCATCATTATAAATATAGTTTAGATATATATTTAAGAAAATTAAGTAAATTTCAGCTTGAATGACATATTAACTTCATTTTAGTAGATATCCTCTCAACGCCGTTTGATACCCTTAACGTCGTGATAAGTTAACGCGTGATGCATTTCATCATTGCCCGATATCACTGGACTATTACACTCTAAAATGTAAATATGTAAATTAGTCACTTTTACATAAGTATATGTATAAATTTGCAAAATTGTACTTTTGTCATAAAAGTTGCACTCTTGTCGTAAACATTTATGTGTGTTTATCTGCTTAATGGAAGAGTATAATTTGTTATTCCTTCAAAAACTCAGACAGGTGTGTAAATATAGAAAAACTAGGGGGCTCAGCCCCCTACTCGCTAATGCTCGCCAACCCCCCGTGAATTGCTAAGCTTTTCAGATTGAGACCGCTACGCGGTCCCAGCTCGCTCGCCCCTTTTTATTTTTCTAATAATTCTAGCCGGAATAAGTACTACAATAAATCATTTGAACATATAAAATTGACAATTTTTTTAATTAAAGTAATCGAAAACTCCGTTGAAAACACAACTAAAAATGCATTTAGTTGATGCTACTAATGGAAATATAAATCATTTAAATACTATGAAAAAGGGATCTTGGAAACATAATTAGTTTAAAACTTATTGCACCTATAATATTGTACAGCACGGCTTAAATTCACTAAAAAAAAAAAAAAAATAAACACTACGTGGTAGGAAGATAGTTTATCATCAATGATTGTTTAAATTTCGTTCAACATTTTACTATTCTAATTGATTATAGATTTCTGCAAAAGAAATTTTTACTTCATTGAAATTGAAGAAAAATCATTTTTACTTCAATAAAACGTCAACAGATGGCAGCAGGGGATTCTAGAAAGTTTATATTTTATTATCTCCAATTTTTTGTGCGAGTGAAATTCGTAAATAAATTCTAAATAAGAGTTGAGACTTCAATATTACTCATAATTAAACGACAATATTACTCATAATTAAAATGAGGAATCATCTCAGACGCTTTGAATTACGTTCATATTATTTTATTTTTAATAATTGCTAGCTTGAGTTTCAGTGCATTGACACTGTCTGCCATCTTGGAGGTGGAGCTAACACAATCTTGTCTGTTCATTGGTCTGAGCTCTGGAAATTACGGCTGTTGCCAACAATAAGGTAGAAATTCAGCCCTATTTCCGCGCCACGTAAGACAAATATATATATAGTTGCATAGATTTACCTGAATCTGCGAATTATTGTAAATTTACACATTTTACATACTACACAAATTTCTGTGTATTTTGCATATTACGCAGAAATTTGTGTAAAAACAGAATATTACCCAAGAATGTTTAAAAATATTACACAGGTATATGTGTAAGAACAGAATATTACACATATATATGTGTAAGAACATAATATTACACAAAAATATGTGTAAGAATATTACACATAATATGCGTATGACTATTACGCAGAAATATCTGTAAGCACAGAGTATGTGTAAGAACATTACACAGAATTGTGTAAGAATATTACGCAGAAATATGTGTAAGAATATTACGCAGAAATATGAGTAAGAATATTACACAGAAAATGTGTAAAAATGTTACTCAGAAATATGTGTAAGCACAGAATATGTGTAAGAATATTACACAGAATATGTGTAAGAATATTACGCAGAATATGTGTAAGAATATTACACAGAATATGTGTAAGAATATTACGCAGAAATATGTGTAAGAATATTACACAGAATATCTGTACTCATCTGCACTCTATAAATAACGATATTTAAAAACGTAGCTTGTGTAATCGTAGCTGAATGGTCAAGGCGGTACTTTGGAAAATCACATTTCCCTGGTTCGTATCCTGTACCAGGTAAGTATTACTTATTTATTATAGATTGAAGTCAATAGAGAATTTCTTCTCTTGATGTAAATGCAACCCTGAAAAATGATGATTGAAATTGATGGGAGATAAAATACAGAAACAGTACTGGCGACACGCGTGTCAGTATTATTTCCGTCTGTTAACGATTTTTTTTCTTTTACCGTGCTTTTATTCAGATTATACAGGTTCTGTGCATAAATTGTGACTATATGATTTTAGGACTCCAAAACAACTGTAACACAAAGATGGTCACTGTTTTGCGGTCTTAAAGCAAGTCTGCTGGAAAGAGAACAAACACACCAAGCATATGACTTTGTTCTTTGTGCAATTTTGTTTTGCGACCATAAAATGGGCGGGGCTAGTTGAGCTTAAGCCGAAAGATATGCCTCCCCGCCCGGTTTGACCTTTGATCTTGCAACCATAAAAACATTTAGTTCACAATTTACACCACCAAAATAAAAGGTTAAGCTATGTACACAAAAATCCGTCATTTTTGTATATTTCGTATCGTATTTTGTATATGTACTCATACAAATGAAACTGCGTATTTCAGAGTTATCTGATAACATTTCACACATTTCACCAGCTTAAAAGTGTTACCACCAAAATACACAGGACAATGTGTATTTTGAAGTTGACAAACCGGGCGTGTATTTTGCAATTTACACGTCACTTTAGACACATAGACAAATCGTTTTTGTATCATCAGTATATACCTGTTTTAATGTGTAAATTTACTCATTTATTTTTTAGAGTGTACAAAGTATGTTCCATGAAAAACACCAAGGTACACCTTATACGTTTTCGAAATATTTTCTCTCGAGTGATGGGCATTGGTCTGATCATTCACCCTGCAATTCAAAGCAAGTGGCGAAGTATTTGTTTTTTAATTTGTTTTTTTTCCTTTTTTTTAATGTTTTGCAACTTTATATTGCGTCGTGAACAAAATTACAACACGGGTAATCTTTTGTCATAAGTGCAATAAGATATTCCTAAGCTAACACTAGAGCAAAAAGGTATTTACAATCAAATAATGCAAACTGTTTTCAGTAAGCTGTATCTCATCAAAAACGTCACCTGTAAAAAATGCAGCCAAGTCTCGTGACTCTTTTTCCGTAAAAAGTTCTGAGATTGTGTAAAGCCAAGTTTAGCTATCTTATTAACTCTGAAATTTTCATTCACAAATCACTCCTAGTCTCTACGTCTTTAGTTAAATATTATTTTGTGACTTGGCAATTACGCAGCACAGGGAAGTTATTACACCTTACTATGTTATGTGGGAAGGGATGAGATAATATGATTAAGGCTAATTATATACGCACAGGGAAGTTATTACACCTTAATATGTTATGGGATAGCATGGTATTATTTGATTAAGACTAATTATATACATCACATTCTCGTGCTACGTAATTGCCAAGTCACAAAATAATATTTAACTAAAGATGTAGAGACTAGGAGTGATTTGTGAATGAAAATTTCATAGTTAATAAGATAGCTAAACTTGGCTTTACACGATCTCAGAACTTTTTACGGAAAAAGAGTCACGAGACTTGGCTGCATTTTTTACAGGTGACGTTTTTGATGAGATTTCACTTCTTTTTGGAGATCATCCACTGATTTTCGCTAAGCCCACACTCTGTCCCTATTATTTACATGGTAGGGGGAGGTGTGAAAATTTTTGTGGGGCTAATATCATTTAACAATCCATATTGCATATGCGGAGTAAATAGAGTATAACATGTGAAAGAAAACAAACCTGTCTATAAGGAAATCGCCTATAACGTAGCCAGTCTATAGTGGAACTTTCCTATAACGAAATTCGTAAGCGAAAGAAAAGAAAACCATAATCCGGGGGAAATAACATAAAACAAATAGGGGCGTTGTACTAGCTAATAGGACAATTATCTTAAAACTAATATTTGTAGCAGTACAAAATCAAATTGTTTTCGAATTTTTGATTTTTTAAAGATATTTAGATTTTATTTTCGAATTTAACGAATCTTTTAATTGTTCCTTTTATTGAATAGTAAATACTACCTTTACACCAAGTTTTAAGTTTCTAAGAATACAAGATAGAAAAATTATTTTCAATTGTTGATGTTTTTCGATTTTTTTTTTTTTAAATAATTTTCTGGATTTTTTAATTTTTTCTTATTTTGTATCCTTTATTACAAATTTCAAGTTTCTAGTGCTACAAAATCGAATTATTTTGAAATTTCCGATCTTTTTCGAGTTTTTTTATTCTATTTTCGAATTTATTGTGTTTTAATTTTTCCTTTTTCTGTATCCTAAATAATAAGTTTTTTCGAATTTTACAGATTTTTTATTTATTTTCTTTTTTTGTATCCTAAATACTGTATTTATTCCAAATTTTAAGTTTCTAGCTCTACAAAATCGAATTATTTTCAAATTTTTGTTTTTTTGTTTTTGTTTTTGTTTTTTTTTTTCCCCGATGTTTGTTGTGTTTTTATTTTTTTTATTTTTCTGAATCCTAAATATTACCTTTACACCAAATTTTCAGTTTCTAAGACTACGAGATCATATTATTTTCAATTTCTCACTTTTTTTTTCTTTTTCTTTCTTTCTTTCTTTTTTTTTTAATTTTTAATTTTTGAAAATTTAGATTTTTTTTTTTCGAATTATCCATACTTTTTAATGTTCCCTTATTTAGTATCTTAAATATTACCTTTATTCCAAATTACAAGTTTCTAGCGCTATGAAATCGAATTATTTTCTTTATTTTTCGATTTTTTTATTTTATTTTCGAATTTTATTGAGTTTTTATTTTAACTTATTCTGAATCCTAAACACAATGTTTACCGCGAATTTTAGGTTTCTAAGGCTAAAAGATCAAATTATTTTTATTTTTTCATTTTTTTGAATTTTTTTTTTTTGAATTTTTCGAATTTTTTAATTTTTTCTTATTTTGCATCCTAATTACTACCTTTATTCCGAATTCCAAGTTCCTAGCGCAACAAAATCGGATTATTTGAAAATTTTCGGTTTTTTTCTATTTTTCCGATTTTTCGATTTTATTTTCGATATTTTTTTTGTGTGTGTTTTTGATGTTTTCTTTTTCTGAATTCTAAACACTACCTGCACACCAAATTTTAAGTTTTTAAGACTACAAGATCGTGTTATTTTCAATTTTCAATTTTGTTGAATTTTCGAATGTTTTTTTTTTTTTAATTTTCCGGATTTTATAATTTTTCCTTTCTTTGTATCCCAAACACTAGCTTTATTCCAAATTTTAAGTTTCTATGGCTGCGGGATCTACCCAATCTTTTTGATGACGCGAGAGAGAGTGAGTGTGTGAGTGACAAAAAATCGAAACTTTGAGTTCATATACCGTCTGCACTAATTTATGGGTATTTTTTGAATTATCCATATTTTTTAATTTTTCCTTATTTAGTATCTTAAATATTACCTTTATTCCAAATTTCAAGTTTCTAGCGCTATAAAATCGAATTATTTTCAATTTTTCCTTATTTTTCGATTTTGTGTTCGAATTTTATTGCGTTTTTTATTTTAACATTTTCTGAATCCTAAACACTATCTTTACCGCGAATTTTAAGTTCCTAAGGCTAAAAGATCAAATTTTTTTTAATTTTTTAATTTTTTTTTAATTTTTTTAATTTTTTAATTTTTTTTTTCGAATTTTCCGGTTTTTTTAATTTTTCCTTATTTTGCATCCTAAATACTATCTTTATTCCGAATTCCAAGTTTCTAGCGCAACAAAATCGGATTATTTGAAAATTTTCGATTTTTTTCGATTTTTTCGATTTTTTTAATTTTGCTTTCAATTTTTTTGGTGTTTTTGATGTTTTCTTTTTCTGGATACTAAACACTACCGTCACACCAAATCTTAAGTTTCTAAGACTGGAAGATCGTCTTATTTTCGATTCTCAATTTTGATGGAATTCGTTGAATTTTCGAATGTTTTTTTTTCAAATTTTCCGGATTTTATAATTTTTCCTGTCTTTGTATCCTAAACACTACCTTTTTTCCAAATGTCAAGTTTCTAGGGCTACGGGATCTACCTAATCTTTTTGATGACGCGGAACGAGTGAGTGAGTGAGTGACAAAAAATCGAATGTTTGAGTTCATATGTCGTCTGAACTAGAAAAGACAGAAAGTTGTAATTTTAAATTTTGGTCCTGTGTGCCAAATACTCTTGAAAAACGAAGTTTTGAATTTTTGGGATACTCCAGCGTGGAGATATGGGGGGCTCAAAAGTGCCCTGAGTTGCTTCCAGAAAAGTATGCTTACGGCCGTGCTTTCTCGACTTGGCGGAGGCACTGCCGTGCCTCCAGATTCATTTTGCCTCATGATCTACCGTGGCATTGGACAAACGCAAGCAATTAGACAAATATCATAAACAAAACATTATAGTTAATTACGATTTAGTTTTGGAAGAACTTTTTCTAGAAGGCGTATTTTACGTGTTGCAATTTAAAAGGTCCGCCATACCATCATCTTTAGTTAATTAAAACAGCGACTATTGGTTGATAAATGTCGTTTCTAATCAAAAATCTTGCAATGGTTTGAAATACAAATCTTGTTGTAGGTCCTGGCTTCTATTTCCCTCATCAGGAAATAAAAGCGGCTACAATGTTCCCAAACTCGGACCAATCCTAGTAAGCAAGCTGAATTAACAGCTGGCTATTCTGACAAAAGAAGGAAATAGCAGAAATATCGTTTCTAAAAAGATAAACACAACAAATAGAATAATTTTAATTTTGGAAGTGTTATTTTCATTTAATAGATATTTTTTAGATGAAATTTGAATAAAACTGAGACGAACACGCAAACAAAACGTTAGATAATTTACCACAGTTCACTGTAAAAAAAATTCCTGACATTACTAAAATTTTTTTAGTAAATTTGTATTTCACAGAATTTTTTAGTATTCGGTATCATAAACCGGAATCGTTGCTAGCTGTTTCCTAGTAATTCTTACAAATTTTCTTATAACTGAGTAAGAATACAAAATTTTTTTAGTAATTACAACGATCAATGAAAAAACTAAAAAAAACTTTAGGGAGATCGACCCTTTTTTTTTTTTTTTTTTTTTTTTTTTCCAGTGTAGTTTAAAACTGCGGCCCATGTTGAATCACTATTTCAGAAGAGTCATTTTCATCTTATTTAGCTCAGAACTTCTGCGACTAAATAGGGTGCAGCTTACCATCCGGAAATAGTAGTTTCACGCAGATCACAGTGGAAAATAGCCTGATTTATGATATAAAAATTAAAATTAATTATTTTTAAACAACCGGGAAACTCTACCCGGGTCTCCCGCTTTGCAGAACATAATGCAAGTTGTACAGAACATAGGCGAAAAACATTTTTTTTTTTAAAGCGCTAATAGTTTTTATACATTTAACATATATTTTTCTAGATTGCCCAACGAGCAATGCCAACAATAATTTTATATGCGAAATATCAATTATATTTTCAAATAAAGTTTTGGAATTTCTTAGAAGCGATACTATTTTGCTTTAGACATATACCAGGGGTTAATAGCTGAAGAAATTGTCAAAGAATTTCACTATTTACAGCAGTCTTTAAGATTCTGATTATTTCAGCTTTTAAGTTTGATTACGTATCTGTTAAATTTGTGTTTTTTTTAATTATATTATTTTTTTATTTATGTAATGATAAAGTTTTTTTTTCTTTATAGAATTTTAGCTACAAATAAACGCTGAATTATTTATATTGGTTTAAATGCAAATGGATTAATCTTTCGTAACCGGGCTACACGCAATAGAGATGTATTTTAAAATAAAATCATGCTTAAAAATTATTTTTAAAACATATAAGCACTAAATTGGGAGACTGTTGTCAAACAAATTCCATTTGAAAGAACATTTTTTTTTCTTTATTCGACGGTGTAAAAATTAAATTGTGCAATGTTCAAAAGTTTAAAAAGATGCAGTAAAAGCAAACTTTATTGTTCAAGTCGTTGCCACTGTTAATATGACGCCAACGTTATTCACGGACATGTTATGGCTTTATAATATAGCTTAAGTTATAAGGAAATGGCAGCTGACGTCGTTGTTGGTTCAATTACGGTTGGTTAGCAAGAGAACCCTGTCTGTTCTGTATGACTCCTATTGTGCACATGAAATGGGGAAATTTGATTGGTCTACGTTAAACTAGTCTATAAGATTGGCCTACGTCGTCAAGACGATTCCTGCAATGATAGCTACAACAAAATGAAGTGGTAGATTGGTTGATGGAACTGTTTGTTTATAAACATGCCCTTTCCTTGTAGCTAAGTACACAATTTTGAACTTTCGCAATAATCGACCTTTTTCTAAAGGTAAAATCTTAGGTAATATTACATTTAATTTGTGAATTTTACATTTCCTAAGCGAACGAAATGTAAAATTTATTTTCATTTATTATTTGGAACTTGTTACTCATTATTGATAATTTTTCATCTCTTATAATTCCAAGTTTCTTTGATTTTTGACAATTTTAAATTGTTGAAAAATAATACGTCAATTTCTGAGGCTTTCTTGGTTGAGTTCCACCCTGATACTGTTAACTAGCCAAACAAAATGTTTCAAGTAACTGAGGATTCTTGAGAAAGTGCATGTCTATTTTCATGCCTTTTCACTTGCTTGACTGGTTTAAGTGTTTCGAGAAAAAATATAATTTTCAATAGCAGTATCAGGCTGAGACCGTAAGCCCCATCACCGCGACAAGGTGAAGCCTCTTCGATGGGGGAGGAAAAGCTGACCAACTTAGCTGCACGAATCACATTCAAAATAATTGAAAAGATTAATACGCATTCATAAATTTCAGACATATATAGTACCAACTCAATTCATTCCTGCTGTTCATGCTTCTTTAGATGTCGGGAGATCGTCAAGTCACAAATTGTATGGAGCAGCTAGCGACGACAACAATATATATATATAAGGAGCTGACTTTGCAAAAATCTTATTTTCTTTAAATTTTGATGCATTACTTATTTTTTTTACTTTATAGATCCAAAAAATTTCTTTCTCCGTGCATTCCACACAACTTACATGCATGTCTAATCAATTTTTTTTTAACTTGAAGCATTACTTTCAGTAAAATTTACTAAAATCTAGATTTTTACATCCTACAAATCTCTAAAAGTTTTCAAAAAAATTGTAGAATACATTTTTGCTTAAAAAGGAGTTTGCTTAGTGAAACTATTTTTAAAATTTTTTGATACCGTTATATAATCCGTCTAAATAATTCTTTTTCTCCATTCTTTTGTGTCTTTTTATATGCTGTATGCTATAACAGCATACTATCGTGCACTTTTTGGTCAGCTTTTCCAACGCGATGTTTTCAAAGCATAACTTAATATTAGTATTAATTAAACAAATATTGAATCCCCGAGAGGCAAAAGACGTTTCACACCATATCTGGAAAATAACTGAATATCTGGTTAACTTCTAAAAGAGTTAAAGAGCTGTTGCTAAATTTTAAAGATAATATGAAATAATTATTACTATTCAAATTCCATTATCAAATTGTACAATTTCGAAAAATTGCTTAGATTTAGAGATACTAAGAGCAACAAAGTTTTAATGTCAGTGTTACATGCTGCACTCTGAAATATTACAGTTATCTGCACTTTAAAACAACCATAAAAAATGTCGGCTTATTTCAGTTTCTATCTAGGCAATTTGTAGTATGTGCAGTTTTCGTATTTTATGAAACTTTATGCATTTTTATCACTCAAAATTTCTAGTAATTAATTTCTTCTTTTATACAACCTAGACCCTGTTTCACTATATTTTAGTGTTTCTAAGATAATTTAGATTTTAGAAATGACCAATTTCTTCATTTATTACCGTCGAGGCTTGAAATATAAGTAATCCAATATTTTAACACGTCAGAATCATCAAAATCATCACCTGATTTTTTTTTTTAATGTTTCAACGTCCCTGGCCCCTCTTTGAATAATAATGAAAAACATTTTCTATTTTAAGAATAAGTAGAATGACTTTTGTGTTTGTTTTTATATACAAACAGTGTCTAATGTGATGAAAATGTACTTTATGTAAGAATATGATAAGTAACGACTACTTCACATTACAACTAGATATCTCGAAAATTGATTACTCCGGATGAGTACAGGGATTCCATCTCGTCTCTCTTAGCGTTACATTTTGAAACAAGAAAGCTAAGAGATTCTTCACACAGAGTTCGATTACTATAGGAACACTGAGAACAGTTGCGCCGGTCATAGAGCACCATTTTTTTCAAATAATAATCGTCACCTTATTCAAACTCAGAATTTCTGGCATAAATAAGGCCAAAATTATTATTCGGAAATAATGGTGTCTGTCTGCAACGGTTAAAAAAAAAGCAGGTTTGATTGAGTTCATTAAAATTAGAGGTTAACATGCTGGCTGCAGACACGTGGAGGTGGAAGCGATGTTTCCAGTTTCGATTTTACATGGACCAAACACTGTATAAGATTTTCAAGATGTTCTCTGCACACACACACACACACAAAAAAAAAAAAAAAAAAAAAAAAATCTACATTTCAATTCTAGAGGCATTGGCGTTTTTTAAAGATTCGCACAATTCGGACTTCTGAAAGTGATATTTTTTGCCAAATGGTATAAACAATCATGAAAACAAACCTGGTGAACTTTTATGCTTATTTATGTATGTATTTATATATATAATAAATATTTTATTTATAGATGTATATTATTATTGCTGTTCTCATGTACAATTTATGTATGACAACAAATGTAACAAATTTATATTGATAAATTAGTGATAGCCTTTATATTTGATCCACCTTATCATACAATGCTTCCACCTCGTGAATTTTTCGTAGCATTTCAGAATCTTCCCAACGAACACAGAACTTGCGGGCCACTAATGGCTACGTTAGCTTTGGCCCAAACTGTCAGATGGGGGGGGGGGCGTTATCATTGGCCGTAACGGCAACTTAAAAAAACTGTCACGCCGGCCACGATGAGACCGCAACAGAATTGGCCAGAAATACAATAAGATCCCCATAATTAGGCCACTAACGGTTAATCATAAATGATAGATAGCCTAGAACTGGCCACATTTATACTTTAAATGCCAATTATTAATGGAAACTAGCCATAGCTAGGCCATTAAAAATCATAATGAATAAAAGCTAGCCAGAAACTTGCCATAGCAACGCCCTTTGTGGTTTTCAATAATTAAATCCAGCCCAAAACTGCTCACAAAATTGCCTTTTGTGGGTATTATAAATGTAAGCTAGCCAAAACCCAGCCACTGTCTCCCAATAAAGATTATTTAGGCATAAATCAAAATTTATTCTATAAAAGAAAATACTTTTTAGAAGTTTATTTAAATGATAAAGCGTTTATGCTTGGAAAAAAAGTACTAATAATTGTTTAGGTATACTTTTCAAGAAAACTATAAATTTACTTACCTTGATTTTTTTCAAAAATTTGAAAAACACAATGTTTGACATAGTGAATTAATTTGTTTATATTTTCAATTATATATTTTTAAAATTTATATCCAATGCCCCTTTAAAATAACTACATTTCATATAAATTTTAAAAGTATATAATTTAAATTAAAAAAACTAATTAATTCACAATGTCAAGTATTTGTGTTTTGGGAAAAAAAATCAAGGTAAGTTGAACTTATACTTTCCTTTAAAAGTGTACCTAAATGGTAATTAGTACTTTTTTTTCACGCAAAAACACTTTACCATTTAAATAAATTTCTCAAAAACATTCTTTTAACAGAAAAAATTTGAATTGATGCTTAAATAATCTTTTCTTTACATGTACGTATGTCTAATGTTATTATTTTTTCTTTCTTTTGTTTCACACTGGTTTTAAAAATCAGTTATTGTTAAGTCTGTTACCAGTATATGATATCTATTCATTAAAGCATTATTAATTTATGATAATCCAAAAGAAGTTTTTGCATCATTTTAATTTTATAAATATTAATTTTCACCTAAGTAATACAATAATAATAATATAATAATACAGTTTGATTTTATATAATTCATGAATGAAAAGTTTTTTATGATTATTTATCTTTTAAAGTTTAATAGCCAAATATTAAAAAAATAATAATAATATTCTAACCTTTTCACATGAGAATTCAGTAACTTGAAATTTTTAATGTTTTTTTCTTATTCTAGTTTTTCTAAATTATATTAAAATTTACAATTTTCTTTGAGAACAAATATTTTCCCCACTCAAAAAAAAAGAGAAAAAAAAAATCTTTCTTTTAAAAGTTATATTTTTAAAAATTATTATTACTCTAAAATAATTATTTTAAATAAATTACAATTTATTATATATTATAGTTTATTAGTATAGTTTACTTTTATAGATTATTTTTATAGTTTATTATTATATATTATTTTTAAATCATATATGCATTATAGGAAAATATTTAATCATTGAAAAAGAGTTAAAGAACAAAAGTTTGACAGAAGATTAAATCTCAATATTTTCTATTTTAAGGTTCTCAAATTGCCTGCTTAACAACACAAAAATTTCTGACACATTTTAAAAAGTAACGGAATGAAATTGGCATGCCTGACTATTGAAGTGATTTGAAATCGAAATGCATTTTCCATTTTCTGATAAATAAATTGCTTATCGAGCTATAAGGATTCTTAACGACAAGCTTTTTCCCTTTCTCGAGCATGCGTGCTAGGAATTTGGTTTTAAAGGCCGTCTTTGACAGTATTTTGCGCAATATATTTTGCCTTTAACAAAAAATGAAACTGTCTTTCGATTACATAGTTTCTGAGTGACAACACCTGAATTTTTCATGTGTTTCTGAATAAAAATGAATTCAGAAATGGGTCAGGATTTGAGAACATCCTTAAGCAAAATTTAAAAAAAATAGAGTATCTGTGAATCTCATGAAGTAAGTTATTGTAAAATAAATATCATTTTACATTTTGAAAATGAATGTACGTTAAAAGTTTGTGCGGGTTTATAAAAAATAATTCTATTGTGAATCAAATGATGCAAAAAAGATTATCATAACATATATATTTAATGAATAGACAAACCGATAAAATCTTACTAGTGTTTAAAGGAATTACTGAGTAAAATAAAAAAAAACACTTGCTGCTCGCATACAACAAACATCTCTTCATCGTCCACTGTATGTCCACTAAATGAGAATGACAGTGACAGAACAGAAAATAACTGAAAACGAGATTTGCGCAGGAATTTTCGAAATCTCCCCTCTCCCCTACTTGACCTTGATCACGTGAACTGATTAACGCGTCCTTGAATAATCAACTGCAGATGGGAGCATTTTTCCAGAGGGAAGGACAGGAGACAAAATATTTTAGTGTACTTTATAAACCAATGACTTATTAAAAATAAATTACTTATACTTTTACTACCTTGCTTTCATTCTATACATAATTTTCTATAAAGAAACTTTTTATAAAAAATTTCATATGATATTAAAAATTAGTTACAACACTGAACTGTAAATGTGAATTATACATTAGTAGTATTATTTTCCTCCCTACAATGAATGGCAAAATAGACGTACATATTATATTTTTACAACACACCGCTGTTTGTTTTATAGATTTTTTTTCCCCTTTAAGACATCCCTCCCGCAAGATTTGCGAATTTGTGTTTAATAATGGCACATAGAAGTGCAATCCCCGAACTCCCCCCCCCCCCCCCCCCCCCCCCCTGCAGCCACAGAATTCTCTCCCGAAAAATAAATGTCTGATTTCAACACTGTTTATAACTATTCTCAAATTCAAATTAGCTTTTTTTCGACTTGCATTGACGCAGCCAATTCTTCACGAATTATTCATTATTCAGATGCAAAGAAATCGAATATCATTTCCTATTCCACGAAAATTATCTTATAAAATGTGAAGTAAAAATACTTTTTATTTCTTTTATTTTATTTTATTTTATTTATTTTATTATTCCTATTTCCACGAAAATTATCTTATAAAATGTGAAGTAAAAATACTTTTTATTTATTTTATTTTATTTTATTTTATTTTATTTTATTTATTTTATTATTCCTATTTCCACAAAAATTATCTTATAAAATGTGAAGTAAAAATACTTTTTATTTATTTTATTTTATTTTATTTTATTTTATTTATTTTATTATTCCTATTTCCACGAAAATTATCTTATAAAATGTGAAGTAAAAATACTTTTTATTTATTTTATTTTATTTTATTTTATTTTATTTATTTTATTATTCCTATTTCCACGAAAATTATCTTATAAAATGTGAAGTAAAAATACTTTTTATTTCTTATAATAAAAATATCGAGGAGATTATACTGGGCCACTGACTTTTAAACGATGACAGATTTGTGTTTAATAATGGCACATAGAAGTGCAATCCCCGAACTCCCCTCCCCCCCCCCCCCCCCGCCCCCGCAGCCACAGAATTCTCTCCCGAAAAATAAATGTCTGATTTCAACACTGTTTATAACTATTCTCAAATTCAAATTAGCTTTTTTTCAACTTGCATTGACGCAGCCAATTCTTAAACACGAATTATTCTTATTCAGATGCAAAGAAATCGAATATCATTTCCTATTTTTTCCGATATAAGCAAATAATCTTTCACTGAAAAAAAATTCAAATTAAATTTATTCTTTTAAAGAAAATGTTAGAGACACGTAGTCATCACTTTTAATAGAAAATGAAAAATGTTATTTGATTCTTTTCTATTTCAGTAATATATTTTTAAAAAATATACATTTATGTCTAAAAATTATTTTATGTATGTATCTGAAAGTTTCGTGATGCTAAAATGTGTAAATAAAGTCACATTCATCATTACATTTTTTAATGCGGTTATATAATATGTATGTTTAAAGAAGGCGATTTACTGTTATATATTGTTTAAATCAGCATAGCATTTGGATATGTTTTACATATATATATAATATCTATTTGTCTTTGCAATTAAAAATTATATAAAATAACCATTAAATAATATATTTATTTTTATTCCAGTGATTCGTTTTCATTCGAAAAATATATTCGTTTAAAAACTTTTCATAGTTTTTTAATTGCATAAAATATAAAACATGCAACATATTTAATCTTTTCACGTAAATCCAGGTTTAAAATAACGAAAATTATCTTATAAAATGTGAAGTAAAAATACTTTTTATTTCTTATAATAAAAATATCGAGGAGATTATACTGGGCCACTGACTTTTAAATGATGACAGATTTGTGTTTAATAATGGCACATAGAAGTGCAATCCCCGAACTCCACTAATTCACTACTTTTAGAAGTCAAACGGTTCAATCTATACTCAAAATTGAGTATCTAATTTTCTTTTCTAAAAACCCTTCATAAAATCCTAAATTTTTATAGATGGAATCAGCTTTGCCGCATTGAATGAAAAAAGCGTTGCACATAACTGTTTCCTACGAATTGTGATGCACATTTATGAAACAGCAAATCAGACGAAAATTCAATCATTTTAGACAACTTGCATTTTTTTTTTTTATACCAATACTGCAAAATTACTTTTATATACCTATCCTAACTGCATCGAATGATGGAATGATAATTTATCGATTTCAGATTGTTGGTCGACTTATAATTTTTCGAGCTGTGTTTAGAGGGAACACGGATGATATTGAATCGATGATTTCAAAAACTACATACATCCAAGATTTAATATTTTCTTTGGATCAATCAAAACTGTGTTGTACACAAATGCTAGATATTTTAAGAAAAATTCTGTGCTTGCTATATTATTTAAATCTTTAATACGTAATAAGTTAATCAGTAATAAGTTATTTATTTTGTATTAATTAAAATTAAATAAAACCTTTAAAAATCTGTGTAGTTATGTTGTTTTTACAGTCAATGGGTTTTATTGCCGCACAAATGACACCAAAAAATATTGAATATAATTTTATGATATATTTGATAAAATAATCATTTGCATCTCTGCATATTAATTATTAAATACTCTAACAAATTCACACAGTATAACTTTCTGCGCTGTGTATTTTTTATAGTAACATGTATTTTTAAATTTCTAAGAAAATAAAATTGTTTTAAAAGATTAATTTTAAGCCCAATACAATTACCATATAATACAATATTGTAATTAAAAAAACTTTAACATAGGCATATGTGATAATGTTTTCGAACAATGTGCATTTGTAATATACAAAAAATTCATATGTTTATTTATCTTTTGCTATTAAAAATTGTCGTTCACTGCAAGAACAACATTAGTCAATGATAAAACCAAGATATAATTCAATGGCCAACACGAAGAAAATGAGATGAGACATGATGGTGACTATGAACAAGTGCAATAATGAATAGGTGCCAAGTGTAAAGATATTAAGCACTGCTATTTTTTAATAGTAATCTTCTCATAATTTTATCGCAAAATTCTGCGATTTAATAAAGTGCATTTTACTATTAGGAAATAATGGTATACAGAATCCGTAGTTTTTGACACATGTGCACTTTAATCCTTAACAATGTTCTTATTTAAATTTGTAACATCCAATAGCATACACAAGTAGTATGTGTACAAATAATGGTGTAGACAAGTAAATGTACCAATAAATGGTATTCACAAGTAAGTGTACAAATAAAGATGTACACATGTAAGTGTACAAATATTGATGTACACAATTAAGTATATAAATAATGATGTACACCAGTAAGTGTACAAATAAGGATGTACACAAGTAAGTGTACAATTAAATAGTGCACACAAGTAAGCGTACAAATAATGGTGTATAGAAGTAAGTGTACAAATAATGATGTACACAATTAAATGTACAAATAAATAGTGCACACAAGTAAGCGTACAAATAATGGTGTATAGAAGTAAGTGTACAAATAATGATGTACACAAGTATGTATATAAATAATATTGTACACAAGTAAGCGTACAAATAATGGTGTATAGAAGTAAGTGTACAAATAATGATGTACACAAATAAGTATATAAATAATGTTGTACGCAAGTAAGTGTACAAATAATGATGTACACAATTAAATGTACAAATAAATAGTGCACACAAGTAAGCGTACAAATAATGGTGTATAGAAGTAAGTGTACAAATAATGATGTACACAAGTAAGTATATAAATAATATTGTACACAAGTAAGTGTACAAATAATGGTGTACACAAGCGAGTAATTAAGTGTTAAGGACTGACAATAAGTGCATATGTGTCGAAAACTACAGATTCTATATGCCATTATTTCCGAATAGTAATATGCGCTTTATTAAATCGCAGAATTTTGAGATTAAATTATGAGAAGATTACTATTAAAAAATAGCAGTGCTTAATATCTTTACACTTGGCACCTATTCATTAAGGCACTTATCCATATTCACCATCATTTTCTTCGTGTTCTGTTGCTGGCCATTGGATTGTACCTTGGTATTGCCATTGACTAAATGCTATTCTTGCAGTGAACGACGATTTTTAATGGCAACAGATAAATAAACCTATGTAATTTGTGGCTACACACCACCTACCTTTAAAAACACGTTTGTCGCATACACACACACACACACACACACACAAAAAAAAATTTCGAAAAAAAAATTGGACATATGATTTTGAAATCGCAGATTCAATTGTGTTTCCATCCATTTGGAAGTTTGTCGAGTCCTCCTGCTAACTCCTTTATTTATCTGGGACAATCCAGAATTATAATAAAACAACTCTAAATACGAAATACAATCCAGCAAATACGATGACCCATAAATATTGTGACATGTTTCGATGTAACTCTTGATACCCAGGAATCGCATTGAATCACCATCGTTTCAAATGCCATCACATGTCATCAGTGTTGCCCTATCTAGCGGATTTTTTTTATTCAAAAATTTCAAATTCTTACCAGAAATTTTGAACAGCTATTTTTAGTTTATAAAATGACAGAATTTCCACAAAATAAATTTATTATTCAAAATTTTCAGGTATAAATTCGAATTTTCTGAATAAGAATTCGCCAGATTTGGCAACATTGCATGTCATACTATAAACATAATAGCACATAACTAATTCATCAATTTTTATGGTTCTTTCACCCCTCTCCCACCTAAAACCTTAAAAATACGAAGTTGGATCAAATATAAATGCGACCTTTTTAATAGATTATTTACCAAAAATATATTAATTTTATTATTCTAGAATGTTTTTTTCACCATCTACATACTTTCTTTAACATATTGTTAGTTCTGTTTTAATTCGTGTATATTAAAAAGAATCAGGACGTGTATGAATCATATTTCAGAAAAATTTGTTGGTACTTTTCCACTATAGAGGCCTTGGCGTTTTTTAAAAAGATTCGCACAATTCGGACTTTTGAAAGTGATATTTGTTGCCAAATGGTATAAACAATTATGAAAACAAACCTGGTGAACTTTTATGCTTGTTTATGTATGTATTTATATATATAATTTTATTTATAGATGTATATTATTATTGCTATTTTTACATACAATTTATGTATGACAACAAATGTAACAAATTTATATTGATAATTTAGTGATAGCATTTATGTTTGATCCACCTTCGTACAATACTTCCACCTCGTGAATTTTTCGTAGCATTTCAGAATCTGGTAGAACAGACAGGGAGAAATTATATTTATAGGGTAACTTGGGGTGAGATGCCGTATTGGACAAGATGCCGTGTCACATGGTTTTCTTATGCGCAGGCGCTGTAGGGAAACACACTCAGTCGTGTGGAAGAGGTTTCTCTACTGATATTTTAATTCCAGTTTGCGTTGTTTTATTTAAGTTTTAAATAGTGATTTTTTATTGTTATTTAGTCTTAACACCTTTGGTAAGTGTCCAAAATCTTTTACGCTCTTTCTTAATGTATTTCCTATGTAGTTGGCCATCTTACCCCAATATTGGGGTAAAATGCCGAAATGCAAGCATTTACAAAGGCAAAATTTTTTATGCTTTCTATGAGATTTGTAAAATGAAATACATTTTTAAATCATACATAAATGTATCAACTTTAATGAGAAATTAATGAATAACAAATAAAAACAACACGCGATTTTATAAAAAAGTAAATAAAAAACCACGGCATCTTCACCCAATCTACCCTATAACAAAAAAAGAAGAAAAGTGGGAAATAAAAAATGGCATTTTCTCGCTCAAATTTTGATTAAAATGTAAAATTATTCTGGCCTTTCTATATATATGACTAAATTCTGTATTTGAGATTGAATTATGTGCATAATACTAAATTTTAGTAAAACTTTATACCGTGCCAAAGCCAATATTCGAAAATTGATTAAGCAGTAGATCTCAAGATAAACTTTGTCAACTGAATAAGTTTTGCTTTAGAAAATGATGAAATGTATTATTTTTTTAATTGCCAGTCTCCTCCACCCCATAAAACTGGCCCGAACCTCTCCGTTTTTTATGCTGTTCAATTGTCAGTCTCCTCCGCCCCTTAAAACTGACCCGTACCTCTCCATTCATCGCAAGAAACCCTATTCTTCGAGGAAGATATTTTTTTTACTGCCCTGAACCTGCACCTATGATCATTTTACTCTACAGCTGCCATCATTATTCTCCTGCATAAAAAAAAAAAAAAACCCCGAAGTGAATCTCTCTCCCTCTCTTTGTGTGGGTGTGTGTTTGTGTAGTGTGTGTGTGTTATAGAAAGAGAGAGAGACTACCGAACTATTTTAAACTATTGACTATTTTTTACTATTGACTATTTTTTACTATTGACTATTTTTTACTATTGACTATTTTTTACTATTGACTATTTTTTACTATTGACTATTTTTTACTATTGACTATTTTTTACTATTGACTATTTTAAACTATTGACTATTTTTTACTATTGACTATTTTTTACTATTGACTGTTTTAAACTATTGACTATTTTTTACTATTGACTATTTTTTACTATTGACTATTTTTTACTATTGACTATTTTAAACTATTGACTATTTTTTACTATTGACTATTTTTTACTATTGACTATTTTTTACTATTGACTATTTTTTACTATTGACTATTAATTACTATTGCCTATTGTTACTATTGCTATTGTATGGAAAATTTTGATTTTAAGGCCGAAATATTGGATATATTTTGGGAAACAGAAGTATATTAAATAGAATTTTGTCATATATACATACAAAAAGGCCGGAATAATTTCTATTTTTATCAAAATGCAATGAAACTTCGATAAACTAAACTTCACCAATGATACACAAAATTGTGTTTTAAGACTATCATGTTGTAAGAAAAAAAAAAAAAAAAAACGTTAGTTATTGATTTCGAAACTAAAAAGAAATTTTAAACATGACTTAAATTGATTAATTTTCATTTAACTAGATTTGCAAATAAAATTTTAGTTTTAATTAACCAATTTATAAAATTTAAATTTGAATAAAAGCGAAAACAGCCATTATTTTTTAATCACTTAATTAAATCACGTTCTTACTGGTGCGCCAGTTTAGTTTAGAGAAGTTTCATTACATTAGAGCTTAAGAACTACACTTACTTAAATCTAAATTTAAAAACTACAAACTTAAAAGCTAAATTAAAAAAAAAAAAAAAGAAAAAAAAAAAAGAAAAAAAAAAGAAAAAGAAAAAAAAAGAAAAAGAAAAAAAAAGAAAAAAAGTCACCCATCTTACTAAATCAGTTATCATTTTTGCAACTCTACACTCTGTTTCTATCAAAATTAAATGTAAACATAATACCCATCGGCTGGATCCTCCAAGTAGTAGTACTCCTCAGGTGCTTTGCAACAGCAGCAGAAGAGGTTGCGCAGACGAACGCCGATGGACTTCTTCTTCCTCATCATCAGAAAAGGCGACTGTCGCAGATCTCTTCTCTTCCTGGGGGACTCCTGCAGACTGGGTGTAGGTGAGACGGAGATGAGCGACTCCACGTCATCTTCTTCCACCTCCGCATCTGCCACCTCCGCATCTGCTTCCCCTGGCAAGGTGAGACCTGCAAACAGAGAAGAGGAAGGAAACCATATACCTGTTGGAGCTTCCACGAACTCTTCATCTGCCTCTTCTTCCTCTGCTTCTTCTGTCAACAGAAAAGAAACTAAAAAAGAAAAAAAGAGTGAAAAACAGAAAAGCAAACAGTAATACAAAAAATAAAGAAAAGTAAGTACTTCCATTTTGACTGCAACACTTGAGCCACTGGTAAATTGAAGCTAAGTCAAGACCTAGAAAGGAATAGTAAAAATGTTATTCAAAACTTAATGTTTATTCTTTATTTTATTTGTTGTTGTTAACAATGACATACAAATGATTGATTATTGTTGTACATTATGAATGCTCATTTGTAAAACATGCAACTCTGTCATGTATTATGATTTTTACTGATAGATCATAATATAACAGAATTCTTTTGTGTGTCCCTGTGTATAAATGCTACTTATGCTATACCCCTCAGAAAGTATGTTCTAGTCTGCCTCAGTGATGCATATCAATCTCATTGTGTTTCAAATTCTGTAACATCAATTAAATGTGCCGTAAATGATTTTACACTATAGACCAGGGGTTCTCAAACTTTTAGACCGACGTACCACTAAAGTCGTAGTTCATACTTCCGCGTACCACCAGGTAACAAATGTAAAGCTAATCTAGAAAAACCTGTAAAAAAGAACCTGTTTAAAACGAAATATATCTCCGGACTTTTGCATTTCCGTCATAGTAGGTTTTATTGCATTTAAAAATGAATGATTACATTACTAAATTGGTACTTAGATTGACTGCTTTATAATGACATTAGTAAAAAGTAGTATCATTATTAAATTTTAATAATACATACAATATCGAAATACGGTGTTTTGGTATAGGAAAAAAGCCATAATACTTAATGACATATTGGCGCACACTGATTCATATACTGTTATAGTAGGCTGATTGCACTAATTTGCTTCGATCGCTAATGAAAAGTGTGGGCTTGTTTTATCAAACATAGCTTCCACATGTCTGACTCAATATTAGGTAGCTGTAGTCATAAGTCAGATTCGATGTTTAGTTTATTCATGTATTTGTTTTTCATATAACGCAGGAGAAAAAAGCACATTCACAAAGACATGTTGTGCAACACAAGCAGACTTTGGCAGTATCAGAGGGTACTCTGATGTCTCACCAATGGAAATTCTGTAACATTCATCCTTTTGAATGTGGACTTCAGTAGTCCATCACAGGAGAGCTGAATAAGTTCACTTCTTTCATCTTTCGTAATATGTAGTCGCATAGGGTGTCTCAAATGAGAAACGAATTTCTTATCCAAAGCTTAGTTAGCGTATTTAAAATAGGCTCAACGCAACTGTATTAATAATCTGCATACCTTTAAATGCGAAAATATTGCCGTGCAGTAGGCAAACACTTAGAAGTTTCTTCATAGATTTATGTATATACCACCTCAATACATATGTACAATGCTTTACCTCAAATCCGCACTGCATATGACCACAGTTTTTGTATGATTTCAGTTCACCAATTTAAATAACTTTACTCTGTTAAAAACTAATTTCCATGAAATAGGAAGAAACTATACACATTTTATACAAAAGAAGAAAAATATTTCTATCAACAGAATGAATTAATTTATAAATTATGTTTGAAATAAAACTTTTATTTTAATACCCCCTAAAAGCTCTTGTAGTACAAAGAGAACAATGAGTTATAAATTACACTTGGTATTTTATTTTGTTTTAATTCCTCCTACTCACACAAGCTCCTGCTACTTCCAACAATACAGGCTTTATTTTGAGATAATCCATTTACAAAGCATGTTTAAAACAGTTCTTCCACTAATTAAAAATACTTCATTCATTAATTTTAAAATTAGATCTTTATTTAAAAAATTCAATGTTTGTCCATGTAAATCTAATAGTTATATTTTTTAATTCTGAAAAACTGATTGCATCACAAGTGATGTGTGCAAATTTCAGCAAGTCTGCTATAACATAATTTCTCGTAACAACAAAAAAAAAAGTGTTTACAGATCCTAAATCGCATTCGAAATTTTTTTGAAAATTTCCAAGTTAATAAAGCCGTTTTTGATTCCATAATAATATGCTGCATTCTGTATTTTATTCCACGTATCAGTATCGAACTTCTGCATACCAGCAGACAGAGCTTCGCACACATTCCATTTTCAATACTGAACAGTGTATACTAAACCTAAATAACATATAAAAATCCGAGCATATTTAGGATAATTAGAGCACAGACAAATCGAATTCATAAACACTTTTCAACTTTGTTGGAAAGTGATAGAAATATTGAAATCTCTCCACTTCATCCCCGAGGAAAATGTGCATCCATATCAATTGTTTTATATGGGATTTCACAACTGTAGTCGTCCTCTTAACGGTAATGAAGACATTTTAACGAAAATTTCCACAGACTTATTTTCCTTTGTGTGAAATAGTGTGACATTGCAGAAACTCCTGGACGTGCATTGTAATTCGATGTGTTACACCGTATGTACTGTCAAGTACATTCTGAATTATGAAGCGTGTTTGAAAGTGAATGGCAGCCATCTACAGCACTTAATAGGATGCATTTCAATTTCACATGAAGCAAAGTGGGAAATTTTCACTAAAAATATCTCCATTATTCTTGAAATTATGACCAAGTTTGTTTTAAAAAGAGACATCTTTGTATTTTTGATTTAATGGGTGATTTGTGACATTGTACAACTATTATTTGTGTTGACATTTAGTATCACTCTAAATGCTTTTAACCTTGGAATTGAAACATCCTGTCCTATTCCTATCGAATCTTTGACCAATAGCTAATTAAGGTGCTTAAAAAAAAAAATTACTACTACTACTAATAAAAATAAATAAATTTCCCCAGCATTTTCTCGAAGACATTCTGCTTTTATTGAAAAACGGGGGAAAATTATCAATTTCACAGTTTCTGAATAAGAGCTCCTGCCAATACAAAACAAACAGAAATAAGTTCAAATATGTATCCGAAGGTAGCCAAATTGGATTGGAGAACAGCCTTAAGCTGCTAACTTTAGCAGTATAGTTCCAATTGTAAAAATGTTTCAAATGGTGTGATTCATTCTATGCAAAGCCATTTATGACAAATAAGTTTTTACACTATTTTACTTAACTTATCAAACTAACTTAAGTAAAATAGTACAGCTGGAATATTTTTTAATCGATTTTTCGCTCATTACCTGATAGGCTAGAACTATAAAAATTATGTGCAAAGATGAGTTTCCAATAACAATACCAAAATTTTAACATTTTTTTCCCTTAGAACTTAATTGTAAGTTATTAATTTAATTTTAATAATTTAATTTTAAGGCATTTTTCCGTTAGCTCGCCACAGGTGGTCACTTGCCTAATACTCTTTATGATTACAATTGTATACGACTTACAACAACAATGGATTTAATGATGCGCCAAACTACGCTAGCCAAAAATGCCTAACTGGCTGTCAAGCTGTAATAAGGAAATATTTTAAACAGTATCAGCAAATAGAAAATATAAATAAACTAGTATGCTGTGTCTATCACAAAACTTTCTCTTTTATAAATCAAATCGTCTGTAACAAAAAACCAAATGACAATCTATTTGTTCTTGAGATATAGCTATCCAAAAAAAGAGAGCATACTAGCGACACCTGTTGGGCGGTGTATGCTCAATTCTAATAAGAATCTATTTATGTCAAGGTAAAACAGACTATGAAGTTTGGTGAAATTTGATGTAATTCCTGAGATATAGCTATCTCTAAAATCATGAAAAATGCAGCATAACAGAGCCACTTGTCGGCTATTTACACCAAAACCTATTTAACACCAATTTATGCCAAGGTCTAACTGAATCTGAAGTTTAATTCGGTGCATTGGTTTTTGAGATAGAGCGCTCAAAAAATTTGTGTCGCATGCAGGCAGACAGACATTCAGTCGTGTTCAAAACCTTCTAAAATGTATAAATCCGTCGAAAATTTTCACTAATCCAACCTTTTCTTTTTCTAAAGATAGAGAAAGTGAAAATAACGAGAGTAATATATTTTTTATAAAATATGCTTTAATCAATTAATAGTTTTATGTTAATTAAATTATGATTATACGTTGAGAAAGCAACGTAGAAATACAAAAAAGATAAAAATGCAAAAAATGTTCAAATAATGCTATTTTTTCTCATTTACTGTATCCTGTTGTCCTATCTTAAACTAGTCGGATGTTCCAATTCCAAAACTTTCTTTTATTTCATACAAGTTTCACATACACCAAAAAAGAATCGGGACCAATTTATGTCAAGATCTAACTGAATCTAAAGTTTAATTAAATTCCGTGCATTAGTTCTTGAGGTATGACTATAGCTAAAATCGTGTAAATCCTGAACAATGCAGCATAACAGTGCCATCTGTTAGGAGATTTACATTAAAACCTAATCAACAACTTATGTCAAGGTCTAACAGAATCTGAAGTTTGATGAAATTCTGTTCATTAGATCTTGAGTTATAGCTATCGTGAAAAATGTAGCACAGCAGCGCCACCTGTTGGGTGATTTACACCAAAAACTAATCAGCACCAATTCATATCAGGGACTGACTGAATCTAAAGTTTTATTTATTTGAAGTTCCTTGCATTAGTTCTTCAGATAAGAGTGCTTACAATTTTTTTGTCACATACAGACAGAGAGACATTTTCTATAAACAGTCAAATTGTGTTCAAGACCCTATAAAACGTATAAATCCGCCGAAAACCGGAAGTGGAATTTTTTCACAAATCCAATACTTTCTTCTTGTAATGGTAGAAGATAATAAAAAGAAACGGAGCAAAAATGATAATCTTTTTTAAACAAATTTACTAGCTAGCGCTTTCTGCCATACGTAAAAAAAAAAGGTGAATTTTTTATAATCCTTTTCGGGGCTCTCGCAAAATTAATATATTGTTTGGGATTTTTTTTCTTATTCTTTAAAAAAAAAAAAAAAAAAAAAAAAAAAAGCATGAAGCATGAAGCATGATTTTTAAGATGAACATTGAATGTTTATAAAAGAGTATATTTTTGTTTATTATTATTTTTTTAGAGATTATTACATTTATACTTATTTTAAACGTACGAAATTTCAATTTTAACAAAGCTGAAAATCCATAACATTAAAAGCATCATAACTCAAGTTTTGATCGCACAAAAATATAATTTTTACTATTTTACGTGTTTAAGATGGTGAAAGTTTTTCTAAATAATAACTTATTGGGTCCAGATTCGTATTAATAAAAACAAAAGCTCTTTTTTTTGACGTAAGTAATGGCTTTTCATTAGGATGAAGAACAACATTTGAAGCCTTTTTGCAATAGTATAACTACGCCATACAAATGGACAGATGTTTCTTAATCTAGGAAAATACATAATAACCTCATCCGAGTTACCCTATATTTAGAAACCAATATATTTTAGAAATTTAAAGAGGCATTCATAAAAACAAAGTTTATTTTGCTGCTACTGATTTTCGGAAATGTTTCCAAGTAGTTTTTATCGTGTATTAATCTGCGTTCTCTACCCGGAATATAAGTTTTTTGGATGCTGTCAATTCAAGTAAACATTTTCATGTTAATGCAAACATGTTTCACAGACAAGCATGTTTGATTAACAGCATTTACATTAAAATTAATATTATCGTGTTGCTGTTGAATGTATAAATTTAGTTACACAGCTGAAAATAGTTAATTGAGTATGGATAGCGTCGTAAAAATCTATATTCCGGGTTGAGAAAACAGATTAGTTGACCATCACGGCATTGCCGGGGTCCGTGATAAAACCTTAAATGAACCCCAAATAAAAAATACTGATAATTAGTGATGAAAGTGCTCGTAAGAAAACATAAAAAAAAAGCTTTTGTTGTTCAAACCTTTTGAAAATTTTAAATATATAAAGGTAAGGGTTATAAATATAAAGGTTTTTTAGTCCGTGTAAAAATTATGTCAAAAATGTTGTTATCTGGTTGTAAATTAAATGTTTTCCTCCTGGGGAAAAGGAACCTTTTTCAAATTCTACAGAAGAGAAACTCCCCCTCCCATTTCCCTTTCCATTCCTGCTTTCAAAAAAAGTGAAAGCGCCTCCCTCCCTTCCCCTTGCAATCACCAATACCTTTTGTTCATCTCTCTCTCAAACAAAGCAGGTGGAAGAATGAATGCTCCTTCCAGGAAGGGGAAATAGGAATAGAATTTAGAAGGAGTATTTCCTAGCGGTAGAGTTGGGAGCAGTGCAGGCCAATAGGCGAGCTATTCTTTCCCCAGCATTCTTGATTCTTCTTAATTTTCTATTTCTTGCTTTATACACCCTTCAAGAAAAGTTGAGGCATACACAGTAAGGTCGGATTTGCACTGAAAAATTAAGACTTTTGCTTCTCGCTTTAAAACAGGGTGTCCATAAAAGAACTCCGGGGGTTTAAAAAAATCATATCGAGTTAACGGTATGAGTTAGATCAGGTCAATTAATTTAGAAGAAATCAGTAGCTCATCAAATTTTATCCACGCCAGTTTCAGTTTTTTTTTCTTTAAACTTTGGTTGCGCCAGAGGCGGATTACCAAATAGGCTGAGTAGGCTGAAGCCTAGGGGCCCGGCGCTAAGTTTGTGACTTTTTTTTTTTTTTTTTTTCCCCTTAAAAAATATGTATGTGTGTGTGCGTGTTTATGTTTGTATATATATATATATATATATATATATATATATATATATAAAAGGCTAATTTAATCACGAAAAACACCCGCTCGCTAATATTAATCCTATGGGAGATTTTTTTTTTTTTTTAATATCTCTTTTATGTGTCAATATTTTTAATTAAGTTTCTTTTGCATTGGGTAGCTGAGGTCGATCTCTACGGAGGCCGTTTTTTGCTTTTTCGATTTTGTTTACAGATTATTTTTATTTAGATACTTTCACTTTCGAAACCGGTTCCAAAAGTGATGGTAGCCTCATAATAAAAAAAACCCTGTAAACAAAATCGAAAAAGTAAAACAAATGACTGCGGGGAGATCAATATCAGCTATCCAAGGAAAAACCAATCATTTAAAAATATTGTATGTCAATGTATATACATATAGAGCAGGAGGGGGGGGGGCAATGTGTTACGCCTGGGGGCCCAGTAGGTGGTTAATCCGCCTCTGGGTAGCACTGCGCGTCATTGACCTTGAAGTAACGTAGCAGACGCTCATTCTATTCAGTTAATGCAGTGCGATGGCGACGCAACAACAAAAGGCTCAGTGTGCGTATGGTTTATAGAAACTGGATCTGTTACCATTGTACAGCGGAACTTTCGGCGCGAGTATGGTGGTAATGCGCCTACGGACAAAACCATTCGTCAATGGCTACGTGCGTTTAAAGAAACAGGAACAAGGCCCGACTAGCAAGTTTTTGTGCCCAGGGCACTTTCAATTTTTCGTGCCCCCTTAGATTGGTTGATTTACTGATAGTATTTTTTTTTTTTTTTTTTTTACATATAGCACGCTTATTCAAAATGTGTCAACTCAAAAAACTACCCTAATTTCCGGTCTATAATCCACGGATCAAACAATTATGGTTCGACCCAGAAATTTTATATAATGTAGCTTACCAAACCGCTGTAAATATTTAACTTAAATTTTTAAATAAAATTTCTGGGTCATACATAATTATAGGCCGAAAAATTGAAAAACGGTTCCAGGAATAAAATAAAATATTTTTCTATTATTTATTTAAATGTACTTTTAACCATAGATTGAGATATATTTTTGTCATTTTATCGTATTAATATCTCAAATGTCACATTTTTTCAGCTGTGTCACTTTTCGAAAAAATGTGCAATATGATATAATTGAATGACTTGATAAATACAGCACATCAATTACTAGAAAATGTTGTTAAGAAGTCTACTTATTAATGATGTTATTATTATTAAATTATAAAACCAAGCTGATACTAAGTGCAAACAAAAGTGCTAAAAAAATAAAAACGTTGCCACAATTATGATTTTTTAAAATGGAATTTTAGATGAAATTATGAAAAATTTCGTGCCCCTCAGAAATTTCGGGCCCCGGGTGCCCGTGTGATAGTCAGGGCCTGAACGGGAAGTGTGTTGTTAAAACAAACATCGCCTGGTACGCCACGAGTGTCAGAAGAGAATGTCGATACCATTGTGGTACCATTTGGATGTGTGCCGTGAAACAAACACATTAAAATCTACTAAATGTTGTAAAAATCTTGATAAATTGACCTTTAAGTACATATATATGTTACGGTCAAAACCCGAAGTTCGGCCAATTCGCGAAGTGACCAGCCAGTTCGCGAATTG
This sequence comes from Maratus michaelseni, assembly GCA_963931845.1. Classification (NCBI taxonomy): domain Eukaryota; kingdom Metazoa; phylum Arthropoda; class Arachnida; order Araneae; family Salticidae; genus Maratus; species Maratus michaelseni. The sequence continues at coordinate 408,813,176 of OZ007590.1, read as the reverse complement.
GCCGAGATTCCTGACCAAAGCCCGAAGTATATGAAATGAACAATGCATTTCGGGTTTTGGCCGGCCAATTCGCAAAATGGCAGAGAATCCTTGGCCAATATACGAAATGGGGATCCAAGGCTGTCCGATAGGTGACGCACACGTGCTTAAACAGAGGATACAGGGGGCAAAACCCCCTCCCTGATTAGAAAAAATAGTAAACTGTTTCAATTCTTTATTTTTAATATGTGTTGTTATATTTCTGTATTTATGCTGATGTACTTAAAAATTGTTTTGCACGTAGAGTTCTGATAAAAAAAATAATAATGCATCTTGTTTATTTCGTGTTTATATTCTCTATTTAACAGAAGAAAACTTGTCGGTTGTGCCAATCACAAAACATTCTTCTATCTCATACATGTTAATACTTCAAAAGTCGTATTTTGTTTTTAAATTATGTATATTTTCTAAACAAAAAATGAGAAGAAATTTGCATTGATAAATGAGGCATTTTGTATAAAATTGTTTTTCGGGATCTCCGACCCCTGAAACTTTTAAATCCGTAGGAAACCGAAAGTCGAAAAAATTTTCAGATTACAATATTTTTTTTCTGTTATAGATAGAAGGAAGTAAAAATTAGATTAGAGTTACATCTGTTCGAAAATCTTACCCCTTCCTGATATTATTCTGCGGACTCCCATGTTAACAAATAAATGTATCCAGTGTTTTGTATATGTAAAATTAGTTTCATGATGAATATCTAATAAATAAAACCAACATAAAGAAAAGCACAATCACATTTAATTTCGATCCTATGCGTTGGCCTTGTTATATTTCCTTCTCCTTTTTTCCCTACTAAAATAAGTTTTCTTATGAAATCTTGAAATATTTTAAACGTAAATTTACATTGTTCATTCTGCATTTTAAACGTCGCATAATCATCGTAGCGCAAGAGTATTTGTATTTATCATATTTGTCACTTCGTGCACATATATCGTTAATAAGATAATCACTGTAATGGAGTCACTTACAAAACGGGACCTTGTGCAATTCGCACTTATAATTTGTTAATACGGCAAGCACTCTAACATGGTTTCCTGAAAAATGAGGCTCCCTGCCAATTGCACTCGTAAACCGTTAAAATAATGATAATTAAAATGGACGCCTTTATATAATGGGGATTGTGGGCTTCGCGCCTATTAACCTTTTAAATTGTGATCAGTATAACGGGGTCCCTTAATTTAATGGGACTTTTTGTGCTTCGCGACCATTAAAAGGCTAATTTAATCACGTAAAACACCCGCTCGCTAATATTAATCCTATGGGAGATTTTTTTTTTTTTTAATATCTCTTTTATGTGTCAATATTTTTAATTAAGTTTCTTTTGCATTGGGTAGCTGAGGTCGATCTCTACGGAGGCCGTTTTTTGCTTTTTCGATTTTGTTTACAGATTATTTTTATTTGGATACTTTCACTTTCGAAACCGGTTCCAAAAGTGATGGTAGCCTCATAATAAAAAAAACCCTGTAAACAAAATCGAAAAAGTAAAACAAATGACTGCGGGGAGATCAATATCAGCTATCCAAGGAAAAACCAATCATTTAAAAATATTGAAATACAAACGAGATATTTAAAAAAATTCCCCTATAGGATTAATATTAGCCAGTGGGTGTTTTCGCGCGAGTGAAGTATCCTCTTAACTGTTACTAAAGCTATCACTAAAATATGGTTTTGTGCTCTTCTAGGCCTTTAATCTTTAATACGGCAATCACTGTGGGTCTCTACTCTTCGCACACAAAAATCGTTCATAATTTATGGCAAACATCAATTTATGGAAGAAAATGTGTGTTTTCTCTTAAACATGATTCCATTTTTTTTTCTGATAGAAACATATTGTAAAACATTTGGGTCTGATGTCAGTATCAGAGGAATGAAATACCAATGTAAATTTTGTCATTTGGACACAATCGTAGTCAAATATTGCCCTTTTCTGAATAAAAAAAAAAATATTTTCAGTCGAATGTCTTTTAAAAATGACATCATCATCACAGGTGAAAGCAATTTCTTCTATTGAAATTTTGGTACCTATTTTCAGAGTGGGCAGAGTGAAAAAATTTGAAAATAATTTCATTTTGACGCAATCATATAGAAAAATGCTGCAGTTTCATGTTTTTAAATGAATGTTTTCTTTTGATGTATGATGTTAGTTCAATTTTAATGCCCTTGACAAACACCATTTTTGCAAATTAATATTTTTTATCGTTATAATAAAATGTCATCAATGAAGATACAAGAAAGAAAAATCATATGCGTCAAGCATAGATTATGGAATATTGTGCAACACTTATAGAATATTTTAACAAAACCGTTTAATAAGGTGAAAAAGATACTCAAGTAAACATTTTAGGAAACGCATAACACATTTTAAAGCCAGATTTCAGCCACTACTGTACATAGCCGGAGAAAAACTAATTATTTTGTGAAACCCTGTATATGATGTACTGATTTGTATATATTCTATATAGTATTCTAAAATTTAGTTTAGTTAGAAAACGCATAACACAGTTGAAAATACGCCTTCAAAAAATTCTACCAATGGGCAGAAATGTACTTTAATTATTTTGTAAAGACCAGTTTATTACCTACAGGTTTTTATACACGCCTATACACAATATTAAGCTACAATTTAATTTAGGCAAAAATACAACATAAAACTACTGAAATTACACTTCCAGGAATTACTTTTCATAGGCAGCCAAGTATCAAGTTATTTGCACATCCCTGTATATGATATAATTTATATTCTAGAAACTTCTCTTAGTAATCTAAATACTATATTTGTGTTTGAAAATGCATAATTCAAATTAAAAAGCATATTTAATGTAACTTTTTAAAATCACAATAGTAAAGCTTAAGAATTATTTTGTTTAGCCCTGTATAGGATTAAAAGAATTTATACACACCACGTAGCATGCAAAAATTAAGTAAACTTAAAAACGCATAACTGAAAACGCACTTCCAGCAATCATCCCTAATAAATAATACTTCCGATACAGTACTGTATTCAAAATCAATTATGTGTCCCTGTAAATGAACAATGATTGATATACACATTATATTCTACAGAAAAAATTCTTTGTAGTAAAAATCAACAATGGATATCAGTTTCAGCATATTTCAAATAATGAAACATAATTAAAATACGCTGCAAACATTTTCCCCCGTACACCATTATGTAAAAGAATTATTTTGTGTGACCCTGTAAATCAATGATAAATTATTTGTGCTCCTTATTCTACAGAAGCATGTTTTAGTGCATCTCAGAAATTCATATTTTATTATGTTTGTAACAGTGTAACACCATTAAGGCACGCCGCAATTGATTTTCCCCATAGACCATTAAGTCGCATATTACTTTTGAGTACTCCTGTACATGAATTATAAACTCTACATACTTTATTTTCAATACTGAACTTGTCAAGCACTTACATTCAAACTGCCCAACTATTCATAGCTATTTCGGGAACTGGCCGACGGCATCTGGCCATTGACTAGAAATATAAATAGACAGCGGACCAGCAACCCTGTCTTGAAGAAAATATGTCCTTTCCTCCAGCAGGTGTGGAGGAAGAATATTATGCCAAACAGGTTTTTTTTTCGCGCCAAACTGTCACGGAAATTCCACAACTCCCGATAGAAAGAGAGATTTTTCACTTGCTGAAAAAGAAAGTTGCCAAGAAAGGATTACCGCCAGAAAGCAGCACCCTTTCGCCTTTTTTTTTGGCGATGAAAGGGGAAAGATATTTTCTTCAAGTCTGTCGGAAGAAAAGAAAGGAGTCCGCTGTCCATTTATATTTCATGCATCTGGCCAATTCGCGAACTGGCAGACAGCCTCTGGCCAATTCCCGAATTGGCCGATTTCGGGCTTTGGCCGTAACATATATAACATTAACCTAATTTTATGATTTAACTAAAAATTTTTGCTTCAAAACTCCGGAGTTCTTTTATGGACGCCCTGTATCTTAGATAAAATATAATAATAATTTATGGTGTTCATTTATCATGCTCGTCTGCACAAAACATGTTTGTTGAACATGAAAATGTTTACTGCAGAATGGATAACATCCGAAAAACCTGTATTCCGGTTTGAGAAAACTGGTTTAATAATACACTGTAAAAACTGCAAACGTCTCCAAAGATCAGTGGCAGCAAAATAAACTTTCATTTCATAAATGCCTTTTTTAAACCTGGAAAATATATTAGTTTCTGAGGTTTCTAAAGAAACAGAACGCTTTTCGGAATCGTGGGCAACTCGGAAGAGGGTATTGTATATTTTTGCCCTTTGTTATATTTTGTTTCGTAGGTTAACCCCTTCGGCCCTGATTTTTTATTTTTTCAATTTTGGGAAAAAATTACTGTTATGCTAACAAAATTAAAAATAGCTATCGGAATCGCAGAAGTTAGGGTTTAATGAAAGTTAACGAATGCGTTCTTTACCAAAACCTCACAAATGTAGCTATTTTGCGTGTTTAGGTAGATTTCGTAAGAAATACTACCTATTACATTCTCCCCTAAGTTGGAAATTTTGAAAAATTTTTGCAGATCTACGCCGATTATGACTCCCAGAACCCAAAACCACCCCCAGTTCAAAACTTTATATCTATCTATCTATCCATCTATCTATCTATCTGTCTATGTCACTTTTTTATGGACACGATAACTGGGAAAATTCTGCATAAATCTTTTCCAAACTGATACATAAAATCAAGGGGCATAAAATATCGGTCAAGTTCGTTAATGGGCAAAATCGAACCGGGGGGGGGGGGGGAATGGGGGGCTTTTTGTGAAAATAGAAAAAACCCCATAATTTCTTAATTATTGTACGTATCGAATCCGTTTAAAGTTATTATTACTTCTAGGAAAAGGGCCGAAAATTTATGTATGACAGATTTTTGGATATAATTAAAAATGGCCCCAAGGGGGGAGGGAAGAGGGGTTTTAGAAGAAAAAAATCATAGCTTCGTCAATTCACAAGATATCAAATCCGCGTAAATTTATTATTAATCCTCTTAATATTATCTAAAACTTTTATATTGACAAGTTTTTTATAGGACTAACCGTTATAGCAAAAAAAAAAAAAAAAAAAAAATCCCTGCTGGCTCCGCCTGCAAACAAGTTATTTTTCGAAGTAGGCGGTTCCAACTCCCGCATCTTTTCGAAACTGATACATAAAATCAAGGGGCATAAAATCTCGGTCAAGTTCGTTAATGGGCAAAATCGAACCAAGGGGGGGGGGGGATGGATGGGGGGTGCTTTTTGTGAAAACAGAAAAATCCCATAAATTCTTAATTATGATATGTATCGAATCCGTTTGAAGTTATTATTACTTCTAGGAAAAGGGCCGAAAATTGATGTGTGACAGATTTTTGATATCATTAAAAATGGCCCCAAGATAGGTCTCGAAGTAGGCGGTTCCAACTGCCGCATCATGGCAAAAAGGTCATTTCTTCCGCAATTCCCAACAAACAGGGACCCCACGGTCTGCGTCTTCGAAATCTACCTGTGCCTGTAGGCCGAGCCGTCATGGATTTTTTTTTCATACAGCAATAGTCTAAGGAAGAATTTTTGAAGACGTTTGGAAAATGTCGTATTACAACTAAATTAAAAAAGCATAAAAAATTAGTAACATTTTTTATCTTTTATCACAAATTACCAATTCAGAAAAGGATTCCCAAATTTTTATTTAAAGAGTGAAACGTATGTTTTAATTAAAAGAAATGCCAACGGCTTGCTAATAATTATGAAAATTATTATTATTATTATTATTACTAAATGCTAAACATAAGTGAAGTCATAATAGGAAATTTAGAGATTCATACTATCACTATTAGGTGCTGGAATTAATAAAAAATAATGTTTAAGACAAAATAATACTCAATAAAAGATATGTCCTATTAGTAGGACGTCAGGGCCGAAGGGTTAATGAAACATTTTTTTCTATTTTTAGAGTATATATCTCTAAATCTAATAACCAGTTTAGGAATTAACTTTTGGTCAACGATAAGAAGGGACACACTTGGGAAAAACAAGGTTGTTCCTCTTGGTATATGCTCCTTTCGGCGAATATTCAACAATGATCACGACTCGTGTCACAAACTGCAGATAACATGTAAATAAACAAGTATAAATTAAAAAAAAATCCCTAATGGCTCGGCCTACAGGCACAGGTAGATTTCGAAGACGCAGACCGTGGGGCGCCTGTTTGTTGGGAATTGCGGAAGAAATGACCTTTTTACCATGATGCGACAGTTGAAACCGCCCACTTCGAAACCTAACTTGTTTGCAGAAGGAGCCGGCAGGGATTTTTTTCTGTTTTTTTTTCTTTCTTTCTTTCTTTCTTTTTTTTTTTTTTTTTTTTTTTTTGTTATAAGGGTTGGTTCTATAAAAAACTTGTCAACATAAAAGTTTTAGATAATATTGAGAGAATTTATAATAAATTTAAGCGAATTTAATATCTTTTGAATTGACGAAGTTATGAATTTTTTTCTCCTAAAACCGACCTCCACCCCCCCCCCTCCCTTTGGGGCCATTTTTAATGATATCAAAAATCTGCCATACATAAATTTTCAGCCCTTTTCCTAGAAGTAATAATAACTTTAAACGGATTCGATACGTATCTATGGGGTTTTTCAGTTTTCACAAAAAGCCCCCTCACCTCCTCCCTTTTGGTTCGATTTTGCCCATTAACGAACTTGACCGAGATTTTATGCCCTTTGATTTTATATATCAGTTTGGAAGAGATTTGTGCAGAATTATTGCAGTTATCGTGTCCATAAAAAAAGTGACATAGATAGATAGATAAAGTTTTAACTGGGGGTGGTTTTGGGTTCTGGGAGTCATGATCGGCGTAGTTCTGCAAAAATCGCACAGACCGCTGAGAGGTGAAATGAATGGTATCCCGTTTACTCATGTTACCCGACTAGAGTGGCAATCATCCATAATCGAGATACCATCCATTTCGCTTAGCAGTGGATTGTGCAACATCCTTCGCTGCTTGGTCAGCTGGCTGGCAATGTCATTATATGTACCATCTCTATCATATAAATACAAATCATTTAAGCGAAAATTGGTTGCAAAAAAGGGACTTTGCCTCCCACACTATAAATAAATAAAAATGACAATTACCGGAGTTGGCGCATTTTATTTTGGCGCTACACATTTTTATTACACACACATTTTCTCCCCCACACATTATATTTATTTACACACGCTTAATTTTATTATAAAACACACATTTTATTATAAAACCCTAGGTTGCCAAACGAAGCAAAAATTGCCGAATTACCAAACCAGTCAAAAAATCGCCATTTTAGTTTATCGCCAAAGTTTGGCTTCTTAAAGGTAATCTTCCGTAATCAGATCCGTAGCAGCAGCCAAATAGTTTATTTGTGCAATTCTGATTTAACTCAAGTGGGGTTTTTAACACTATCCAACATAGTTGAAAAGAGTTTATGAATGATTATGTATTATGAGTTTATGTAGGCACGCATCCAAATGGTATTCAACCTCTTCGACTGCGTCGTCTTAACGATATTTTCGATTGGGTTTGTCTGTCTGTCCGTCCGTGCTACACGGGTGGACCCACAGTGCCCCAAAAATGACCCACTAATAGAATTTTCTCGGACATGTGACCTAGCCCAATAATTTTCTCGTGCCCAAAAACCGTAGATAAAAAATTTAGTTCAAATCGTCTGAGCCGTTTTTAAGATAAAAATAGCTTGACCCATGACCAAAATGACCTACTAATCCGATTTTCTTGAGCATGTGACTTAGCCCATTGATTTTCTTGTGCCCCAAAACCGTAGTATACAAAATTTAGTTCAAATCGTCTGAGCCGTTTTTAAGAGAAAAATAGCTTGACCCATAACTAAAATGACTCACTAATCGAAAGTTCTCGAACATGTGACCTAGCCCAATAGTCTTCTCGTTCCCTAAAACTGTAGGATACTAAATTTAGTTCAAATCCTCTGAGCCGTTTTCAATATAAAAATAGCTTGAACCATAATGAACCACTGTTCGGATTTTCTCGAACATGTGATCTAGCCCAACAGTCTTCTCGTGCTCGAAAACCATAGGATGCAAAATTTAGTCAAATAGTTTGAGCCGTTTTTTAAATAAATTTAACTTGACCCACGGTGACCCAAAAATGACCCCCTAATCGAATTTTCTCGAACATGTGACATAACCCAATGATTTTTTCGTGCCCGAAACTCGGAGGTTACAAAATTTAATCTAAAAATCGTTAGAGCCGTTTTTTAGATAAAATTAACTTGACCCTGTTGACCCAAAAATGATCCACTAATCGAAAGTTCTCGAACATGTGACCCAGCCCTATGTACTTCTCATGGCCGAAAATAATAGGTGGTAAAATTTAGTCAAAATCGTTTGAACCGTTTTTAACACTTTCCAACCTAGTTGAAAAGTGTTTGACTTCGGTTTGTCTGGCCGTCTGTCCGTACTCTAACTCCCGTAAATATGCTCGTATTGCCTGCTATTTTTATATGTTATTGTCGTTATCTATAGCATGTTCCCTATTTCAACTGAAGTGTGTAGCACTTATAGTTTTTTTACAGGGACACTCAAAAGAATTCTGTTTCATTACGTCTATGGAGAAAAATCGTTTGCGGTTTAATTAAATAATGTTTCACTATTTTAAACGCATTGAAATTTATGTATATCACTAATAGTCCAGGCATTTGGTAGAAAATAAAGGAAAGTTTTGGTGTAGTTTTTTTTTTTTTTTTTTTTTGGGGGGGGGGGGGGGGTCCCTTTATGTTTTTTGGGTCGCTGAACACGAATCCGAGGTTTTCCAACAAAATTTTTTTCGGGAAATATGTTTTTTTTTACAAAAAACGTGTAAAAAAACGGACTTTTTTCAGTTTTTTCAAAATAATTCCAAAATTATGCATTTTACGTGAAAGTTGGCAATATATGAATTAAAGAAAATAAAATTTCTTACATTTTATGTATTGAAAGTTTTTTTTCTCTGATCAATAGTTTAGCCGTGAGAGTGCTTCAAAAATGGGTGGAAAAAACAAAAAACTGTAAAAAAAACGGGAATTACGGTACTGTATGTCAATGTAACATAGAAACTAATCCTTTTACGCAAATATTAACTATTAATGTTACTAAAGATTATATGTTTGACTATATTTTATGCATTTGAGGTAGAGGAAAAGCGCGGATCCGACACCAGGGGAAGGTGGGAGCAGTGGGGCAGATCCAGCTACTCTCATGAGTCGAAGGTGCTACTCCTCCGGAGAACTCGTATTCTAAGAGGCGGTAACATTGTAGTCCAGTAGAAATAGCATTTTACCTTACAAAAATTCGGGTAGTTCTGATTTTTGGGTATGTTGTAAAGGTTGACCCTCTAATAAAAAAAACCAAGTTTTCGACCTTCTAGACCTTGTGCGTTTTTCACAATATTGAAAAAACCAATATTTTTCGGCACTTTTTTCAATTTTTCTTAAATAACTCAATTTTAGTGCATTTTACAGAAAAAGTAATTTCACCATTTTGTAGAGCATAAAATTCTCGACAGCATGCAGTATTCATGTTTGTAAATAGTCAAAATAGGGGGTGAGATACGGAGCCGGGAAAATAGGGTAAAATTTGCAAAAATCCACTAAAGACGTTAGTTTTTGCTTAATAACCTACTTTTAGTGCGTTTTAGAGACAAAAGCACTTTCACCATTTTGTAGAGCATAAAATTCTCTACAACATGCAGTATTCATGATTGTAAATTGTCCAAATAGGGGGTAAGATACGGAGCCGGGAAATAGGGTTAAATTTGGAAAAAAATGTAAAAATTCACAAATGACGTTAGTTTTTGCTTAATAACCTACTTTTAGTGCGTTTTAGAGACAAAAGCACTTTCGCCATTTTGTAGAACATAAAATTCTCTACAACATGCAGTATTCATGTTTGTAAATTGTGCAAATAGGGGGTAAGATACGGCAAAAACTAACGTCATTTGTGGATTTTTACATTTTTTCCAAATTTAACCCTATTTTCCCGGCTCCGTATCTTACCCCCTATTTGGGCAATTTACAAACATGAATACTGCATGTTGTAGAGAATTTTATGCTCTACAAAATGGTGAAAGTGCTTTTGTCTCTAAAACGAACTAAAAGTAGGTTATTAAGCAAAAACTAACGTCTTTAGTGGATTTTTGCAAATTTTACCCTATTTTCCCGGTTCCGTATCTTACCCCCTATTTGGACAATTTACAAACCTGAATACTGCATGTTGTAGAAAATTTTATGTTCTACAAAATGGTAAAAGTGCTTTTTTCTGTAAAATGCATTAAAATTGAGTTATTTAAGAAAAATCGAAAAAAGTGCCGAAAAATATTGGTTTTTTTCAATATTGTGAAAAACGCACAAGGTGTAGAAGGTCGAAAACTTGGTTGGTTTTTTTTATTAACGGGTCAACCTATAATAAATGAAACTACCGACTATCTCATGCTTTAAAAAGTTGATTATGACAATTTTGTTTCTAAAATGCACTAAAAGTGGGTTATTAAGCAAAAACTAACGTCATTTGTGGATTTTTACATTTTTCTCCAAATTTAGCCCTATTTTCCCGGCATATCATCTTACCCCCTATTTGGACAATTTACAAACATGAATACTGCATGTTGTAGAGAATTTTATGCTCTACAAACTTGTGAAAGTGCTTTTGTCTCTAAAACGCACTAAAAGTAGGTATGAGTACTCCGGCGGAGGAGCACCTTCGACTCATGAGAGAAGGTGGAACTGCTCCACTGCTCCCACCTTCCCCTGGCGCAGGATCCGCACTTTTCCTCTACCTCAAATGCATAAAATACAGTCAAACATATAATCTTTAGTATCATTAATGGTTACCATTGGCGTAAAATGGTTAGTTTTTATGTTACATCGACATACACTACCGTAATTCCCGTTTTTTTACAGTTTTTTGTTTTTAACACCCTTTTTTGTGGCACTCTCACGGCTAAACCATTGATCAGAGAAAAAAACTTTCATTACATAAAATATAGGAAATTTTATTTTCTTTAATTCATATATTGCCGACTTTCACGTAAAATGCACAATTTTGGAATTATTTTGAAAAAACGGAAAAAAGTCCGGTGTTTTACACGTTTTTTGTAAAAAAAAACATATTTCCCGAAAAAAAATTTGTTGGAAAACCTCGGATTCGTGTTCAGCGACCCAAAAAACATAAAGGGACCCTCCCCCCCCCCCCCCCCCCAAAAAAAAAAAAAAACTACACCAAAACTTTCCTTTATTTGCTCTTTTTTATCCCCTAATGCCTGGACTATAAGGTGCATTACAAGAGGCTTACTACAGAATATTGTGTGTATAATAGTCATCGTTCATTTACAGGGACACACAAAAGAATTCTCTACTGTCTGTTAACAATAATTCTTGGAAGTGCGTTTTAAGTTGCTGAACGCGATTTTAAATTTAACTCATTTTTTGTCTATTACTTGGTGTGTATAAATTCTGTAGATCATATACAGGACAGCACAAAAGTTCGCGAACAGATTTCCGTTTATTGACAGAAACTCCAGAAGAAGAATTTTAAACTGTGCTACGCGTTTCCCAACTAAACTAAAATTTAGCATCTTATGTAGTATATATACAAATCTATCGATCATATACAGGGCTGAATAAAAGTATTCGGATATTTTTCCGAATATTGTATATGTTGGAAATATATGCTGGAAATTACTGAAATTACGTTTTTAAATATGTTATGCGTTTTCCAAATTGTTTACTTAGATGTTTTCTTTCAGCTTATTAAACGGTAATAATTTGTAAAATTATTTTGGAAGCGTTGGAAAGTGTTACATAATCTATGCTTGACGCATGATTTTTCGTTCTTGTTTAGATTCAATTAGCTTGACCTTGACCCATGGTGACCCAAAATAAACAACTTATCGAATTTTCTCGAACATGTGACTTAGCCCAATCGTTTTCTGATGCCCCAAAATGGTAGGATACAAAATTTCGTCAAAATCGTTAGAGCCGTTTTTAAGATAAAGTTTGCATAATCACATACAAGATTTGCTCGTATTAGAATATACAAGCAGGGAAGACCGAACTATGCTCAGTCAAAATTAGCTTTGAGTTCAAATATCATGACCCATGACCAAAATGATCCACTTATCAAATTTTCTCGAACATGTGACCTCAGTCTTCTCGAGCCCGAAAACCATAAGATGCAAAATTTAGTCTAAATAGTCTGAACCGTTTTTTAGATAAAATTAGCTTGACCCACAGTGACCCAAAAATGACCCACTAATTGAATTTTCTCGGACATATGACCTCGCCCAATGATATTCTCGTGCCCGAAATTCGTAGGATACAAAATTTAATCAAAATCGTTAGAGCCGTTTTTTAGATAAAATTAACTTGACCCGCGTTGACCCAAAATTGACCCACTAATCGAAAGTTCTGGAACATGTGACCCAGTCCAATAGCCTTCTCGTGCCGGAAAATTGTAGGTTACAAAATTTAGTCTAAATCGTTTGTACCGTTTTTTAGAAATAATTAGCTTGACCCTGACCCATGGTGACCCAAAATGGCCCACTAATAGAATTTTCTCGAACATATGACCTAGCCCAATGGTTTTCTGGTGCCCCAAAACGATAGGATACAAAATTGCGTCAAAATCGTTAGAGTCGTATTTAAGATAAAATTTGCTTATATATATAACCACTATCACACACACACAAGATTTGCTCGTATTAGAATATATGATGATAGAAGATGATCTTGGGAATGTCACCGATTGTGGGAACGAAACTAGTAGGTCTGTTTATTAAATGATTTTTTTAGTCTTTATATGCAATGTAATCATTTTTACCATGTGTAATTTTATTTTGATCATATAATAAGTGAAAAATTTCTTATATAATTTTAAAACACGACTCTTTGATTTTGACAATGACGATTTTACCAACATTTTACACTCAGAAAAATAAATTAATTTGGTTTTCTTTCTAGATTCAAACCAAGTTTGCTTAAAACATTCTCTTAAATTCTTCGTATCCAAAGTTAATTATACTTTGTACTTTATTATTGTACGGACTAATTTTCGAAACCAACTTTCATGTGCCAAAATTCGGTAAGACATTATAACAGTGATAACCATTTTTTTTGTGTGGGGGGGGGAGTGGAATTATAATATTATACCCAAGTATGGTAAAATTATGAATTTACAATTCAAGTCTGAACTATGAAAATCAGTGGAGTCCGTATGATACGCAAGTATACCTAAAGAAGCACTTAGAAGGGAAACAACCCTTGTGAAATCCTATGGAAAATATCGAAATAGTTTTTTCTTTAGGAAACTACTGAAACGATTTAAACATTAAAAAAATAGTTTTAGCTATAACTAAACAATAAATTAGGTAAGAAATAAAAAAGGCAATTGTTATAAAATTTCACAAACACAAAAATTCTATGATGTTTTTTCTTAATTGGCATTACTAAAAAGAAAATTGATTTTCCAGAAAAAACAAAACGATCCAAATATAGCTAAGTATAATACAATAAATAAAAATAAAATAAATAAAACAAAAATTATTGAAATCGCTCGAGTAGTTTCCGAGAAAAGGGTACGCCAATAGAAGGTGTTTTCCATAAGATTTCGAAACTGTTGTTGCCCTTTAAGATCTTCGAAGTAACAGCCCCAGGAGAGATTTGGTTACCACCATACCCTTCAGCCTTAGGCTCAATTAATTTCCCTCCCATTCATTAGCGCATACCAGAAACACTCACTTTAAGATTAGTATTTAAGGTACTTTCATGTTATAGCAGCCCCCAAGGATGAATCGCGAAGCGACCAAGATTTATCGCCAAATTATAAAGCATTGTATTACTGCATATATGTAAATACTGACGTATTATCCGGTTTAATGTATTTTAAGTTATGAAAAAATACTACAGTGTGAACAAATAAATACTTTATTAAAATATGTCAAAAATATCAAGTAAAATTATGTAATTAAATAAGTAAAAAAAAAAAAAAAAAAAAAAAAAAAAAACATTAAATGACATTAAAAAAGATAATTTTATTTAGCCAGTGTGGCGTAGTAAAGAAAATCCGCAGCATTGCGTAAACAAAGCAGGTACATGAAGAAAGACTCTGAAATCCTTTTTATCATCATGTGTGGCTTGAAAAAATAAAAACAAAACAAAGAGATTAATTCAAAATATTATATTTAAGACTCTTATAAATTATTAGAATTAATGGTACTTTTCGGTTAGCCGGGCGCCAGTGATATATGTACATGTATATATATATACACACAGATATATATATACACATATCTACATATACATATATATACATACACATATATATACATATATGTATGTATATAAATGTATATACATATGTATTTATATATGTACATATATCACTGAAGCCCGGCTAACCGAAAAGTACCGAATTAATTGATAGACAAAGTTTCTTTTATTTTATTGAAATTTTAACTTGTACAACTTATTAAAACTTTCCTCCCTATATTTTCTAATTTATCTCTGGTTCATTTTAAATGTCAAATCTAGGACAAAATAAAACGAACTCTTTTTTTTTTTTTTTCTAGAAAAATATTAAATTTAAAGACGAAACTTTTTGAATGTTGCATTATCTATAATGCAATAAAAGTATCAAAAAGTTTCGTATTTATTCCCAGAGTGACATATATTAAATGCCAAAAGAAATTTTCAACGAATGAATTGTGTTTAAATTTTAAGCATTCGGATTACAAAAAGTAAATTTTAAATCAAATTTCAACCCTAAATGTATCCCTCATATTTTTACTAAAAAATGATTAAAAATAAAAAAATTTCCCCAGTTCCCAGATATTAAATATATATATATATATATACGGAAAAAAAAAGAAAAGAAAAGAAAACATAATGTATAAAACATTAATGCATTCAGAAATACATTGAACAAAAAAAAAAAGACTCAATCTCTTACCGTTTGGCGATAAAAAATATTGGCGATAAAAAGCTCTCAATAATTCGCTTAACAAATTCAGCAAGAGCTCTTAAAAAGCACGACCTACCAGGTCAAAGACTGTGATGGAATGATGAAATACGTCAGATAATTCTTCCTTATATAGACCACAGGCCTCTTTAGACGTCGGTGATTGGTTACTATATGTCACGTGATAAATCCCTATGTTTAGATTGGTTGATGCTCTATTATGTTACAAATACTGGCAACACACACTATGTCGTGATTACGTCACACTTGTTGGTTGCCGAAATTTTTGGCAAGGAAATGGTCGCCAAGAGGGGCGATGTATGGGGAAAACCCATTAAAAATACGCCAAATTAAGTTCAGGTCACAGGAATACTGTAAAATAAGCATTTTTTGTAGGAAATGCTATTTATATATATTCAATTGCACAAAATTTAAATAAATAAAATATTTTTGTTCCATTTTCCACTCAAATTCATTAAAAATTTCACAATTTTTAATCCATATATAATGTTGATTTAAAAATACTGCTATACACAAATAAACTGTCTAACTTTCGACAAAAGTATAAAATTTCTACATAATTATACAAATAGATGTAGATTTAAACAAATAACTCATTCTCTATTGCTTCAAAGTTCATTTTTAAATGAGTCATGCATACGCAATTTGAGTACGTTGACAACGTTTTCTAGTAATTTGTATCGGGCACAAAACGTATTAATTTAAACCATTGAAGCATGCAATATGTCAAAATAATTCAACGCTATTGCCATATAAACCAGTATTTCACCATAAACAGGTGAACATTAGGAAAAATAAGAATCTATTTTGGTTAATTATGTAACGGACATTTTCCTCACATTGTGAATACTCATGTATGAATTTTTTGCTTTTTACCTTTAAAATACTGAGTAACTTCAAGATAATTTGTACTGCAAAGGGTTAACTTTTGCAATTTCCACCTTTAAAGCACTATTTAAACTTTAAAAAATAATTAATTACTTAAAGCGTATCCATAACTAATTTTTCGGGTAACTGTTAGGCCTAACTTACCGTTGCAAAGCATACATGTAAATTTCTAATTTAAAATGCTTTAAAGTCCCAAAATATTGATAAATTACTGCTTAAAATGTAAAAATTCATGGTATGTATCTGTTTTCATAATGTATCATACAGTAGATATTTGTAAATAAACAGTTAAACATTTCCAGGTTCAAAATCATTTTAATCAATTTTCCTTAAAATGCGAAATCCAAAAATAATTTAATCATTTTTTTACGCGATATTTTTTAATAGTTTTAACTAAATTTGCATAAAAGATAATGGCAATCAATAAATAATAACATTAAAGTATTTCCATGATGGTTTTCTAGTGAAATTTGCATATATTTGAATTTATCTCTTAGACTTGCTTATTAAACCAATTTCGTGATGGATTTCTATTAAAAAAATACAAAAAATCGACATTCTGACAGCTGAAAAAAGGTTTGAGCAACGGAAAATCAGAACCTGTTTTGTAAATGCCAGTTAAATGAATTGATTAACACTTAAAAAAAAATGTGGTATAGCCTATGCTATATGTTTTATAAGTAACATCATGAAACTATTCGATTTTAACGTAATGAAATCTGATACTACTATTTAAAAAAAAAAGTATGTGCCATTGGTGAAAATATATCAGCTAGTTCAACAGCGAGCATGGAAGATTTTCAATTTCAGCATCTCGAATTCATTTGATATTTTCCAATATCAAATATTTCCTATAGCCTAGTATGGTTATATTAATCATCATATTTCCATCATCGAATTTTGGATGTTAACGATGATGTAATCGGTTGTTTTTGATAGTATGACTCAAATATTTTCTTGATGAAAGTCACTTCCATAATTCCTAACTTAATTGATGCCCGGAAACCTTATTTCTCCAGTTTCCTATATTTTTTATAGTCGCAGTCATATTGAAGAACTTCGGCAAATTGCATATGTCACCATTTATGACAGTTGTCATCGCGGTAAGTTGTTACTGTTAAGAAGAAAATCTCTTTGGTGAAAATCAGTTAGGCAGTTCATAATGCATTATGAAAAAAGACTAAATTTTGGTGTTAGTTTAACATGTTTTTGATAAAAGTCAAGGTGGTACTTCTTTTATAAAAATCAAAATATCCAAAGCTACATTGGTGTTGTTTAGACAAATCAACGCTATCTCTTTGGAGAAAATGTATTTTAATTAGTTCAAAGCCCAGTGTGGAAGATATCAATAGATCCTACCATGTCACCATCTGAGATTTTCTGTATATAGTCTATATAATATTCAAATGACATCATTAATTTATAGATGTTAACGGTAATGACACTTGTTATTACTCTTAGAAAAACTCAAATAATAGTTCATTGGCGATTTCCAAATGGATAGTTCCTGATCTATTGTGGAACAATTTGGATTTGATTGTCCCAAATAGTCAATTTAAGATGTTTCCAATATTTATAATGGTTTATGCGTTATTAACTTAACATCACCCAATTACAGATACGAATGGTAATGACTTGTTATTATCGTTATAGTTAAAATCAAATGATGCTCTTTTGGTAAAAAATGAATCGATAGTTGTAACCCATTGTGCAGCAAATTTAATTTAAGTACTCCGAATCTTTCATTTTGGATTTTCTGATCCTTTCTAGGTCTAATGTTACAATTACATAACACCATTAACCCTTTAATGCACCCATTAGTTTAATTAACTGAACATACATAGCTTATTTTTGATGTAATTACTCCAAAAGTCGATCCCATTAGCCTTGTGCTGCAATCTGTGACCACTCTCTAGTACTAGATGGTGAAATATGATAGATACGAATAGATGCAAAATTAAAAAAAAAATAAGAACAAAAAAATCATGCATGAAGCATAGATTATTAAATAATTTCCAACACTTTTTAATATTATGAAATAATTTCATTTTTTTCGTAAAATAAAATGAGATATCCTAATAAGCAGCTTAAAAAAAACTCACAACTGAGTAAAAACCCATTTTCAGCAATTATTGCCCACATCTGGTAATGTTTGCAAATTCTTTTGTGCAGAACTGTATATGACCTATAGAATTTATACACGCCACTTTATACACTAAAAATTAGATAAGTTTAAAAAGTACACTACAGTGGTAAACGCACTTCCAGCAATTATCGATTTTATAGTCAGTCCTGCAATCGAATTCTTTTGTGTGGCCCTGTAAATAAATGATAAATGCTATGCACTCCATAATCTATGGAAAACATGTTGTAGTGAACTTCACTGATTTCAATATGTTTGAAGTATCATAACCTCATTAAAATGCACCGCAAACTTTTCCCCCCCATAGATCATAATGGAATAGAATTATTTTGTGTGTTCCTGTAAACGAACTATAAATTATGCTTATTCTATACTCCTGATAAATCATGTTGTAGTCCATCTGAGTGATGCATACCAATCTCATTACGTTTGAAATACCTTAACATCAATAAAATGCATCGCAAACGGCTTCTTGCCTTAGACGATAATGTAACGGAATTCTTTCGTGTAATCCTGTAAACGAACTATAAATGCTGCATACTTCATTTTCAATACCGAATATTCTATACTAAGCCTTGATAACATATAAAAATTACATGACAATCCGAGTATATTTACAAGAGTTAGTGTAGGGACAGACAGACAGACAAACCAAATTCATAACTTTTCATTTATGTTGGAAAATGTTAAAAATAAGCTTCATTTGATACATGTAGCAGCTGACAGAAACGTGTAGCTAGCTGATCAACTACAATTTGTATTGAAAGTTAACCCTTTCCGGGACAGACAAAGTCTGTTTGTAAAATGGGAAATTACAGACTGACACCGGAATTTACAAACGACTTTTTTAGAAAATAAGAACGCCTTATTTTAAGCTTTCACTGTAGAAACAAAATTTTATTAAATATTCTTGGTGTCAAATGCAAGTTTGGAATCAAAATTAGGTGTGCCTGGAGTGGGACCACTGTGCCGGAAAGGGTTAAATTGTGGATTTTAACAGTAACGGCATCTGCTATACTGTTGTGAAAAAGCAGAAGTAGCTACCGTGATGCCTTTAATGTTTATAGAGTTATGAAAAACAAATAGTGAAACTCCTATTTTTTATCATTTAAAGTGAAAACCTTTATGTCATTTTGTCACCTTGCGGAACTTGGATAACCCGAAGCCTCAATCATATATTTTCTGAAACTTTTTTTTTACAGCCACATACCATCCTTGTTGATGAAAATTAGGGTACTTATACACTATCCTGTCCAGGTACACCAACGAAGACACTTAAAAAACTGTAATTTAGTTAATGCAGAACCATCATACTTTACATACATTCCTACTAATAAAAGAAAGTTGTTTGTCTGTGTGTGTGTCTGCGTGTGATGGTTAGCGAAATCTACCGCACGTAGAAGTCTGAAAATTTGGATGCGGATAGTCCAAGGCAGGTCTTGATGCATCTGAGGCTCGGATTTTTCATTTCTTGAGACTCGGGTCCCCCTAAATTGTTAATAACTTTCCCCATTTTTATCCAATCCTCTTCGTTTTTGGGGCCCTTTCTCCATTTAATTTTTCCCATTTCTACTATTCCAGTTAAGACCCTGGCCTCCTATGGCTCGATACGGAGCCCGTTGAATTTTTTGTTTCCTAAACGGTTAATAATTTGCCCTCTTTTAATCCGATTTTCTTTGTTTTGGGAACCATTTCTCCATTTAGTTATTCCCCCATTTCTACTTTCCAATTAGTACACTTCATCTTAGGGCCCTGCTCAAAACTATTAGCTGGCCTCTTTTGGAGCCCCTACTGTAGTTCCTTAAAAATCGTCCGTTTCACTAACCTTTTCTTCTAAAAAATTTCTAGTACTTCGAGCTACTATATGAACGACAATTTTTTTTTTTTTCGGAGAAGATCTGGCCTAATTGTGTCATCATTTCAATGCATAACTTTAAAGTTGAGTCTTGGACTTCTCTCCTCGGGCCACCCCCCTCATATTTTTATTGGGTCCCTAGGGCCTTTTTTATGCATTCCTTTAAAATTTTATTCTAACGATTAATTTACACCCTATGCTTAATTTCGCCTAATTAAAGATCTAAAACACTAAGTACTAGGACCTTTTAAGATGTTTTCCTCTTAGGGTTCTGCTCAAAACTATGAGTTAGCCCCTTTTGGGCCACCTATTATAGCTCCCTTAAAAAATCGTCCGATTCACTAGCTTTTCTTTTTTAACAACTTTTTAGGATTTCCAGCTACTAATTACTCGACAAAAAAATTTCTCAGACTTCAGCTGCCACCAATTTCGAATATTAATCTCCTTCTTGGGGCCCTTGGTGCAGATTCTTTAAAAATGATCCGATTCTCTTGCAATTTTCATTAACATAGTTCTAGGTTACTCCAGTTACTTTATAAACTACTAAATAATTTTCTACCACCTTTTTTAAATATTAATCTTCTTTTTCGCCGCAACTTACGTTTACTCACTACAGCCGTAAATTAAAAATCGCGTTACTATTAAAGATAAATGGCTAAGTTTAGAAGGAGGAGGTGGAAATGTGATCCGTAAATTAAATATCGCGTTAATGTTAAAGGAAATTTGTTAAATTTACAGGGGACACATTCCACCGCCTGGGGGCTCATTCTTTTCTTGGGTTCTATGGGCTCGATTTCAACAGGGTTTAGGTCATTCGACTGGATATCGGAAACTTTTTTTTTTTCTTATTATCACGGGCACGGGCAATGACAGGCGGGTCATCTAGTATGATAATATAATATAACCACGAAAGAAAATATACAATAACTTCTGCCGCGTTAAAACGCTTGCGAAAAGCGTTCTTTATCTTTAGAATCCTCAGAAACTGATATATTTTCGAGATTTAAGGAAGAATTTATAAAAACAAAGTTTCTTTTGCTGTTATTGACGTTCGGAAACGTTCCGAGTCGTTTTTATAGTCTATTAATCAATTTTCTTAACATAGGTTTTTCGGATGCTATCCATTCTCAAGTACACGTTTTTCTTTTCAACAAACATGCTTTACAGACAAAAGATGATAAATTAACAGCATTCACATTTATTTGGTTACTCTTGCATGTATAAATTAAGTTGCACAACTGGAAATGTTTAATTGAGAATTATGAATTAATCAATGTTCCGTATCTCAAAAGCAAAAAACGGAACCCTTATAATTTCGCTTTGGAAATCCCGATTATGGAAAATCACGTAATCCATCGACATGGAATTGAACCGGTCATTTCAAAAACCACATAAGTCAAGTTTTTTTTCCAAATATACTATTTTTTAAATCGCAAATGCTTCCTTAAAAGTAGACCCATGATCTGGGTGATAACCACTTAAGTCAGTGTATTCCCTCTTCTTCAAATAATATCTTCTAATTTTCGTTCATTACTGAAACGGCATAATGTCAGCGACTTAAGTGGTTTTTGCATGCAATACCAGATTACATGGGGATATCATATTACCATTTGCATGCAATACCATATTAAAACATAAAAATGTTCCTATATAAGTGCTATCTTTATCAATTTTGATTACAAACATGTTTAATAGGACTGTTTTGTTTAAATAAAATACCACCTAACCTTGTTTCTTGCTAAAACAACGTAAGTCAGGAACAGTTTTTCTGTTATTCTTCTTTTTATTATTTATAAATTATAAAAATTATTCAATATTTACAAACTTTGAAGTCCAAAATCTATAATCAGCCCAAAAGACACTATAAAAATTCGTTTACTTGTGAATAATACAGTTTTTTTTAAATTTCTGTAAAGTTCTGATTCTGTGACTTATGTGGTTTTTGAAACGACCGATTCAATTATAAATTAATGATTTTCGGATTTTTCCTTTACATGTGATATAAGACCTTCCTTCGTTCCAAATTTCAAGGTTCTAGGTCAACCGGAAATACCCTATAGGTTAAGTAGGTTCCTTATTCGATGAGTCTAAGCATTAGAAAGAAAAAATATATCGATTAATTTTTGACTTGAATCCAAATTTTGGTTACTTTACCTGTAAAACTAGTTTTGGTGCATGGGTAGTGCAGAAGTGGGAAAAACTACTGTAATGGTTAATGAAACAAGCATATAACTGGGATTTCAATGTTTTGTCAGTCATTTTACCTGTCAAACTGGTTTTGCTGTATGTGTAATATGAAAGTGGGACAACTAAATAGTTAACTTTTATTACTTTGTTATTACTTTTATTATAACTTTTGCATATTACGTGCAAACTTAGAAATAAAATTTTAATTACTAGACAAAATAGCTTTTAGAGTTTTGTAAATAACAATAAAATAAAAGTTTCTTTAACTTTCAACAACTTTTGTTTAGCTATTTTTTTGCAGTTTATTTCATCTTTCATATAATTTATACTTAAGGGGGTTCTCAAATTCCATGCTCAACAACGCAAAACTTTCCGACGCATGCTTTGTCTCATTTATAAACGTAAAGGTCTGACAACTGAAACGATTTGGAATCGATTAGCGTTTTCCATTTTTTAAAAATAAAAACTAAATTACTTATCGAGTTATAAGCGATTCGAGTCACGTGAGAAGTTTTTCTCCTTTCTTGTGCTGCCGCGTCGAAAAATTGGTTCAAAACGCCGACTTTGATAGTATTTTCTGAAAGATCTTCTGTTTTTACCAAAAAATCGAAAACGTCTTTCGATTACATAGTTTTTGAATAAGAACACCAGCCAATTTCAGGCGTTTCCGAACAAAAATGAATTCCGAAATGTGTCAGAAAGTAGCTCTTTTGGATTTGAGAACAGTCTTAAAATAATTTCGCCAAAGTGCCAATATTTTATAAGGTACAGATTTTTATGCTTTCTGTTAAACAACAAAAAAAAAAAACTAAAGCTTTTGTTTCATCACTACCTCCGAAAGGGAGAGTCACATGTTTGGAATAATGTATGACAGCATATATATATAGGAGGATGTATACAGACAACAAAACTGCCAGTCAGCTGGCTCATCAGCGAAGGAGGGGAGGGAGGGGGGCGGTGTTCTATAGCAACAACACATAGCCCATTGTAAAGGGAAATGAATGGTGCACCGATTACGGATGTTATCACAACTACACAGCCATCATCCGTAATCGGGATTCCGTTTATTTCACTTTGAAGCTGGCTGTTCCATGTTGCTATGGCAACACCCCACTGGTGCGTTAGCTAACTGCCGATTTCGTTATCCGTACCACCTTATCTATCATATATTTATATACACAAATCATCGACGCTAAAATTAGTTGCAAAAATGTGATGCTGAATCCAAGACCACTAGCTTTTTTAAATTTATTATTATTATTATTATTATTTAAATTTAGCAAATTTTCTGTAATAAAATCGAACTATTGTCGTTATTCTTGAAAAGTAGCAATTTATTTTTTTTTAATCCTTGTGAGCAATTAGAGTACATATATAATGTTTTATTAACGAAAAAGTATATTTTCGGGAAAATACCAAATTTTTAATTTATAGTGTTGCGTTATTCCCCTGACATCTGTTCTATAGCAACAACACATAGCCCATTGTAAACGGAAATGAATGGTACACCGATTACGGATGTTATCACAACTACACAGGCATCATCCGTAATCGGGATTCCATTTATTTCACTTTGAAACTGGTTGTTCCATGTTGCTATGGCAACACCCCACTGGTGCGTCAGCTGACTGCCGATTTCGTTATCCGTACCACCTTATCTATCATATACATATACACAAATCATCGACGCTAAAATTAGTTACAAAAATGTGACGCTGAATCCAAGTTTTTTTTAATTTATTATTATTATTTATTTTTAAAATTTAACAAAATTTCTGAAAAAAAAAGAATTGAGATAAAGATATATTTTTCAAGCCAGAATATAGGTCTTTCGTATACTATAAATTGTCAAGAAAACATTTACATGATAAATTAACAGCATTAACATTAAAATCGTTATCATTTTGGCATTATTGTATGTATAAATTATGCTGCTGAAAATGTTAATTGAGAATGGATAGTTATCCTAAACACCGATATTCTGGTTTGAAAAAATTGATTAGTACGCTAGAAAAGCTAATCAGAAACGATTCCGAAAATCGGTGGCAGCAAAAGAAATGCTTCTTTAAATCACGAAAATATATTGATTTCTCCGGTTTCTAAAGATAAAGAACGCTTTTCGGAATCTTGGGTAACCTCGAAAGAGGTTATTGTATATATTTCCTTTCGTGGTTATATTATATTTTTGTAGATTTTGTCTTTTTAACACTTCTGACATAGTTTAAAAGTGTTTATGAATTTGGTTTGTCTGCCTGTCTGTCCGTACTCTAACTCACTTAATTATACTCCGATTGTCATGCAATTGATATATGTTATTGAGGTTTACAGTGGCATATTCAGTATTTAAAATGGTGTAGCATTTATAGTGTCTTTACAGAGACACTAAAAAAAATTCCACAACATAAGGTCTATAGGGAAAAATCGTTTGCAGTTTATTTTAAGAATGTTTCACTATTTCAAATATATTTAATTGATATATATCACTTAGGGGCATTACAAGAGGCTTACTGTAGAATATTGTGTGTATAACGTTCATTTACAGGGACACACAAAAGAATTCGGTTAAAATACTGCTTGTTAAATAATTGCTGGAAGTGCTTTTTCAGTTATGGTATGCGTTTTTAAATTTAACTATTTTTTTGCCTGTTACTTGGTGTGCATACATACTATAGATAATATACAGGGCAGCACAAAGCATCTCGAGTACATTTCCATTTATTGACAGAAATTGCTGAAGGGAAATTTTCAATTGTGTTTTCTGTTGCCTAGCTGAACTAAATTTTAGCATTTGTAGTATACATACAAATCTATAGATCATATACAGGATAGATCATATCCTGATGATCATATATCATGATAGATCATATCCTGATATGATCATAGATCATATCTCCACAAAAGAATTTCGATATTTTTCCGAATATTGTTGGCAATTCCTGAAATTGGATTTTTAAATGTGTTATGCATTTTCCAAATAGTTTACTTAGACATCATCACATTTATTAAATGGCAGATATTAAATCGCCTTATTAAATGGTAAATATTTCTAAAAGTATTTTGGAAGTGTTACATAATCTATGCCTGACACATGATTTTTCGTTCTTGTTTTACAATGCAGAGAAAAATGAAAATCACCATTCGAATAGGAATTATGTCTAGTTTATGTTAAAAAAATAAGCTTAGGTAGCCGCCTCCACTTTGAAATTTTTGATATGAACACCCACTTTTAATATCTTATTCAGATTCTACAGTAAATTTTACTTTCAAATACTAAACAGAAAGTCATCTAGTGATGTATGTAAGGTTTGGAACTCCCAATGCTAATTTCATTTTTAATAACTGCAATGCCGGTAGTTTGTTAAGCGTAATAAAATAAAAAAAAAATTACTAGGTGAAAAGAGCTTTGGATTCACATATTTAAAGTGTCTAGCAACTGATTTCTGCTAAAAAAATTTATAGGCTACAATAAAATATTTTTCAAATATTATTTTCATAATTTATGTATTATGAAATTAATATTCAAAAATAGTAAATGTATTGTAACAAATGACTTCTTGTTTGGAACCTCAAGGTAAAAATGTATATCGAAGAATAAAAATAGGATGTCAAAATTATCTGCTAATAATGAAAATTTCAAAGTTTACTACTATTTCAATAATTCCTAATCGTATGGCTGTTTTTGTTTTCTTTGAGACAATCTGCCACTGAAAACGCATGAAGTTCTCTTTTTTTTTTGGACCACTGTACACATAAAGAGAAGCCATTTTTGACATTTTTTAACCTGGAAAACAGTTTTCTTCAGCAACTTAGTTAAAATGTCTAACAAGTATTTTATAGTTTTCACCAATGCTTTTCCTTTGGAAGTGGGGGATGAGGGATTATGACAATAATTTTTACTCTTACGTACTCCGAGAAAACTTAATAAAGTTACAAAATGTTACACAATTATGGCCCCATTAACATTTGCATGAAAATTAAAATTAAAAATTCACTTTACTACAACGTTTTTGTTTCTTTTTTGCCTTATTAGCTAATATCTTACTGACATATTTTCACAAAATGAGAAATATTTTAGAAAAATATGAAAAAAAAAATTTTAAGATAATTTTTGTGACCCCAATTGTGTTAGTTGCAATCAAAGCTATATAGGTCACTATTTATTTCTTATCTCCTGCTCATTTATCTTCTCTGAAGGGTAATTTTTTTTTTGTCATTAAAAAAACAAAGCCATCTTGGTTGCATTAAGAGCCTACATTCACAAGTTAATGTAAGCTATCGTAATTGCATAACAAGCTAATTTATTGAAACGTTCTCTACAAATTTCTCATTTCCATATTTTTAATCATTCTTCCTGCATAGGATATCTATAGTCAAAGGCTCTTGTTTTTATTCATATTAAAAAAAAAGGTTCCAAATTTTGCTGGTACAGATTTCACAAGGATATAAAGGAAACAATACCTTAATCAGAGTTTCCCCCAGGTTTAAAAAAGGGCAGGGTGCTGCTGGTGAGAAAAGGGTTCTTTTTTATTCTTAAGGGCACTTTTTGGATTCTTGAGGGCACTTTTCGGATTCTTAAGGGCACTTTTTTTTAATTGTTAAAAGGTATTATTTTGGTTTTTAAAGCCACTTTTGATATTTAAAAGTCAGGGCACTATTTTCAAGACAACATTGAATCAATTTTTACTATGAAAGCAAATTTTTTTATGCAAAAAGGAAAAAGGGCACTTTTTTTACTGATGGACAAGAAGGGTGCTAATTATTTTTTTGAGGGGCAAGAAGGGTACTATTTTGTAAACCAAAGGGCAGGCAGGGTGCAGCACCCTCTTGAAACTGACTGGGGGAAACTCTGCTTAATCGTCACCAATTCTGAAATTTAAACTGCTATCAGAATGAAATTGCAGCAGAAATAAATTTTTAAAAAAACTAAGCTTTTATATTAGCCTTAGATTTCATATATTCTCCACAAAAAAAAAAGGGGTATGATTTAAAAACAATGAAACGCAGGCAAAAAATTTGCAAAGAATGCATCCATTGGTTTAATATTAGCTTGTGAATGTTGTATGCTAGCAAGTGTAGGTCCTTAGAAGTAATTTTTTCAGTATGCACGAACAAAAACAATTCCAGTCGTCCAACAATTTGAAAAATTTTTTTCTTACCATTCATTTGCTGATGACGTGTCTGCTGCTCCACTTTCACCACACAGTTTCCTGAAACCTAAGCCATGCTGAAATTTAAATTTCTGTAACTAACCATCTGACACCTTGAAGTAAGGGTTAACAACCACAAGCTGGTTGTTACCACTATTTCTGTTTAGAAAATTTAGCCTTATATAATTTTAAAACCAATGGCCTATTAGTTACCACTTTTTTTTAATAGGAATGTTCGTCTTATTTAATCATTTTATATAAAGACAAAAATTAATATTCAGAGAAGTGGTTAGAAGCAACACTACAATCAGGTTATGGTTGCTGGCCCCTACCTTGAAATCTTTAATGCTTGAACTGGGGTGGAAATCTGCAATTTTTTTTAAAGCACATTTCGATTGATTGTAATATTTCAGTTTATCAATTTTCATAAAATCAAGCAAAGTCTATTCAAAATTTGGGTGTTTTGATTCTCAAAAATATTTTCTACAGTGTGATTTTTTTTTTTTTTTTTTTTTTTTTTTTGTTTCTGGTTTCAGTTCTAAAAAAATTATCTCATGTTTTTAAAATTATCAATAAGCTATTCTTTGGAATTTCAAACTTCTGAAAAATTAGTGTGTTGCTTAATATCTTATCATAAACTTGTTTTAATCCTCAATAAATAAAGATGTGTGTTTCTTCATTTATGGCATAACTAAGAAAGTTCCTAAGGCTGGCCCTAACCTATCAACAAAAGGACTTTACTAATTGAGTTACCAAGATAAAATAAAATGAGAAGAATCAAGCACACTCTTTAAAATTAAAGCCATCACCCTTTTAAGGGTCCTCTTCACTCACTTGAAAACACCTGCTCGCTAATTTTAATACGATGGGGAAATAATTTTCTAATATCTCGTTTTCATTTCAATATTTTTAAGTGATTTTTTAAAAATTTTATTGCAGAGATCCTATATATTATTTCTGTTGTCAACATCCCTTTTTCTAAGCAAATAAAAAATACATAGCGATACATGTTATACCATATGAAAGGATTTTAAAGTGACTTCTGACATAGTACATTCACGCTTCGTTAAAACATGTATTTTGATTAAAAATTGCAATTAATTAAAAATTAAATCGGCATTGTTTTCATGAAAGGTTTTCCTCAAATTATTGTTGCCACAAAAATAAGATACCGCAACAATGATTATATAAAAAAAATGTTCAATAAAGATAAAGTGGGACATAGTTACTGCACGGGTTTATTTTATATTTATGATTAAAAAGCAAAATTTAAATTCAAATGTTCAATTGATTTTTCTTTATCCTATGCTTTTTTTTTTCCTCGAAACAGATTATGTCATCCTCTAATGCAGTTAAAATACGATTGATTTTTTTTTTTAAGTGCGAAATTTTTGCTTGGGTCCACTGGTCAATTTTTATTTCTGCTGTTGATTACCGCAATTTTCTTTGTGGATTTTTTTTTTTTTTTTACGAAGATACTTTGACTTTTGAAACCGGTTCCGATTATTGGTGCTAATGTACAAAAAATAAATTACAAAGATTTAGAATCATAAAAATTAATTAAAATACATTAAGCATAAAAATAAACTTTAACATAGGCTCTAGTAGTTGGTTCCAATGCCCACTATTGGTACAGTTTAAGAAATAATGACCCAGAAGTGAGCCATCTCTCAAAACTAATAAACTGCTCATTTTTTTAAGCTTTAGTCTTATTTAACTAATTATTTAGAGTTTAATAAAATGTATAAACAATATTTTAATGCAAAATGAAACATATTTTGAAAGTAAATTTACCTCTTAAAGAAACATAAAAAAAAATTGCTAAACATTTCATTTTTGTAGACATTTTAGAAAAAAAAAAATTCTTCATCAACAGAACAAATCAATTATTCAAACCAATTTAATGGACAGTTAATCCAAATTGAAAGTGAAAGTATCCTTATAAAAAAAAATAATAACAATAAAACAGCAAACAAAATCAAAAAAGTAAAAAACAGCGATTGTAGAGAGATCGACTTCAGCTATCTAAGGCAAAAAAATAGTTACAAAATATTGAAATGGAAGCGAGATATTTTAAAAGAACTGTCCCATAAGATTAACATTAGTGAGCGGGTGTTTTTGCATGAGTGAAGTAGCCTCTTAAGGGTTTTAGCCAATCAGATTTCTTTTGGTTGTTTTTCAAATATATGCTGGAGTCTTATTTTCAACTTTAAAAATTAGTGGCTCACTATGGCACATGGCACACTATAGGTGTTTTTACCTTAGTTTTTTTTTTTAACTTCAAGGATAAATTAAAGAAAAAAACCACAATATATCTTTTGAAAATGATCATCATATTATGCTTACAGTGCTGGAAAAAACAAACAAAAAAACAACAACGGATGTATTTGTTGTAGTATTTTGCTCAGAGTCATAGAGAAATACACAATTTCAACTTGCTGTAAAACAAGGAAAAATTAATATATTTTATATTAAATGTAACAATAAGGCAATGCTTCACATTTTTATTTTTAATTTTCAGAGACAGTTGCAGACAATACTGTTTCAGTTCAGCTATATCAACAAGAAGGGGAGAGACAAATATCTTGTCTTTCCGTATCCCTATAATTAAAATATCTTAAGGTGTTAAAGTCAGGACTTTTAGGTGCCCATCGAGTCAATGACATGTTATAGTCCACAGCTCATCCAATCTATTAAGCAAGGAAGATGTTGATCAGATAATCTTGCATGTTGCCTGACCAGTGTGGATCAGCTAATTGGAGAATACAACATGAGAACACATAACAGCTTTCCCACTACAAACATTACCATTTTGAAGTTATACATGCACTTTTGCCTATGTCACTTCCCTCATTAACAAGACTCAAATTTTATGAGGACATTTACCGATTTGTTTTCAATTGTGGAAAGAGCAGATCCAAGGGGGAGGTCACAGGGGTCACAACCCCACTCTGAATGAAAAAAAGTTTGAAATACGACAATACATTTTTAAAAATTTAAATGCATATTAAGGGCGTTTAAAAAAAATTTTTTTTTTTTTTTTGTTAACAATGAGAATACTTTTTATACTCATGGAGTCATTTAAAACAGAAATGCATGAAATTTGTAGACATTACTTTTTAAGTGCCAAAAAATTTAACAATGTTTTTCATTTTCTTATATATGTGATACATCTTTAATTATAACAAATTGCTTGCTCATGATGGTTTTTCTATGACTGCCAAGTCCCAAAAATGGGCTTACAATGCCAATTTTTGCAACATTTTCTGAAAGAATTTAACTGTATAAGAAAATGAGAAACTGATTTCTTGATATCTGAATAGAACTTTATATCATAACACAATATATTTAGTACTTTAAAAAATGCACAGACTCCGAAAAACACTGTAAAACATTATAATTTAATAATATTTTTAAAAATATATACAAAAATTATATACAAATAATGTTTTCAAAATTCATTTTCAAAGTTTTCACAACAGGCTGGTATTGAATTCAGTTTCAATGCTTTGTCCTCTTTATTTAATATAGGTCTTTTATGCTTAGCCACTTTGCTATCATCGCAGGCAAGATCTTCAATAACTATGAGCTGCAAGAAAAAATTATATGCATGAGTAGAAGCAACATTAAAAAATAGAGTAAACTAACTGGAGAAATTTATAGTCTCATAATAGTCATAAAAGGTCTATGGAATGTTTAATAGTCCTATTTAATGGTATGCAAACTTATAAAGAGAAAAACACTTGCATGAAGTTTTGTTTATAATTTAAGTGCCCATATTATCTTCAAGGAAGTATACATTTATATATATAAAACGCTAATATACATGGCAGCAAACACGCAGTTATTTCTCTTTTGCCAATGGCAACAAGTGGTTTGATTTAAAACCTAACTTCAGCCCGCTTCATTATTTGTTGTGATGTAAAATATTTTACCTATTTCTCACAAAAAATGAGTTGCTTATATTGAAAATATTTTGATGCGATAAAAAGCTAAGGTATGTGACAGCAAAAAAGTGGTTATTACTCTTTAGCCAATGGCAATGAGTGGTTTGTTTAGTAAATCAAACCTGCTAAACCTAACTTTAGCTGGCTTTGTTATTTGTTGTGGTATTTCTCACAAAAAATGAGCTACTTTTGTTTACAATATTGTGATAAGATGATTTTTTGATGATTTTGTGGATGTGACAGCCTGTCGTGATGTGACATTTCATTCATTGATCGAAGGAGTAAAAATTGATAACTTTTCGCTAATCTTTTGCTCTCTCTCTCTTTTTTTTTTTCAAAAATGAGTTTACTGAGTTTTACACAGAAGACAACGACATGCCGCTGGAATGATTGACAGAAAATCTATTCGAAATGAAGCTGATAGGTTTAGGCGAGTCACAGAATATTTCGATCAACGGCAAAATAGACTTATCCAGTGAAGACGAAACTGCATGAATTCACAATTTGAAGTGAACATCCCGGAGCATAACTATGGAAGTATGACTGAGGCGTGCGGTTTTTGTCATGCACTTTACTGGAAAAGTGGACTTAATACTAATAAAAAATATTAGAATGCAGGTGCTCTGTGTGGAATTAGTTAGTATAGATTATTTCATAAATAATGTATTCAGACAAAATTTTAAAGTCAAAACTCAGTTTGGATTTTAAAAGTTTATGTATTTTTTCCTATCTATCACAGTTTAAAAATTTATTTTGCAGGGAAATATGCAAAATACTTCTGAAAATTTCATTGAAAGGACATCGTGATTTAGTGAGATATGCATTTTTTAGAAATATAAATGTAGTTAAAAAATGTAACATTTAGTTAAATTTTTTTATTAAATTCTAGTTTGAATGAAGCAAAAATAAAACTGAGTTGTTAACTATATTACAGCAAACAGCAGTAAAAATTTATATTTTAAACATTAATAACCTTTAAGAAAAATTCGGCCAAAAGAAAGAAAAAAAAAGACCTGAACTATTTGATGATCAAATTGATATACAGAGACACAAAAAGCATCATTTAACAAGGAATTCTGTCTTTTATAATTTGTTATGAGTAAAATAACATTACAGGGACACCTCTACATTAAAATCGAAACAAATTTCAAAGTTTTTGAAACAAGACCAAATTTGACACTATATATCAATTCTAGGATATATCCTATCTGAAAATTTCTTGTAAGCAAAAATAAATCTGCAATTGTGTGAGAAAAAACTGCATTGTTGAATAAAGAAAAGAAAAAAGTTTGAAGGAACCTTTATACAAAATAAAAAAAAATTCATACTAAAATCTAGGTACAAATTTTAATAAATAACAAATAGTATCTTTTGGAGAAGTGTAAGAACTTAGAAAGTAATTTCTATTAGGTTATTTTTTTTTTTAAAGATTTGTTTTTCCATGTAAATGATTTCATTAAATGTTTGCCTCAATAAAAAGATAACTACAATATATTTCACACCGAATTGTATTTGCCAAAATACACCAGTTAGCTGGGTACTCAATTACCGGAATATGGAAATTTACTTACCTGAAAATTAGTGATAGTGCGTTAAATAGTCACAGCAGGGTTAGAAAGTAGTAGTCAGTAGTCATCAAATGCAAATAAATTATTGCATTTCATGACCACAAAATTATGTCTAGTTGTTAAATTTGATGCCTAGCTTTTATTCATTTTAAGTTTTGTTTAATACACGCTCTGATTTAAGCACTTGTTTTCAATAAGAATAAAAGATCAGTTGGTGGCACACATCTTAAACTTTCCTATACCTGTCAATCACTTCTAAGTTGACTTCAATGACTGATAAAACTGACCTTTGAGATCAAGTCCCTAAAATTATTGCACACCTTGTTCGAAAGCATGGAAATGGCTGCGATTTTGGAAATGTTTCTCCAAAGCATGTGATTCAACATCACAAAAATATGGTCCGTAACTGCACTGTGGCATGCAACTTTTATTGCAAAATGAGTTGTTGCATAATTAAGGCCTACAATGTCGGAAATGTTTCCCCAAAGATAAAGTGAAACAAGACCTAAATTTGACACTTTATATTGATTCCAGTACAGCCCCTTGCCTTTAACACATAAAGATAGAAACAATATTATTGTTAGCATGGTTGCTAACAGAAATGAGAATATATAACAGAGTCAGATATAACAAAATTGTAACCATGAAATGCAGTTTGGCACCTAGAAAAATAATTTTAGGCATCATTTGATGCCTTACTTAAGAGTTCCTTAACCTGAGTCATACCGACACCTGATGTTGTTTCCATTCACTGCTACTGACTTAAATACACCCCTTGGAATTTGGAAGCAGCCTTGTAACACTTTTTAGGACAAGAAAATTTCTAGTTAATATTTAAATCACAGAATTTGTAATTGACTCATTTATTCACAGACTGTGTAATACTTTTCTGCTGTTAAATAAGGTGAAAACTTCTATTAAAAAATTATGGTACAATTGTATGCACCTTGTAAATATATTTATTTATTTTTTTAAAAAAAGCTAATCTTTTGATATTGGATCCACATCCAAGGTTCACATCAAATATGAACAATGCTAACAATAATGTAATTTCAAGTGCATGTGAGTTGCAATAAAGGTTAGAGCAATGAAAAAAAAAAATGTTCTAAACTATATCATCATCTGTAGACCCAATTACTGGTTAAAAAACATAGAATTGACTCAATCAAATTAAAATTTATATTGTTAAAAAAGTTAATTATTTGCGAAATCACGCTCACTGAAATACGTCAATTATGTGTGGGCGAATTTTCCTCCTTAATATATGCATGCATATGTTACAGATTTTATCTACTACAGATTTTTATGATTTTAGGCCTACAGTAAGTTGTAAATATGTCTGTCATTGTCCTGTGATTTTTCTACATCTACTAAAGATTACAATTAGGTAATATTAATTAAGAATATTTCTGACAATATTAGTGGGTCCACAATGAAATTGTTATACTGTTACACACACACACAAAAAAACTTGTTATGTATGACATTCGAGAATCTTTCCCTACTCTATCATCTGACTTAAACATAATTATTTATTTTTAAAAAAGCCTAATCTTTCATAGTTAGGTTCAAATGATTATAGAACCTTCCCCTATAGGTTTATAACTAAGCAATGTAGAACGATACGTTATACACTAAAACCACTTCTAAAAAATTATCTAACAGTGCAAGTCCTATCATAATCCATTGAACCTTTTGTATGGACTTGTCAACAAATGGTACCTTTTGTTTGGAACCCAAATATAAGTAGTAGAACCTTTTAAAAGAAGCTTTCATAAGCAGGTTCACCTGATTATAGAATATATATATAATATGAGTGTGTGTATAATAGTAGATGTATCTCTTAATCATGTTCAACTGATTATAGAACTTTCCCTCTTGCCTCTACAACTAAGCAATGTAGAATGACGTATTATATACTAAAACCATCCTTGAAAAATGATTTAACAACCCCATAAGAATTTGTTCAGTAGAACCTGAGTTATAAACAGTCAGAATGAAATATGAATATCTTGTACATACATATATATACGATTAAGTATTTATTTTGACAGTAAAATTGCTCATTAATCCCTATAAAATCCCTAATAAAGTCTATCCATGTGAAACAATTAAGAGAATAATCTCTCTTTTTAAAAATATTTAGTTTCATAACATTGACTGAGCTTTCTAAACATGGTAAAGCAAAGTATTTTGGATGAAATATATCTTCTGTTATTAATAGATGTATTAAGTTTAATTTCAAATTTTCTTTCATTGGAATATTAAGAGAGCATGTGTTAAGTGTGGAGAAAAAACTTAGGTGGAAAAACTTTTAATACCCCTACTCCCCCTTGTCCTCACAAAGTTGAAATAAAACAGTCTTTTAGCCTCATTGAGGGAGACTATAAATATGGAACTTGAGTTCATAGAATCCTCTGCTTCCCTCCCCCCCCCCCTACACACATGACCAGCAGTGATTTTTTATTGCTTCTTTTGACCCATAAACATAAAAATTTACAAGTTAAAATATATTGTCACAGAAAAAATATATACATATTCACATAAATAATTTACACTTTCATAAAAAAAATATTAGAAGTTATACATTCTATAAATTTCTAAATAACAAAATTTTAAGTATAAATTGTCACATTTCTATTTGACAGTTAAAATTATCAAATATGCCAAAAATTTGCGTTAATTACAAAATAAAATATAGCACTGATTTGGTAAGACAAGGCGGATTTGTTTATGACAGAATTTTTAGGAAGTTTTGCGTACTTTTCAAGCTTGGGTTAAGAGGTCATACAATCGGTTACTAGAGTAACAAAGAAACTCAGTTTTCTAATACTAATTAAGATTTATGACTAACAATTAGTTCAGTATTTTTCAATCCTTTATAATCAGTGACACATTTTGATTTTATAAGGAATTCTGTGATACATTACAACATTTTAAACTTAAAATTACCAGACTTTATAAATGTGTATGCATTCATGTACATGTTTATTGCAGAAGGAATACACGTTTTAGAAATAATTAAATTATTAATTAAAAATGATTTATTCACTTAATAAAAGTTACCCAAAAGTTTCTATATATATATATATACTAGCAAGCTACGCTGGTCAATTTCTTATAACGAACTTTTAATCCAACAAAATATTGACATTTCATAATTCACTTTTATATTTTAACAGAATAAGGCGGCTACTATAATTTGTGACTCGTGCTATAGCCAATATACACGCCAGGACACGTCGTCCTTATCATTATCTTTTTATGCATGAAGGTTTCGCTATGGTACTCCATTGTGAAATTTGGTAATTTTTCAAATTCAATATTTTAAAAATGGCATAATCATTAGATTTGAAATTTATATCAAGAAAAATACAATTTTTTACCTTTCAAACGCAGTTTGCCTAACAATTTTCTGACAAATACTTTTCGAGCTACTATTTTTTTCCAGTAACTTCAAATGTTTCATTTTCAGAGATTAATCTGTGGCAACAATTAGCGAAAAACCTAGTCGTCAGAAACGCATAGTTTTTTATTAAAGAGGCTGTTGGAGCAGGGATTGTCACCACCAATTTGCCACCATCACTTTTGAAATTGGTTCGGTAGTTCTAGAGATTACATAGAAATTGTAATTTAGAATGTTTTTAGAATGCTTTTCGCTCATTTCACCCTTTTAAATTTCGAATTTTTTTTATTTTGTTTTTAGAGAGCATTTACATCTTATAAGTAACTACAGCCAAATTTCATATTTCTAGCTCCTTCAGTATAAAAAAAATCGCAATTTTAGATTTTTTTTGCTCCTGCACCCCCCCCCCCCCCCCCGCTGGGGTTAGTGACACTGACATAAAATATAGCCTATGTTGAAGCAGGGGTTGTCACCATCAATTTGCCACCATCACTTTCTAAATCGGTTGGGTAGTTCTAGAGAGTCCATAGAAAATGTAATTTAGAATGGTTTTAGAACGCTTTTCACTCATTTCATCCTTTTAAATTTCGAATTATTTTTATTTTGTTTTTAGAGAGCATTTACATCTTATAAGTAACTACAATGCCAAATTTCAAATTTCTAGCTCCTTCAGTATAAACAAAATCGCAGTTTTAGAACGTTTTTTGCTCCTGCACCCCCATGGGGGTAGTGGCACCAACATAAAATGTAACCTATGTTGGAGCAGGGACTGTCACCATCAATTTGCCACCATCACTTTTGAAAACGGTTTTGTAGTTCCAGAGATTCCATAGAAATTGTAATTTAGAATGTTTTTAGAACACTTTTCGCTCATTTCACCCTTTTAAATTTCAATTTTTTTTTATTTTGTTCTTAGAGAGCATTTGCATGTTATAAGTAACTACAACGCCAAATTTCAAATTTCTAGCTCCTTCAGTATAAAAAAGATCTCAATTTTAGAACGTTTTTCGCTCCTGCACCCCCCTGGGGTTAGTGACACCGACATAAAATATAGCATATGTTGGAGCAGGGGTTGTCACCATCAATTTGCCACCATCACTTTTGAAATCGGTTCGGTAGTTCTAGAGATTCATAGAAATTGTCATTTAGAATGTTTTTAGAAAGCTTTTCGCTCATTTCACCCTTTTAAATTTCGAATTTTTTTTTTTTTTTTTGTTCTTAGAGAGCATTTACATCTTATAAGTAACTACAACGCCGAATTTCAAATCGGTTCGGTAGTTCTAGAGATTCCATAAAAATTGTAATTTAGAATGTTTTTAGAACGCTTTTTGCTCATTTCACCCTTTTAAATTTCGAATTTTTTTTTTTTTTTGTTCTTAGAGAGCATTTACATCTTATAAGTAAATACAACGCCAAATTTCAAATCGGTTCAGTAGTTCTAGAGATTCCATAGAAATTGCAATTTAGAATGTTTTTAGAACGCTTTTCGCTCATTTCACCCTTTTAAATTTCGTGTTTTTTTTATTTTGTTTTTAGAGAGCATTTACATCTTATAAGTAACTACAATGCCAAATTTCAAATTTCTAGCTCCTTCAGTATAAAAAAAAATCGCAATTTTAGAACGTTTTTCGTTCCGGCACCCCCTTGGAGTTAGTGACACCGACATAAAATATAGCCTATGTTGGAGCAGGGGTTGTCCCCATCAATTTGCCACCATCATTTTTTAAATCGGTTCGGTAGTTCCAGAGATTCCATAGAAATTGTAATTTAGAATATATTTAGAACGCTTTTCGCTCATTTCACCCTTTTAAATTTTGATTTTTTAAAATTTTGTTCTTAGAGAGCATTTACATCTTATAAGTAACTACAACGCCAAATTTCAAATTTCTAGCTGCTTCAGTATACAAAAGATCGCAATTTTAGAACATTTTTCGCTCCTACACCCCCCTGGGGTAAGTGGCACCGACATAAAATATAGTCTATGTTGGAGCAGGGGTTGTCACCATCAATTTGCCACCATCACTTTTGAAATCGGTTCGGTAGTTCCAGAGATTACCCCTTACAAACAAACAAACAAACAATCTTTACTCCTTTATAATATTAGTATAGATTTGAACTTGTTGGTGTTATTTTTCACCAAATACTTGATCTGGGTGATAATAATAATTTTTTTTTTAAGGTTTAAATTATTAAAAGCAAAAACAATGTGCAAAAGCTAAAAGTATCGGAAACATTCACTTTCTCAGTAATAAAAAACAAGTTGGAAATTGTACGTCAAACGTTACAAACGAGGTGCGTTCGTACTCACGTTTTAGAATTAAATTCATGATATCCCGTGCGTAGAACGGGTTAAACAGCTAGTTAAGTATATATTTTATGACACTGTTCATACAAATATCTTAACTAGTTATATAAATATTCAGATATATATGTATCAGCTAGTTATATAAATATTCAGATATATATGTATCAGCTAGTTATATAAATATTCAGATCTTGATGATTTTTAATTCTGTGAAATGAATTATATCGTCTGCAGATTAATTTCTGTCATAAAATAAGCATCTCGGTCGCTTGACGATTAAACTTCGGAGGCTCCTATAACAAAAAAGCAGATTTAAAAAAAAAAAAATTCAAATTTCTTAATAAATATTTTTATTAATATCTCCTAAAGTTTTGATTCGATTTTAATAAAATTTGAAATGTCTCGACAAAATTCTGCAAAGATAATATATTTTAAATTGCAAACCATTTGGTTGGGTAGTTTTTGCGTTGTTATATGCAGACAGACGGACAGACAGACGGACAGACAGACGGACGGACGGACGGACCAAACGACGACTATAGGTGCTACGTATTTATATAATTACGAATGCACCTAAAAATGGAAGATAAATGAAATTTTAATGCACACCCTACTTAATTTGCAGAAAGAGCTCATCATTTTATGTGATTAGTTACAACACTCTCACAGCACATTTATGTGTTATGACACACAGGTCGACAAACACTGAATTAGTTTATTATATGCAGAGGTAAGTCATCTCACAAAGAGAAAATGTAACCCAGGAGCTGCATTGTTTATTGTTAGTGTAGTAATATTTGAAGTAAATTGAAAATTGAACGTTTCATTTCTCTACTTCGCCTCCTTGCTACAACTTCTATCCTGCATACATTTATTTAAAATTAATAATCTATTTTTTTTTCTTAATATAGATACAAAAATTGCAAATATTCATTCAATAAATATAATGATCTATAAACAACAAAATTCTTCAATATGCATAACTGTTGGTCATAAGCTGTGAAGATTTGCAATCTTTGACTATCCTTAATTCACAAATGTTCAAACAAGTTAATTTTCTTAATGGATCATCATTTACTATGCAAATATCCTAAAATATAAAACATTCAGCACTTTTCTGTTCGACGAATGCCACACAGTGTCAAGTGAAAATGCTGGCATTAAATCTAACAGAAACACCATTCACAAATATTACGAAAAGCACATGCAGAAGCTAATTGAGGTAGAAGATAAAAAGGGTAACGTTAGTGACATATGTATTGTTTAATGAAAAGTATAACTATTTTATTGAATAACAAAAATAAAGGAAATTCACAAACAATTAACACTTCATTACACAGCTGCCATAAAGTTGATATTTCATTTTGCATTGTTGAAAAAAAATATATATACCAATGGCACTATAGAAATTCAATAAAAAAATATAAACTGAATATTCCTAGAAATCGATGGATGTACACCAGACGTATATAAATTGAACAGGAGTTACTAAAGTAAGTGGGAATCTTGAAATGAAGTTTTGGTATGGATATCTCTGTTCCTTTATCAAATAGGACAGAAGAACACTATTTTAGTGTTTGAAATCAAGAATACACAATTTTATCACATGCTTCTATGAATAAATATCACAATGTGAATTATAAATTTGTTTGTCTTGGAAGAATTTAATTGTATCATTTGGCAAGTGTCAAATTGTGTAAGGCATTAAAAAAAAAAAAAAAAAAAAAAAAAAAAAAAAAAAAAAAGGAAGAAGAAAAACAAAATGCCATATTCATAAAAAAAAATAATTTTTGAAAGAAAAAATGATGAGAAAGTGACAATTTATAATTAGGTTACTTCACTTGCCGACAAAAAATAAGCAGTTTACCACATTGGATGCAAATTGTGACTGGTGTTCATCTAATAGAAAAGTACCAAATATTCTATACATATACAAGCAAAAGGAAATACATTTCAATACTAAATATAATCAATAGTGGATAATATCCACTAATAAAGGTTCAATACAAGAAATGAAGAAAGAAACACAGAACTGTAACCAAAGGAAAAATAAATACAAGACTATCACTAAAAATAAATTCTAGAACTATTTAAATAAAAACTACAAATTTGATCAAAATAAACCAAGAAGTTTCAATGCAAAAATAATGTGCTTGCACTAGAACAAGCAAAAGCGGTTAAATCGATTTTACATTGTTATTAAAATACAGCAACCAGTGTCAATATCAAAATGAAAAGTAAAAAAAGAGTAATAAGGAAAATAATTGACAATTAAAGAAATTAATAAAAATGAAATGGAATGAACTATAAAATTTCTTCAACATCACAAAAAAGAAATAAAAGTCATAATATAGTTGAATAAAAAACTCTAAATCAATAATACAACTAAGTTACAGAGTATACACTTTATAAAAAAAATTCTGAAAATAAAGTTTGTAGTATACGATCTGTCCTAAATGTTCCCGTAATCCAACGTAAAAAACTCACTGTCAGTGATTTTTTTTTTAAATGTTAAATTTTATCGTCTGCTTATCATTGCATAAATTCGAGTTTTTATTAGAGTTTTTTTGGTTCTTTTCGCACTCAATTGATGCGAGAATATAGTTCTATGTTATATTTTGTTCTTCATAGCGAAATGAGTTTATCGTGCACTCAGAGAATTGCACTGCTTGAAACTCATTTTGAATATAAATTGTATGAAAAGTGCAAAGATGTTTGGTGAAATAAATATCCAAATAATGCAATAACGAGCAAAGATATGCTATATTGACTCGTTTGATGATTTCGTAATACAGGTTAGGTGGAAGACAAACACAGAAATAGAAGGCCAAAAGTTGTTACACCAGCATTTCTGCAAAACGCTGAACAAAGGACATTGCAAACTTCTCAAAAATCCATGAGATGTTTGGCACAAGAAAAGGGCTTATCTCGTCGATCAACACATAAGGCTTTAAAATTTTGCATTTTTGTGCTTGTCATGTAAAAATGGTACAAGATATAAAGCCACCAGACTTTGTGAAGCAGATTCATTATTGCCAGTGGTTCTGGAGATTTATTCGCAACAACATCAAGATTTTGGACAAAACACTTTTCTCCTATGAGGGATGGTTTCATTTAGGCGGTTACATGAACATGCAAAACTCTCGCTTTTGGGTGACAGCCAATCCTCATTCATTAATGCAAAAACCTTTACATTCTCAAAAAATTGGCATATGGTGTGCTGTATCAAGCAAAAGGATTGTTGGACTTCTGTTTTTCGAATTAACTGTTGATCGCTATGTATACAGGGAACTTATCCAGCAATTTGTTGAATTGTTCGAAGTGAATAAACGAGATTCTTGGTTGCAACATTACATACAAGTATTGAAACCATCAGGGGTCGATGCAGGTTTCTTTTCTTGGGGTCCATTTTGTGAAAAGTAAAGGTTATTTTTGTGAAATTTATTATGTTTTTGTGAAAAATAACATTTTGTAGCAAAAGATGAAATCCAGTTAATCAAATTCGAACCAAGCATTTCTAAACAAAAACTTTTTAAAATCATTTTGCTGAAGTTTTCCTCTCTGGTGAACTTGTTTGTTTACAAATTGCACATTTTAAAACATCACAAAATAACAAATAAATAATAAATAGTCAGTTTTTATGGAATAGAATTTTGTGACAAATTACATTTTATAAATTAAATTTTGTGAAGGTGGCCCATATTATCAAATTGATTTTTGTGAAGGGACCCATTTTATTAAATAGATTTTTGTGAAGGGGCCCTAAATAGGCCCCAAATTTTTCATGGATCGACCCCTGACCATGGATATGTTTGAAGAATTTTTTGGCAATTGACTCATCTCAAAAAATCTTTGGCCACCTCGATCACTTGATCTGAACATCCCGGACTTTTTTCTGTGGGTATATTTAAAGAACAAAGTTTATTGCAAATAATCGTCAAACAATAGATGATCTGAAAATTGCCATTACTCAAAAGATACAAGAAGTCACTCCCAGCATGTTAAAACGTGTTTCGACAAATATGCACAAACGAGTTCAGCTTTGCCTCCTAGAAAGGGGTGGACATTTTGAACATTCATTATAAATGTAAGTTCAATATTTTTTCCTACATGATATTAAAAGGCTTTTTATCATTAGCATAAAAGTAATCGTTTTAAGGTTTGTTGTTTTGTGAATAATAAATACATATGTTGTCAGCTTGGGAACTTTTATGACACTCTGTATATTAGTAATAGGTTTAATGCATTTTTCTTCTATAAGAATAAAAAGAAGTTGCTTTAAGAAAGTATTATTAAATTTTACTCCACAAACTCAGACAAAACTAAGGTTTTATTCAAGTATTGTGTCAGTCTTGCAACACAT
The DNA here is from genome assembly GCA_963931845.1 of Maratus michaelseni. NCBI lineage: Eukaryota > Metazoa > Arthropoda > Arachnida > Araneae > Salticidae > Maratus > Maratus michaelseni. Next base: position 408,770,319 of record OZ007590.1, on the reverse strand, counting down.
AACAAACTAAAAAATTTTCAACTTTAGTAACAAAAGAAATTAAAAAATGTAAATAACTTTCAGTATACTTACTCTGGGTGATGCTTTTTGACATTTTCTCAAAAAATCTAAAGCTTGAAGCTGGTGAGAGTTCAGATGAGTCTAGAAATAATAAGATTCATTTATTACATTGTCAAATAGGAAGAAGAAAATGCATTTGCAAAAGCCAAGAAATGTGATAATAAACAGGGCAATTAGAAAATTTTAAAACTTGCCAGAGGCTGATAAAACTAAAATTGTTTCACAGTCACTTTCTAAAGAAGACTTCTCTTTTTTACTCAATGTATGTATTGTAATAAAAGATAATTTGGTACAGATATCGCAGACGCACTGGGGTTTCTTTTTGGTGCCAAAATGGTGATCTTTTGCCTGGTGTGATAACCCAGCTGTTACGTCACATCACTAAATCTCTATTAATTTAAAAATTTTAAAATCAATATTTTAATTATTGTAAAATTAAATCATTTAATATTCTTAATTTCAAATGTTGATCATAAATTTCTCATTTTAAAAATTCCTTTCTTAAATATTATCATAATCTTTATTACATTTTAAATTCCCCATCTCAATGTAAAATTACTCTTTTTAAATATTATTCAAATAATAAATATTAATTTTCATATCCCTTTCCTATTTATTCATTTACAACGTAATGCCAGCTTATTCAAATATATCCCTTTTTCTACTCCAAAAAGAACGTGCTTTTGAGTACAATCCGTTATCGGTGAATGGTCATTACACTTCTACGCTCTTCCCAGCGAAAGTTATGCAATATACATTTTTTTAATGGATTTCCAATTCACTTCATCGTTGCAAATCGCGTCTAGTGTATTTTGTTTTGGCGGTTTTTCATATGGATGCTAGAGTCGGGAGTTACAACAGATTCACTGCGTTCAACAATGGACTTTGTTTGGTTCGTCTTGCGGTTGGAAATTCTTCACTATGTGGTTTTCTGCTAGTAGTTTTAAATCGCCGTAGCGTCCCTTTTTCTCGTCCCCTTCTAACTTCCGAGATGTCAGGACGTTTCTAAGTATCGTCCTCGAGCGTAATTTCGACCGTAGGGGTGGTGTAGGTCATCCTAATGGTGGAGTCTTGAATTTAGCTTATAATGTTATTTCCATACCAAATCATCTAAAAGAAAGTGTAGATTCTTACAAATTAAATTATGAACAGAATCATTAAAGAATCTATCAAGGCAACTGGTTGGTCAAAACGTGATGCTAAATAATAAAATCTCTTTCCGAGAAAGTATGACCGTTGAGGATCTCAGTGATGTTTTGATCCTTAATATATGAAATGGTTGTAACCATCATCGATAAAAATGCTAATCTATTATGGAATATAGACAAAGGTGTATCAGATGTAAAATCTTCTTGTAACAGGTAACATTTATATTATTTTGGTATGATATGGGGTTGTCTCGAATTTAAGTTTGCCAAGAATAAGGACAGCATTTGGGATGAGTTGTGTATTCCCTGCATGATTGATGAGTGCTACTCTTCAATATACTAAAACTTTATTTAAGTTCAGTTTATTCTCCAGAACTGTTACGGAAATTTTACGCATCTAAGTACTGAGATGACACTTACATCATTAAACATTTATGCTATTCCATATAGCAGATATAATCTCCATAAAATAAATGAATATTTATTCCTTTATGATTTAAACATGTAAATATTACAATCCTTTTGTCATTTCAATTCTCAATAGTGAATTTTAAGTAAATAATATTATGAAAATGAAAATATAATTATGTAAAAGGTTACTGCGTAGTTTTCTCCTCTTCAATGTTTAATGTTTATAATAATAAATGAATATCTGGTATATGAAATATGTTTTATTCATTTATATATGTTTACACCAATTTCTTTCATAAATATTTTTATTCTATGTGCCTTTTATAACATAATGAATTACATCAATAAAATAAATACAATGAAATATTATTGGAAAATATCAAAATATGTAATTTAGATAAGGATAATATAAAAATTAATTACACAAATTTCTATAATCCTATATACATTTAAATGATATTTAATATTTTTAATTAACGTTATTAAGGTGTATATTCTCACAATATATTTAGATGGAAACAATTTGAACTAGTGCTCGCTAATATACGTTTATATACGTTTAAACGTATATGAAGTTAAGCCTTTTTTCCATAGTATTCCTATCCAAAATTGTTACCGGTTACAATACGTTTTATACGTATATTCGCGATCACTAATTTGAACAAAATTTAACTTTAATGGCACATCAATATTGTTGTATTATTGAAAAATGTATTTTCAGTTTAGCTGTTACTTACTTCAGGTATGTATTATTGTTTATTATTTCACCATGAACCTAAAAATTATATTTATTAATATTCACAATGTTTTTTTCTTTTGTTTGTACTTCCACTATAAACCATATTTAGATCACAGGCTTATTTCAAAATTATTCTTCTTTCTCATTTTGGTAATTTCTAAACTTGAAAATCTATCAATCAATAATCCAAAATATCTTTAAATCTATTTCAGAATTAAATATTTTTCCCTTCTCTTCTTTCTTTCCCCCCTTTTTAATTATTTAAATATTTAAATTATATTTAATACCCCCTTTCTCAAGTCTGTTATGTAACACCAGCAATTTTTGCTTTGTACGGCAACTTAGTTTTTTATAATACGTGTTTTATTTATTATAAAATTAAAAGTGTGTGACAAATAAAAATAATGTGTGCCTTAAATAAAAATAATGTGTGCCTTAAATAAAAATGTGTGTGTAAAATAAAATTAAAAGTGTGTAATAAATAAAATTGACTGTGCATGTTTTATAGAAAAATTATAATATAATTTCAGAATAAAATAAAACTAACCTGCAATTTTTGCATTCTAGGCCTAATAGATATTCAAAAACGGGTTTTTCTCATCAAAGTATCTCAACAAACAAATGGCACCAACCCCGGTGCGTCTGCGACATCTGTTCAAATAATTTTTCGTCAAGTTTAAAGAGTTCTTAAAATTAAAATTCAATGAGTCTAATAAAATAAAATCTAACAGACAAAAAATATTGCACATAAGTTAACTGAATGCCCAGTCTTAACAAATCAGCTGTTTTAGAAGAAACAATAATAATAATAATTTTGGTAATAATTTTGTTCGAAAGCTTGAATAGTGAATGTCTGAAAACTCACATTTTGTTACTTGCACCTTGTTTTACATCCAAACCTATAACTTATTTAGTTTCATTTAAAGTGCTGAGCTTGATACTTTTTAATAACATGTTATGTAAGATTGAATTTTATACAAACATACTCATAAGATTTTAGATGAGGCTAATTTTTATTTTTTACATTATACATTAAGAAAAGTTCACACCTCACAAATCTGATAATCAGAATAAATATTTATATGGCATTTCTTTACAGTATTTGAAAATTCATTTTGAGAAATAACCAAAAAATTATGATTCAATTGATGACTTTTTTTTTTTTTTTTTTTCAGCACATATCTTTTTATGACACCAGGGACACAATAAAGGGAAGATCTCATTGGGGTTCAAATTGTCCCATTCAAAATTAAGACAATTTTCTTTTAAGTCATATGAGTTGTTCATTCATCTCTGAAAAGGAAAAGAAAAAGAAAAAAAAAACACCTGATAAACAAGTATTGTAATTTCGTGAGTATGCATCACACCTCCGAAAATACATTGAAATTAGAAAAAATTCAGTAGAAAAGTTGCACCTACCATAAGCGGCACACTTGCGAAAATACAGTAAAATAAAAAATTACTTGTAAGCGCTGCATCAATGGAAATAAACACTATATTAAAAATGAATTATTTGGGTAAGCACATAAAAGAAATTGATTATGATAATTAAATTTGAAAAAAATGTGTTTAAACATGGCCAGCACACAGCTTTTGTATAAAAAAGTTGGTGTTTTTTCTTTAGCGAAACTCTGGTTGTCTGTAGACATATTAAACCTAACTTTATAAGATATGTGGATTCATGTAGGATGTACAGTCCCTAAATTTCTCACAGCTTTTCATTTATTTTGTAATTTTTATTCAAGTCCCCACAACACTTTTTTTTTTTTTAGTTGCTTATTTATTTTTTTCAGCATGCAAACTGCCGATTCTGGGTTTGTTTTGCTTTACTAGCAAAGCGGTTGAGTTGTTTGGTTGTGGCGCTGTTCATTTGCCACATTCGATAATTTTCCATTGCAATGGCAACAGTGATCATTACAATTTATTTCATATTTAAATTTATTTTAAGTCCATTAAACTTTAAAGCATCTTTTAGGCTATCTTTGGTATTTTTATACATTTTCTAAAGTTTTTGATTTTAAAAACTTTAATTTTTTAAATTCAAAAGTAAGTTATCATTGGGATTATGCAAATTGCATAGTAGTTTCAGATTAGCTATCACGATTTTTTTCTAATCAACAAATTTAATTTATTTAATTAATAACTTCCATTATTGATATTTTTTTTACTTCATATCTCCATGGAGGTAAATAAACAGTGTAACTAATCTTTTGTTATATTGCTTTTTCAGACTGGCAACAGTGGCATTTTGTTTATATTACTTACCTTTGTGTTTGTACATGTTATTTGTCGACTGTATACTCAAATTTAATATTATACTATATAAAATTAAATTCATGTAATTTAATTCAATTAATATCCAATTCATGTATAAATTATACACAATGAAACATGAAAACTATGAATGTGATCCAAGCGATCAAGTTCCAAAGACACATTATTTGAAAATTACAATTTTTAGAGGGGGCAGGGGAGAATAGGTGGAATGGTTTGAAAATATGCAACCAATGACCTTATTGAGAGTGGGAAACACTCATGCTAATCATTTGGGTGAGTTGATGAAGGAGGGAAAATGGTGCTTTCTCCAAAAACTGCTATGGGGAGCAAAAAAAGTCATTGCACCCGCCACCCTATTGTATGCACCGCACTGCAGATATTTTAAACTTTCAAACACGTAAGCGACGTTATGCTTCTTCCTGAAATTACAGTACTATAAATAATATTGATATAACATTTGTAACTAGTATATATAGAGATCAGTGGCCTCAATGCCAGCTCTGCAAATCACATTTTAATTTTTAATTTATTACATTTAATATTTTGAAACTTTCAATCAGCAGTTTCTTTTTCTTTGATGTTAGTTGTAATGATAATGTTGGAACGGGAGAAAGAGCAAATAAATATTAAATGAACAGAATTAAAAAATGATATATCAATCATTTAAAGATCAGAATATATCAAAAATGAAACCAGATAAGCCGAAAAAAATATTTGCTCTAAATCCTACTCCAGCATATCACCACAGAACGCATTCGTATAGTATCAGCTCATTACGCTGAAGTAATAAATCTAGCACTTAAAAAAGAAAGTTGTTGAAAGTTAAATTTAATCTGAAATTCAGTATTACTAAAAGTTGTTTAATTATTATTATTTAATTACTTTATATTTAAGAATTGATATTTTTAATGTTAAGTTGATGCTGAAAACTTTTCTAAAATTAAGCTGTTCAACGAAGTTAAAAATTAATGCTTGAATCTTAAATCATTTGAAAAAGAAATAACATAAAAGGGAACTCACCCCAAAATCAGAAATGACCATAGAGATTGTAGCCAGTGAAACAAAATATTTTTTATTGACATATTGATCATTATTTTATAAATAAACTGAAGCTTCAAATCTTATATAAAATAGATATAATTAATTGTAGTTTTAGTAGAATGACATTATAATTTTTATATTGTCATATAAACAGTTCAGAATGTTTTGTAAAGAAATTAAATTTATGATGCTGCAACAACACATGAAGATATTGTTCTAAACACTAACAGTTCGTCGATGATGATGATCAGTCCGTAATATTAAAGTCTATAATTAATCTATTGCACTACTAACTAGAAGATATCGATCAGCTATGGAGCAAAGTTTTTTAGAGGAAATCGAGAGTTTTAAAAGCCCAGATGAGTCCTGCTAACACGAAAATAAAGGAGTCTTTCAGATGAACCTTGTAAAAGATTAAGAAAGGTTTTGATATTTTTTTAAGTGACATTTTTTCGACTAACTCTGCCGACGCCTCACTCTTTCTGCCGAGTCAGCAAGAGAACCGCTACTTCGCGTTGAGTTTTATAAGGATAAAATTAGTCGATTATCGCTACCGAAAATGAAGAAGAATCTGCAATTCGGTGCATGTCACTGAAGACTAGAAACAGTATGAAAGCTTTCTTGAAGTGAAGTATTTTGGCCTATATCGGGCAACACCTCACTGACACTGCGAATAATATTGAAGAACAACTATTTAGAGAAACTAAATTGCTAAGTATTAGAATGTTGACTTATTATGCGGCATCTTTAACTTGAAAATGTTTAGAATAGTCTTCTTCCACATGCACATACTATAGATCTTCAAAACTTACGCCAAATATTATTCATAGAATTATGGTGAATAAAATAATAATAAAAGAGATCTGTCCATGAAGATCACTGTCTTATACTTCTTATGAAGTCGTAACTAAACTGCTTTCACACCGCCACAAATATTATTCATAGAATTATGGTAAATAAAATAATAATAAAAGAGATCTGTCCATGAAGATCTTTATACTTCTTATGAAGTTGTAACTAAACTGCTTTCACACTGCCAGAAGAAAAATTCGGGAACTCTGCATTCCAAAATCAGTCATTAAAATGCACCCAGCCTAACGGCCTGACACTGCTTTTTTTTAAGTACCGTCCTACATGGTTCCGAGTTTGTTAAAAACCAACTCTTAAATTCAAACTAGCGACTTTCTTAACTGACACCAGAAGTTAAGAGAGCCAATCAGCATGGCGAAATATTCCTCTTCTTCAGCTTAACCGCCTTAATCATGACCGTAGCCTAGAAGAAAAACTAAAAGAAGCAACTCAACCCCGCATGAAGCGGAAGAAATGAATTTCCATGGCTTACGAGAATGTTCTAGAAGGAACTTCAAACCACCTTTTCCCCACCGAAGATCGCATTCATAACCTTGAGTGCCTACATGAGTAACCCCTAAACAAAAATGGATGACGAATAATAGCTATGTTGTTGTTGACGCTACTGAATCCACTCAAATCCAAAATGGCTAGGTGCCGTTCTGAAGCTGCGATATGTAAACATGGAAATTAAGAAAAATGTTTAAAAATGTATATCTGCCAAGATTTAAGTTGAATTTTGCTAGAATTTTGGCAGAATACATAAAAAAAATTGTTTAATCTTTTGTACTTATGTTAGAAAAGATCGTGATATGATCGCAAGACTATGTCAAAATACAACGGAAATTTTGTATTTTCATCCAGAGACTTAAATGAATGATTTTATTTTAATTTCAAAATGATTATTGACGTTAAAAAGTGATTTAAATACATAAAGTAAATTTAATTTATAATAACATATTTTAGAAGAATATTTAAAAAAAAAAAAAGAAAATATTTCGACTGTTTAAATAATTACTATTAAATAATTAATTTGAAAGTTAATTAATATTATTAAATCATTTCATATTGGTTAATTATGATTAAATAATTAATTTAAATAAATTATTGAAAACATTAATTTTAAATGCAGAAATTGTATGCATCATAAAATTAGTATTACTGCAAGTAAAATTTTCAGTATATTTTATTCTTAGGAGTATTACAGGAAATATAAATACATATACTAGTACACTAAAACTGTGCTTTTATAATATGAAGCGGGGGGGGGGGGGGGGGGGGGAGAGGCTCTGCTACACTCAATCACCTGTTGTCTCATAATTTAATAATAACAATTCTTTACAGTTTTTGGTAGCTTTAATCTCCTATCTAAAATAATTAAAATGATGATTTTGTGATAATGGTGCAAATGATTGGTATGGACAATTAAATCTTATAAATATTTTATTAATTATTGATAATTATAATTATTCAATTAATTTTAAAAAGACTACTTCAGCTCATAATTTTTAATGGCTATGCAACTGCATAACACATAATAAGTAAGCAGTGCCGCAGTGGTCAAAGAGTGATGCAGAGATTAATTACTGTAAAATCCCAAAAGTAAGCCCCCCCTCCCACTTTTAAGCAATTTTGATTTTCTTTTCCATTTCCAAATATAACCCGACCTCCCCCCCCCCTCACATACAAAAAAAATTTTATGCACAAAAAATTTATTTTAAAAATCCAAGGGAGGCAATTTTCATTCTTTTGATATTTTTGACAGATTTCCACTTATGTTTTTATATGATGTTAATGAAATCCTTCCTCTCACATGAACTGTCTGTTTCCCTTCTATGCCCTCTCTAACATAAAAAGTTTGAAAACTTGAGAATCTTAAATCCTTCTGTACTTCTTTCTGCTCACTAGTAACGTAACAATTAGTAAAAAAATCAATCCTCTACACTATAGGTATCCTCCTACCCCCCTTTCCATCCAAAATTTATTCATCTTCTGCCTCAGCATATAAAGTTTAAAATCTTTAAAACTCTTTATAAAAAAAAATTATGCTCTATTTGTTGCTCTCTACTAACAATAAATAAATAATCAGCCATTTAAATTTTCTCTTTACCACCAAGATGTCTGCTTCTGCTCTTTTGCCTCCCCTCAGCAAAAAAATATTTAAAACTCTATTTAAAAAATATATCCTGTCTTACATGTTGCTCTCTAGTAAAAATAAGTAAATAATCAATTGTATAAATTACCCTCCACTCTCCTTCCTTCCCTCCCTCTCCTCTCAGGATACGAAGCTTAAAATCTTTATTAAAAAATTTGCTGTCTAGTAACAATAAATAACTAATCAATCATTTCAATTATCGCTTTACCACCAAAATGTCTGCTTCTTTCACTTAGCTAACCCCTAAAAAAATCACTTAGCTAACTCCTAAAAAAAAAAAAAAAAATTAAACTATTTATTAAAAAAAAATCCTCTGTCTTCTTTGTTGCTCTCTATTAACAATAAATAAGTAATGAATCATCTAAATTACAAACTCCTTCCATCGAAATTCGATGGGTTAATTTAGGTGGTAGGTTGGAGTTATTTATTTTTAATGTAGAGTATTTAATAAGTCTGAAAAGAAGTTTAAAATTAAAATGTTATAAAGGTTAAACTATGCATTTTTGGTACCAGAGGGGGGGGGGCAAAGGGGGAAACAGTAATTTTGAGAGCAGATTTATATAATTGATTATTTGTTGTTACAATAAAATAAGAAATAAAGAAAAATATTTAAAAAAAAAAAAAATTGTTGAGTGGGGGGAGGGGCAGAATTTTACGGTTGAATTTATTTTTATTTTATTTAATCTGACGAAATACGGAAAACTTGCTCTTTTTTTAAAATTTTACAATTTTACAGATTTTTAATTTTATGCGATGCATTTGGAGGGGGGGGGGGGATCTTCATGAGATAAGGTTGGGGAGGGGGGGGGGCAGGAGGAGAGAAGCAGAGATTTTAGGAGGTGGGGTTAATTTAGGTGGTAGGTTGGATCGATTTATTTTAATATAGAGTATTTAATAAGTCTGAAAAGAAGTTTAAAATTAAACTAGTCGTTGGGGGCCACCGTAATACTTACCCATCATGGATATGCATAATGTAAAATATTAAAATAAAAATGTGTAAACTACTTATAAAATGCATTGCAATTCAAATAAAATCGTGGCTTGATGACGTCACAAACTTTAAAGGCTCGATTACTGAATTGCTTGAAAGAGGTTTTTCCTTATAACTCCAAAAATAATAATCCTATTAACTAGCGGTTTATTGCATCTGATTAAGCGTCAAATTTCCAATTAAAATATATCTTTGAAGTGAAATTTGGATGAAATACAGGGTCATGAAAAATCGAAGAGTGTGGAAAATAGGATTCCAAATATCTCGGCAACTAATTATCCGATCGACTTCATGCTTTATTCAAAATTTATGTTTTTTTATTGTCTTTTATATTCATTTCTTAAAATAAACAATTTCGAAAATTTTTATATACCTTTCATCAGAACGAATATTTCGAGAGTCCGAAAAAAATTGTTCCGGTTAATCGAGGTTATTGAAATGAAATAGGCTTCTTCCCATTATTACATACTAAGTACATACCAAATTGCAAGTCTCTATCTCAATTTTTTCGGGAGATAGAGCGTTTACAGACACACACACAGACACACACACAGACACACAGATGGACGGCAAAATTTTTTTTCTAAAAATATGTTTTTCGGAATCTCCAGTGTCTGAAACGTGTAAATCCGTCAAAAAAAAATTTTCGATTTTCAAAACGATTACAAGACTTACCCTATACTACGTATGATGGGTAAGTAAAAGTATAAAGGTTAAACTATGCATTTTTGGTACCAGAGGGGAGGGGGGCAAAGGGGGGGAAACAGTAATTTTGAGAGCAGATATAGATTGCTTTTAGATAGATAGTACTTATTGTTACAATAAAATAAGAAATAATTTTTTTTTTTTTTTTTTGTGGGGGGGGGGGGGGGGGCGGCAGGATTTTAGGGTTGGGAATTTATTTTTATTTTATTATTATTTTAATCTGCCGAAATACAGAAGATTCTCGCCCCTTTTTTATTTCTAAATTAATGATAAAAACAGGTTTTTAAATGGTTTTTAGAAAAAATCCCGATTATAAGCCCCCCTCCCAAATTTAACCTTTTTTGATTTTGAAAAAGGGGGGGGGGCTTACAATCGGGATTTTACGGTAAACATACATAAAAGTAATACAATTTATCAGAAAGTACTCAGGTAAGTAAACTAATAATTGTTCGTACCTCTTGAGCACTTTTAGAACGAGATTGATAACTCAATGATGTAACAGGGCCCTTGCGATACAATATTCTTGGACTAGATACTGAAGCCTCGGGTACTTGATGCCTGGAGCATTTCAAACACACAAAGCATGGGTCTGAATCAGGCACAGCTTGAATAATAAACATGACCACACCTTTAAATATTGAGGGAGAAAAATCAATGAGATTTTCAAGATTTAGCTGCTGAAACATAACAGGAAATAGAAAAGATATCTTATACACAATATGTAATAAACTACAAGAGTTTATATTAATTTTCAATGAAAAGAAAATTTTCTGAGTGTTGAAAACTTTGGATTTATCCCATGAAGTTTCTCCAAATCCTTATGACCAAGATTTTTCCTCTTGATATTCCCTGATATCTATGTTCTCCCTGAGGTATATAAGCACTGTGCATTACGATCTTATTCAATGTAATTACATCATTCTAAACCAGGGTTGGAAAAAAACATGTTTTTTTTCAAAAAAAAAAACAAAAAACGTGTTTTTTTTTTGTTTAAAACATGTTTTAAACGTTTAAAACGTTTTTTTCTCATTCAACAGCACAATTTTGATTAAAGTGAGCAAAAATTAATAAATTAAATATAAAGAATGAAAATATTTTTAAAAAACAGTAAGGAAGAAAAAAATTATATAATAAATACCAACATTAATTAACAATTTTTTTATTCTAAACTAAAACATTTAATTATTAAGTTCTTTAAAAATAGTAACAAGTTTGGCAGCCTTATCAAACACCTAACTGATTTCTAGTTTTGTTCTGCACAAAGCCAAAAGTAGAAAACACTCTTTCTAAACCAGCAGTACAGCATACAGCTGCTTGTAATTGTTTTATGATCTGCATGACATTTTTATCGAAGTGTTTTTCAAGGCTTATCTACCAAGATAAAAGTGTTATTTCTACAAAATTGTCCACTTTATTTGATTCTTGAGTAGCGAATTTATGATTGGTAACTGACAGCATAACATTTTTAGGGTTTCATTCATCTCACGAAACCCTATTCGTCCCACTTCTCTGTCTGTTCGTCACAGAGCCAGTTCTCAGAAACTGTATAGCTAACAGACTTGAAATTTTGTGTACTTACAGCTGAATACCTACTGTCACGCTGAAAATCATAACATTTTGAAAAAATCATTATTTTAATATAGAGAGATAAAAAACTAAAAATCTAACAGCCTTTTCCTATTCAATTTAAACATTTTTCGTTATAGCAGTTGCCAACAATTTAAAAATCAACAATAAAATTCTTTCTACAATAATTAATTTTGTGTTGAAAGATTTCCACGTGAATTTAATTTGTGAATTGTCACATTGTGTCATTATAAACAATAAACATGTTTTAAACATTGTTTTAAATGTAATGTTTTAAACATGTTTTAAACAGCTGTTTTAAACAAAATGTTTTAAACGTAACAACCCTGTTCTAAACACAAAGAGAAAGAAAGTGTTTACATAAAGAAAAAATCATGTTACATTTAATTAATAAGCAGAATCAAACCACAAAAACAATGCATATAGATAAAAGGAGCTACTACAGGGCTTGAAATTCAAACTTCCCAAGCAGGGGAGTTTCCTTCGCAGCATTTATAAATGGAGAGGAGTTGAACTGTTTGGAAGGGAGAAAAATAATCTACCCCCACTATTATTTTATATGCTATTTGAAGAGTTACATTAATACAGGCATGACAAAAAGAATTGAAAAAAAAAATGAAATTGTAATGATAAATGTTGGAACGGGAGAAAGAGCAAATAAAAATTAATAAAACAACTTAAATATTGATACATCAATCTCCTAAAGATCGGAATATATCAACAGGAATAAGTTGAGCCTATAAGTGTGTGATCTAAATCCTACTCCAGCACATCATTACAGGATGTACTCGTATAGTGGTAGACATTCACGCTAAAAATAATGAATCTAATACTTAAAAAGAAAAAAGATTAAAAGTTAAATTTAATTTGAAATTTAGTGATACTAAAAATTATTGATTACTTTATATTTAAGAATTGATTTAATTAATGTTAAGTTGATGCTGACAATTTTTCTCAATTAAGTTATCCAACGATGTTGAAAAATTTATGCTTGAATCTAAATTCATCTGAAAAGGAAAAATAAATATATGACTCACCCCAATATGAAATTGACAGAGACAGAAGTAGGCATCTTACATGAATTTTATTAAACTTGTAATCACTGAATAAAACACAAGATGGAAGTTACTTCACACTTGATAATAAACGATGAATAACATATTTACTAACACACAATATTTTTTTATGCGTTATTCAGTTCAACTCATATTTCCCTAAAAAAATGATGATCTCTAAACTAAATGAAAATATTATTAATGAAGTTGAAATTGAATAAAGCTGTAAATTAGAATATTGATTTTAGATTTATGAAACACTCAAGTTTAGTAGAAGTTACTTCAGAATTTTAAGTGTTCGTAATTGTGGATTTACTCTGGAAAGATTTAAACGACGAAAGTATTTCTCAAAGTTCTTTGAGCAGGTCACGATCTGAAACGATGATTCGTAGAATGATTCTAAAAGTTCTTTGAGATAATTTCGTATGAAATTCTAGGCGAATTTGGCCGGGTGCAGCGCCTGGTGGCCATTACTACCCTCTTGGTTCTTATACTTTTTCGGAGGCAGAGAAAAAATTGTGAAAAGTAATTAAAAGTAAAGTTTAAAAAGGCATAATTTAATACAGTTGATAAATGAAAATCACTTAGCTGAGATACGTTATATAATGGAACTATTATTGACACATGACACTAACATTCCAACAAAACAAGAATGACAACTGAAGCTTGAATGCACAGGAGTTATATTCATATGAAGGATTAAATCGGCCAACTTAGTATAAACATGATATTCATTGATGCTAGGAAATATGTTGATTTTATAGCAGACATCTCAAGAGAAACCATCAGCGAAAAACGATATAAAAAACGTGATGGAAAAGTTCCCGTACGCTGTCTTAAATCATTCAGCATGTAAAAACCGAAACATCCCTCTTGCCTTCCTAAGACTAACATGAAAAATATCCTGGAAGCAATGAGAAAAATGGCAAAAACATCACACACTCTTTGTACTTAAAAAGTTCACTTTAAATGTGACATCCTTCAACAATGCACAGAAAAATAAACAGATGATTTTTACTCCAGAGCCAGCGGGAACAGAGAAACATAAACAGTTCATGGCTTTACCGGGAAACTAGCAGAACAGATGAATAACTTCTAGACTTTACTAAAATGGTCATTTAATCAGAGAAAAAGGATTTAAGCTTGACAAAACACTCTCTTAATAATGTTTAACTTTAAACTTGCAGCCCTTGGCAAGTGAACGAAACTAACTTAAAATATACCAGATGACACAGGAGAGAAATAAACAAGCAAGAGAGAGAGTCTTCAAAGTCCACAGCTTATATCTAAATCAGATATGCCGAAAAGTAACTTTGATGCAACGCCCCCAATTGTCGGACGCTGATTGGTGGAAAAGAAGGCATGTCGTCAATTGTTGACACGAGATGCGATAGCCAAAGTTAGCAATGGCATCTAGTGGCGATTGCTAAACTAAAACCAGTTAAATAGAAAGCAGGACAATTGAAGTGTGAAGACAGATTTGAAGAATTAAATATATTGGAAATGTTGAAATAACAACGTAAAAACGATATAGGTACTTTTCGGTTAGCCGGGCACCAGTGATATGTATACATGTATATGCACACACACACATATACACATATCTATGTATACATATAGATACATACACATATATATACATATATGTATGTATATACATATGTATTTATATATGTACATATATCACTGGCGCCCGGTTAACCGAAAAGTACCATGATATAAATAAATGAATAAGGAAAAAAGACTTAAAAGAAGAAATAAAAGTAAAAAGCTTTTAGTTTTTCAGGCAAAATTATCTACATTGATATAGGAAACAAGGTATTGATAAATAGAATAAAATATTGGAAATGAAATTGGTAACTAAAGAATCGGTAATTGAAATAAAGGTCAAAATAAAAGTATAAGTTACCAGAGTGGGAATAAATCTCCAAAAGTGTAATACAGTAGAAAGCCACTAATCCGCAAAGCTTGGTTCCAAGTGTTGTGCGGATTGGAGGCTTTTAGCAGATTACAGGCCATGTCTATTTAATCTTTGTTTACATTTTTTTTTAATTCTTATTTTGAACAAATTTAGATTGCTAATACTAAAAAATAAATAAATTACACATTTTAATATATAGATAGAGTAATAACTATGTAAAAAATAATTTTTTATTTTTTAAATTTTTTAAATATGGCATCAATTGTTGTCTGTTTTAAGACATTTGGTTTATAGTATTGAATTTTATCTTTAAGTAAGAGTTCAAAAGCAATATATATGTATTTTTTTATGTGTTTTTCAATTTTATAATTACGATTTAATGAAAAAATAAATAAATTATAAAATATATTGTCTAAGTAAGGATTTTTTATCATAAAAAAAAAATCACTAAAGCTCAAATTGTATTTTACAAGTATTGTATGAAGAAATGAATATATAATATAATATACTAATTAAATGTGCTTTCATTTTAAACTATAAAGAAGAATGTTATATGATATATAATATTATATATAAAGATAAGAAAAATGTTAAAATTGGTGAAAAAAAATTTCAAAATTCAAAATTTTGTCACCATTGAAGCATTTTTCAAGAATTAAATTTCTTTGTTTACATTCATAAATTGATTGCGGATTAGAGGCCTTTGCGGATTACAGGTTTGCGGATTAGCGGCGCTCTACTGTAATATGTGTACAGGGATGAGAAGAGCTTAAATTTGGTTTCATCAGATAGGTTGTGGGAAAAACTTGTGAATTTCATTGATCTGTCGTGGGAAAATTCCTGCAAAATTCGTCGATTGGGCACGGGAAAATATCGCGAAATCCGTCGGTCGGTCGCGGGACTCTATCATCGCTTCAAGAAACAAATTTCAAAATTTTGGGTGCAAATCCTGCCATACCACCCTGAAATTCAAGACCCCTGAGCTAGTGTGAAAAATTTATTTATCTGGTGTGTGCATAGCACGACCGGTATACGGTGCCGAAAGCAGCAGGGACCCGATCCGGACTTTCGTTCGGTTCAAGGTTTATCATATTCAAGGTTTTACAAGATCCGAGATTTTCTACAATTCAAGGCACCGATGTAAATTAGGGGCCCGGTAGCGGACGAAACCAGCTAGTAGGTACAGTAATCTTCAGTTTGTAAAGTCAAGGGAAATGACAAAATAGCCTTATTTTTTATTTTTTTTTTTTAATGTTAATATGCTGTAAATATTTTTATTTTGTTGTGTTGTGATTAATAAACTAAGTGTCTTGTTAATAAGCTACTCACTTAATCTTTCCCACATAATTCTAAAGTTTAATGAGTAATAGAATCAGAAATAGAAAAAAGTTTAGTATAGTATTATTCAACTTAATTATATGTATGCATAAATGATGACTAATAGTCGAATAAAAGAAAAATGACATCGCCCCCGTACCTCTTCCTCCAAAAAAATATTGTTAAACTTGTTCTTTCAATAAAAGGTAAAATTTACCTATGCATTTAAGAAAATAATTATGGCTTAGTTAATTTTTTTTTTTATGCTAAAAAATATAAATACTACATGAAATAAAAATACGATAATTACCCTAATAGATACATTCTTGAAATAAAAGTTTAAAAAATGCAACAGCAATCATTTTTTCACAAAATTCTACTGGCATCCTTTTTAGTAAAAACTTTTTTTTTTTTCATTCAATAATTTAAGGTTATTTTATATTGTCTCAAATGAAAATAAACATAATATAATTTATTTGATATTACTTGAGTAATAATAATAAGAAGAATCAAATATATAAAATATGTAATAACGTACAACATAAAAAATACTAATTTGTAATTAAAGTAATTAATACAAAAGTTAAAACCACTCAGCTACATTATAGAAGTACATTTTATAACTAAAATTTTATTCATTATTTTAAGAGACATTTCACCTAATTGTTGAGAATCCAGTTGAGTTTTTAACACTATGGAATCCAATATATCTAACCACAGCAATACATAACTTTTCATTTAGATTTTCAATCTGCTACTCGCTGGCAATCAAACTTGATCAGTTTTTTCATCAGTAAAATTAAAAGCTGAATATTATTATTATTTCTAAAAATATTTAAATGTCTTATTGGTAAGTACAGAGGCTAAAGTGGAGGATTCATGGGATCAAGATTTCCTACTGAAATAAAAAGTTTGAAATGTGCTTTTTATGGGAGAAAAAAAAAGGAACATTTGTTTTTACATCTATACTTATATAAATAATTTCTTCACATCAAGTTTCTTAAAACTGAAAACGATGATGTATTTTATTTATTTAAGCTATGTGGTACGTCAAATCAGTAAATCTCTATCAATTTAAATATTTTAAAATCAATATTTTAATTATTCCAAATTTAATTCATTTATTATTATTCATAACTTCGAATGTAATTAATAATTTTTTCATTTTAAAAATTTATTTCTTAAATATTATCTTAATCTTATTTATTACATTTTAAATTCTCCATCTCATTGTAATATTACTTTTCTTAATTATTATTCTATTCCTAAATATTAAATTTCAACTTCCATTCTCAGTTATATAATTTTCTGATTCTGTCTAGACGTAAAAATATTCTCTTTTTTTTTTTTTCCCTCTCCAAGTCAAAGTTTTTAAGTCTAGTTAACAGCTGCATATGGGGTTATTGACTTCACCCATATCATTGCCGTTCATGAACACAGAAATGGTTTTGGCGCGATCTGCTGATCGATAATGGAGCTTTCTTATTGACTTATCTAGCAGTTGGCGACTCTTAACTGCACCCCCTTGCTCTTTGGTAAGAAAAAATCATGTGAGACAGATGTGTCTCTCGGCATCCATAAAATTTTGGGCCGACCGTTAAAACTACATAGCTTCTGTGGTCGGTAACATTTTTCAATACTTATTATATGGTATTTAAACTCCATCTTAAATACAAATAATATCACTACTTACATTTAAATATATGTTGGCACGGTGCAGATGTGTTAAATGCTTCTAACATCCTGGCATGATCTCAGGAATTAGTAAGAACTATCCATATTTTTTGTCCTTTTCTATGGTATAACAAATCGACTTCGATGATGCTAGATTTCAGTGCACTTTGGGTTAATTCTTATCTTGAGTGGCACAAAAAATTTTATAATCATGATCGCTTTTACACCTTGTAAAGAAAATACTTACAAACTCTTTTAACAACTATGATGATTGAGAGACTGTAATAACCTTTTGGGCAAAAGGAGCATAATAATTTAATTTCAAGAACATTTGCTATATTCTGCACTATATAAAAATATGTAATCTGTAATTTTAAATTAATCTATATACAATTTAAACAATCATAATTTGTATGCATTATGTTGTAAACTTAATAATCTTAAACTGAAAATTATCATTGGGGTATTTTGTTTTGAGAATCTCTGATCAGAAAATTCATATGATATATATATGCTCATTTCAAGAAATACTACATTAATAAAGTATTTGGTTCGTATAATTACTGTCTTTTATTTTGTATTCTATTTTACATTATTATACCTGTACATATTTTGAAAATATTCTATGTGCCTTTGTTTTAACCTAAAAGACAAAGCTTAGTTAATAACTCAAATTCTGGTTAATTGTAGTTTAATAAGTTGAAATGTTCAATATATTACAACAAAATATATGTTAAACAATATGGATAATAAGGCATACAAACTTACGTTAAGTACTTATATACAGTAATTTTAATGTGGTTCAAAAATAAATATAAAATTAATTATGGCACAAAATTTGGTATATTGAAAATATATTTTCAGTGTAGCGGTTATATATTTCAGGTGTTTGTGTTCTACATCAGGTATGTATGTTTATTTATGATTTCACCACGATTTATTAAATTATATTTATTAACGTTCACAATGCTTTTCCTCTTTCTTTTGATACTTCCACTATATAATGTTTTTAGAGATCATTGGCTTATTTGAAATTCATTCTCCTTTTCATTTTGATAATTTCAAAATTTAAATATCTATCATTCTGTAATCCAAATGATTTTTATTTCTACTTCAGAATTAAATAATGTCCCCTTTCTTCTTACTTTTCCCTTTTTAACTATCCCAATATTTAATTTATAATTTAATACCCCCTTTCCCTTTTCTCTTTGTAACACTATGAAAAATCCACTTCTTTTTTATTCTTTAGTCTTATAGGTACACCCATTTTATTTATAATTATTGCAACAAAAATTTCTGACAAATAATGTCAAGTTTAGAGTATAGGTGCAGATTCATGGTCGCCAGTCGCCACGTGGCGACTAAAGTTTTTGCTTTGGCGACTAACTTTCTATGTCTAAGTCGCCATGTGTTTACATGGATGTCCCTTTTTCGCCGAAGGCAGATTTCAACTTTTTTCTTTTAATATGAAATTCGGGTATTCTCCTCCATAATTCAGCAATATTTAGCTCTTTTTTTTCTTTTTTCTATTGTCCATAATTAAAAAATATGATTGAACATAAATGCCACATTTCCACTAATTTGCAAATTTCCCGTTTATTTATATTTTTTAAAATTTGCAATGTCTGCAGAATCGGAAAACAAAATCCTGTTGATATGCGTCCGAATGAACTCTGTGCATAATAAGCCCCAATAATGTACCAGTAATGTGTAATAATATGCCACAATAAGCCCGCGACACAGTAAAATTTGTGCCGAGAAGAGAATAAATTTGTAGCTCTGGGATTTTTCAGACAAGTTCTTGCAGGTACATACAGATATTGGCATGCGATTCTTCCACGAATTAGCAAAACTCCTAGAATTATCATTATTTATTTATTTATTTCTTAAATTTTCGCAAATCAATTCGCCAATCAGTCATGAAAATAAATCTAAAATTTCTTCAGTCGGTCGCGATTTTCGTGAAATCGGTCACTGAAAAATTTTGCAAATTTTGTCAACTGCTCGCCAAATAAAAACACGAATTTCATCAATTGCTGAGGAAATAAAATCGCGAATTTCCTCAATTAGTCTCGGAAAAAAAAAACGCGAATTTCATCAATTAATCTTGAAAAAACCGCGAAGTTCATCAATCGATTGCAGAAAAAAAATTGGGAATTTTGTCAAGGAGTTGTGATAATAAAACATGAAAATCGGCGATCGGTCACAAAAATTTAATTTTTTTTTTGTCTCCATAGGGATTTTAAAACTTCTTTAATAAATCCTTAAAAAAATCCCCTTGCAACAAAAGTTGCAATGAGGCTTATAGCATTCGATCTTTCTCCATCATTCTTGAAAATGTCAGAAATTGTTTATTAAAATCTAAAACCTAAAAGAAAAAAATCTTCTCCGTATTTTTTTCATATATATTTATTTTTAATTTTGATTTTTATAGACATATTTTCTTAAGCAAGTTTCCAAAGTTGAGCATTTATATTCAGCTATGAAAAATCCTTTTATTGGGGGGGGGGGGGGGAGGGGGAAGTTTATTTATAGATTTATAGATAAAAAATCTTTAGAGAATCATTTATTCACAAAATATTCAGGTCTTACTTTACAAAATTTATTCCTACAAACTGTATGCAATTATGGTGGGAAGATTCAATATTGCACTGTTCAAATTTAATTGAGAAAAAAATATTGTTTTTATGTGTTTGTTTCACAATGTGGCCACTGGATTTTTTGGGTTTAGGAGCCACTGGCTCCTTCCAGATTTTGGGAATCTGCACCTATAGTTTAGAGCTTTGTCAAATAAAATTGAAACAAAAAATTTATGAACTTGACAATTTATAAATTTTTAATGATTTAAAATTTTTATTGACAGATTTAGAAGCTGAATTGAGATATGACAAATGGGCCTAAGAAAAATCAAAATCTGTAAGCAATTGGATGTATCAGCGTTCAGTTATCAACTATTTACTTAACTTGAAATTTTACATTCTTCTCATTACAATATGTTTAGTTTAAAAAGGATTTTTCTGCTTAAAAAAAGATGAAGGAACAATGAAAGTTACTTTCATTCAAACTGAAGGTCTTAGATTCTCCACAAAAAAACCTACACCACTGAGTCAACATACATTTGAAAACTTTAAAGGATTGAAAATTCACAATTTAATAATTCAAAATAAGTTCAGGCATAAATCAAATGATACATAAATATCATTTTTAAAGTAGCAATTAAATGATTCAGCATTCATATGTTATCCAATGATCACAAGTCAACATGCAAGATTAAAATTATTATTGTTCATATTTACGATATCTATATTTAATTTAATAACATAATTTCACATAATTAGTTTAATAAAACATCATCCTTTAAATAATGTTTTTGATAATTATAGTTTTATAAACATACATACATTTTGTTGACAGTGCAACTTGTATAATAATTAAAAAATTATAATGCTTTTTTTTCTCTATGTGAAGCTAAGAATTTTTGTATGTTGCAGGGCCCAAAACAAAACAGCTTCAATTAACTATAAATATTTTTTTTTTTCGCTCTCTATGACAAGGAAAATTTTAAAAAAAGGGGGGTTGAGACAGCAAAATATGTAGTACAAAGCATAATAGATGATGTCATTTAGAAATAAATAAGCATGATCAACTACCTCAATTAATTAAAAAAGCAAGTTATCCCTTACATAATCTATAAAAAATACCTTAAAACTACAATTTCGGCTATCTCTTCACTTTCTAAGGGTTTCTGACAGAAGGAACACAATTAAAGTTTTCTGGTTGTTGAAAGAAGAGTCTGGAATAAAAAAGGTATTTTAAGATTTGAAAACAATGTACACTTTAATTTATGGGAAAGAGAAATACTCAAAAGAAATGGAAATAATGTCAAAGATACAGATAAAAAATAATACTCTAAAGAATTATGCCTGTATGCATGCATAGTTAGTAGATTATTTAAAAGCCTTGCATATGTGTCACATATATATAAAGGGCTTAATTTCTGTTTTAGGCACTAATGGGCTGGTTCAAATATGGTGCCTCTCTGCTCTTTGTTGTTTATGTCCAGAAAATTTGACATGATAAGAATCATTATCCATAACCAGGGCTTTACAAATTTGATAAAATCAGGTAGCCAAAAAAAAAAATTCTAGCAGCCAGTAAAAAATATTTACCACCCCCTCCTTCCTCGTCATTAATTTTCAAAAAGCACAAAACTTTTTATGAATTAATCGAGGAAAAATAATAACAGGCATTGTTTAGAATTATTAGTTACATAGTTTAGAAAGATAATATAAACTAAGTTTTCTGATCAAACTTATCAAAATCTTTAAACAAAAAAAAAAAAAAAAAAAAAAAAAAAAACTGTAAAGAGTGAATTAACTGACACGTTCGCAAAACGCTGATTGCCGAATGCTTCAAATGTCCGGATAGTTGAATGCTACAAAATCTATATCTGCGCATCGACGAAATAATGAAGCAGGAAAACAAGTTTAGCCTATTTTTCTGTCGAAGACTTAAATAATTCTGATTTGATTATTTTAAAATTTACATTGGATGAATTTATTTTGCCAAATTAAAAACAAAAGTTAAAAATATTTTTTGTGTGAATATAGTTTCAAAGTTTATTTTTTAATATTGGAAAGGGGGGTTTTTGAGCTCATTTTAAGAAAGCTTAGGTCAATTTTTGTACAAAAAAGAAACAACAATAAAAACCCTATCAGATTAAATAACTTGGTCACCAGATAAAAATATTGGGTCGCCAGTGGCGACCTGGCGACCGTATTTGTCAAGCACTGTCCATAACTAAAGAAATTTCAATGATAGAAAACTTCTAATCATATTTCACATTCCGTACAATGAACCCAGGAAGAGAATTCTGTCAGATCTGCATATATTATGCTGAATGGTTGGTAAGGCATTCACAGTGATAAGAATTCCTGTGCTAATCTCAGAGAAGTTTAAAAAGAAACAAAATTCTTCATTATGTACTGAGCAATATAAATAAAGTTTCCATTATTTGGGAGCACAAATATTTCCTTTTAGTGTGACCATGTGATAATAATAATCACCACTATCTAGAGAACACCCTACAATACTTAGCTTTTTTTTTTTTTTCTCTATTTGCTACAATAAATGCTTTGAGTTATTTGCATTCTTTTAATGAATAATATTTATATAATATATCAGAAACACAAAGTTTAGCATTTATTTTTTTTAACAATATGACAAAAATTAGTCAAAATCTCATTCCCCATCTTGAATGTATTGCAAAGATACAGTAAAAATTGTACTAGAGGAAAGAAGTTGAATTTTGTCTCAGTTTTAGGAAACAATAACTCAACAATTGGACAAAGTTATAAAGAAAATTACTATGCCCAGAGGCAGGCTAGAAAATTTGTAATGAGAAAGTGAAGGAAATCTAATTACTAATTTAGTTTGTTCTTTTAAAATCCCACACTGATTCTCTATTATTATCTAGGAGACAACTAATGAGAACACCTGGAACATCTTATGTCTCAGACGTAGTGAGAAATATGCAAACCTATCATTATTGGGATAGGCTGATATACCAATAGTCCAAAGTACATTTTTAATAAATAAAAGACTTATTCCATATACAGATATACACAAAATTTTATTAAGTAACTTTTCCAGAATTGCATGGAATTAATAGAAACTTAACTAAAAACTTATAAGCTGTTTACATTGCTTACAAAAGAAAAAAAAAAAATACAATGTTTTCTGCACATTGACAGTAAATTATAATGCAAATCATCAATCTTAATATTGCCAAAACATTTCATAAATCATAACATAAGATAAAATGAAATGAAAAAAAAAATTGTTTTGGCAAATTTTATTTGAACAGAAATGGGAAATAAGAATGTTTATAGCTCAACTTAAAAAAAAATCTTGCAATTATGAGAAAGAAAAGAAAAAAGAGAGAGAGAGATTATATTTATGATTAATTTTATTTGGTTTGTAACAAACAAAATACACTAAATGCAATGATAAATATTAAAAATATTATTAAATTAGTAGCAACATTTTCTAAATTAACATTCAATTTTTTTCAAATAGAAATGGTTCAACAGTTTTTCTTTTTTTCTAAACATTCATTAAAAGATAATTGAAAACTTAGAATATATTAGGTAAAAAATCTTAAAATCCAGAGAAATTCAAGAAACAAAAACCTCTGAAGAACATTATTATATTTATGTAAAAGAGACAGAAATATCAATTCAAAATTGAGGAAAGTAAAGTAATACTAAAATACTAATATGAGTCACCCTGATTCGAAGAATTATACAAGCTCTAAAATAAATCCACACCTTTTCATAATCGTATGTTTCAAACATTCCCATTATGAGCTCTTTATTTCACTAAATTTCCCCGTATTATAGGCAGCCCAGCAGCAGAATTTTTTTCGGCAGTCTGCAACACAAGTAGAAACTTTAAAAACAGTCTGCAGAACTAAAGGACAAATGCCGTTTTTCCAATCCCTCTCATTACATTACATGCACTCAACCTCCATATTTTAAAATAGGTTTTTTTTTTTTTTTTTTTTTTTTTTAGTTTTTATCCATAACACAATGAGATTATTTCAATTATTATATAATTATTCTTTTTTCCAATTTCTTTTTTTCTTAAAATGGTGCTCCCATTTATCAGATTTCATATGAGATGGCAAAGACCTATTTGTCTCCTCCTACAATCACCCAGAAATCTGAATCTGTTTTAGTATGTGCACACAGCTTTTTAACAGCCCACACAAAACTGAATGGAGCTAGCTGCTCAAATACAATGCGCTAGTCATCGCTAATTAAAAAAAAATCAATCTTTTGGAGAAAAAGAGTGCATTTGTTTTTACAATGATTATTCTCTTTTTGGTATTATTCGGATGAAAAACTATTTTATTAAATAGAAAGTACTAAATTTAATTCTTAAATAATGCTATTAAATGAAAATTATGCTATTGCAATTAAAAAATTTGTCACATAATCATAAAGAATGGAATATTTCTAAAAATGAAATACCATACATTGCCTTATCAAAAATGATGTTATATAGATTTCCATATTCATATTAACTTCAACAAAATAAATTAAAATTTTTTAAACCTATGTTTTCTATTTTATATGAATCTCTTTATACTAAAAAAATAAAATAAATAAATAATTAATGCTGCTGCTGCCATTGTTGAAATTTTTATGACTGGGGTTATTTTTCGGCTTTTATTTTTTTATTTTAACAAGTGCATATAAAAATGTAAAAACTGGTAGTTCTATCGAAATTTTTTTAATAAAGACGCTGAAGCAGGCAGTTTTTAAATCGAAGAAATATTTTGAGACCTATTTAAAGTTGAAATCAGTCAAAATATTTCAGTTAAAAAAGTTTTATCTAAACTATGCATAACAATTTAATCATCTTTTTCACACACATACTGGACTAAATTGCAATGTGCAGTATCCAATCTTTTTTTTTTTTTTTTTTTTTTTCATTTTTGTCTAATTTTTTAAGTTTTTGTTTTTCAAAATTTCATTATCTCAATAGGGATTTATTTCACATTTCGAAAAAGTCATATTTTGTACCTACTGTTGTCAGGTTCTAAACAAGCTGGAAATTGTACATTAAACGTGACAAATGATGTTCGTTCATACTATAACTAGTTTTACAATGTAAAAAAAAATCATCGTTATTATTTCAGTGAAATGAATTATATCGTCTGTTGTTATGATATGATTAATTTTGTAATAAAATAAGTACATTTTAAATTGGCAATATTTTATCTTTTGTTGACATTTACTGAAAATTCCAGCTTTTTTCAGAACTTGAAATCCATATTTAGACTATTTTTCCTTTTAATATTCATTTCTCCGGAAACATCTGTCCAAAAAACTGTCGGTAGATTATAGGATTGCTATAATTAAACAATTTTAGTATACAAATTCGACTTTTAAATTCAGTAATACGGAAATAATAGGACTCCATCTTAAATATGATGTAATCATCATGGCAACCTAGAATCATTACCTATCATGAAATATCATTGAATTAATTATTACGTATGATAGGATTTAATAGAATGAAGGAAACATTTATTAATGTCTTTTTAAGTTTTGGTTCAATTTTCATAAATTTTGAAACGACCTTAAAAGCTCTGCAACGATTAAATTTCAAACCATTCATTTGGATAGTTTTTGCGCTGTTATATGCAGACAGATGGACAGACCAGACAACGACTATAGGTACTACGTATTTATGTAATTATGAACGCACCTAAAAAGGGCAAATAATATTTCCAAACATTTAACAGTTGAAAAATATATTTACAAATGAATATTAAAAGAGAAGGAAACCTTAAAAAAAATGAAATTGTTACATGCAAAAAGAATTTAATGATGAAAATTACATCATATGTAAAAAGCGAAACAATATTTCCTAACTCTGTTCAATTGACAAATTTTTACATGTGATTATTAAAAGAGAAAGAAAATGTTAAAATAAACAATTTATTACATGCAAAAACATTAAATGGGGAAAAATTACGTCATATTTAGAACAATAAATTGAAAACGTCATATTTAAAATTATTTTCTTATAGCATTTAAAAGAAAACTTTTCTTCTACATTATAAAAGTATGGGAAAAAGCAACACTTTTTTTACTTAATCATTTTGTACAAGCTGATTTTCATATGTGTGAGAGATCTAAGTTAATCAGTCACAAGAACAGTCGCCATGATGGATAGCTTCAGCTGTCGTGAGAGCCACGAATGTGGCTTTGGGAAGTGAAAAACTGGAAGTCCACAGTCAAATTCAAATGAATGACAACCTGATTACAGAAGATGGTCACTGGTCATGGTAATAATTCTAACCTTTCGCAATCAGGTAATCTTTTCTATAAAAACGCAGCAAATTAGCATGCATTTAGAGACTGCGGGAAGTGGGGGGGAGGGGGTGTCTGAATGAGGACATCCTAGTTACTTAAAAAAAAAAAAAAAAAAAAACAATACACACGAAAATGCATATGGGTAGGGCAAGGTCGTAGCCAGAATTGTTTTCCGGGGATAGGGACAATCTTATAGATTTTGAGGTACAATATGTTACTTTTAAATGAAAGTAAATAAATATATTTTTTCTAACTTATTTTCCAAGTAGTGTGTGTGTGGGGGGGGGGGCGGCTCCATCTTTCATCTCAGTTACTGCCTTTGCATAGAGGCACTACAATGTTGTGAGCTAGTGATGACTGTAGCGAAATCTCAAGCCTCACCACTGGTTATTTTGCAATATTGTAGCAAACAAATGGTTATATGATAGGCTTAAAAATTTTATACCTTACCCATCTGCATCATTTGGAAAAGTGAAAAATTGGTCCTAATCGCCAAAAATGCTTTTTATTGTATCAAAATAATAGTAGTTCAAAACATGTAAAAAATTAAAAAACAAATGGTATAAACAAAAAATCCATAATTTTATTTAGCTCAATAAAGCTCATGCATGCCAAATCAATAGGGGTGTGTGACACTTTTACACATAAATTTGTTTTGTACTTAAATTGTTTAAAGCCTAAATTTTTAAATTAAACACAGTAATCTCTTAACATTCGTGAGGGTTACGTTCCACAAAAACCTCGCGAGTGTCAAATCCGCAAATGTTAAATCTATCTCTCTGCACTATAAAAGGAGTAACATTCTATGAAATTTTAATTAAAGTGGTACAGCATTTCAAGAAAACAAAAGGATATATGTATTAACATTTACGTTATGCATAACATATATGTATGAATGTACAAACATATTCATATTTATTAAATTTATTGAATGAAGATAATTCCAATTAACTAACTGGAGAAATAATTACAGCTAAAAAGCATAGGGTTTTTTTTTTTTTTTTTTTTTTTAATAAAGTAATTTCGACTCTCACTGTATTCGCAAAGAGATGATAATGTATGCAGCTTCAGCTCAATCTCTACAAGAATCTGCACAAGCACATTTTAAATTAATAGATTGAAGATGCTTATAACTTACCACTTCTAATATCCCCATTGCAATGAGTATTCTTCTGCTGTTATTATTTGGTTTTCCTACAACACTCGCTCCTTTTTCAGTAGACAACTGAAAATTGATTTGTAAATACATACTGAAAAAATACAGGGGAAACAATCTTTAACCACTGTAAATTCTGAAAAAGCAAAGATATAATTTTAAAAAATCGCGAATAATCAAGTCAGATTCTCGTGAAAATTAAGTTTTCTGCATTTTCAAGTTCGCAAATAATCAAAACTCGCGAATGTTAAGGTATTACTGTATTTTTATGTTTACCTAACATTTATCTGTCGTATCGTAATATAGCAGCACTGATTTTCTAAATCATCATTTTCATACTTAAAAATTATTATTTTTATGTTATGACACATAGAAATTCTCTTTTTTAGACATGAAGCTGATGTTTCAGAAAATCGATGTTGCTATATTATGATAGATAAATGTTGGGTAAACATAAAAATACTTAATTTAAAAGCTTGGGCTTTAAGCAATTTAAATACAAGCTAATTTTTGTGTAAAAGTGTCTGACACGTCCCCATAGATTTGGCATTCACTAACTGCCTAAACATGATTTCTGGTTAGAAAGTATATATATATAAAATAATAATAATAATAATAAAATAAAAATAAATGAAAAAATAAAAAATT
The DNA here is from genome assembly GCA_963931845.1 of Maratus michaelseni. Lineage (NCBI taxonomy): Eukaryota > Metazoa > Arthropoda > Arachnida > Araneae > Salticidae > Maratus > Maratus michaelseni. Next base: position 408,741,697 of record OZ007590.1, on the reverse strand, counting down.
GTGCACATATATGCACTTTTGGTGATACAGACCAGAAAAATTCCATGCATATATATATGCTAATGATGCAAATGGGTTAAAATTTATTTAAAAAATTATCAAAAATCAATAAATTAAGATTTTGTCCTAATCAATGGAGTAAAGAGTGAAATTGAGTGACATATTTAGAGGCAAAGATATATGCAATCAAAATGAGAGTGCAGGTCACAACATTTAGTAAATCTTGGGCTTAGTATTACTGATGTATGGAAGGAGACACATGCAATCATTACAAGAGAAGGAACAGCACTCTTTGACCTGTCATATTGCAGATATACAAGATAAATATGTACACAGCCAAGGAACATCACTGCATATCTGGGTAAGTAATGTGGTAAAACCAACAAAAGCTTGAGATATCTGAGAAATTATTTCTTAAAGTAGTCATTAACCATTAAAGACCTCAAAAATTTATTTATATTACATAATTTGCCAATTTTCAGTAATACCACTAGACTTTTGGAATCTCAATTTTTTTTGCACTTCCAAAATCTGTTTTAGTGGAGTTTTTTTTTAGTAATAAGAAAAAAACCCAAGATATTTATTAGAAAATATGTCACCTCTACGATTACTAAATAAAGTTTCATTCCTTTTGGCAATAAAAGGAGGTTGGCAGTAATACACATTCCTTTTTGTTAACATTTAGATCACACAACATTTTAATAGAAAAATGAAAAATTACACAACTCCCAATACAAAAACGACCAATATAATAGTTACAAGCTACAAATAAAGTTACATAAAAATCAATTTTTGAATTTAATATAGTAGCTTCTGATTATTTGGGGCACCATTTAATTGGGGCAAAATGTTTAAGGACGGAATAGCGAAACAGCATTAACTTTACTTCCGATAATTGAAGCAGCCGCTTCATCAGGACAAATTTTAGTAGAATTAATGTGTTCCAATTAAACAAAATCTACTGAATTTTTGAAAGAATGATGTGTCCACAAGCAAGTTGATAAGGATACGGCAAACCTTTGGGAAAAAAAAGCACCTTTTTCTCCCCTCAAGAACAATTATCACCATTATCTTAAAGTCCTGCGTCCTATTCAAATCAATAACCAGATTCAGAAAAAATATTTTCAGCTAAAATACGATAATCTTGAGAAAAAAAAAAAAAAAAAAATCTTCAACATATCAGGTTTTTGGACTACACTAAAAATATCAAAGAAATTCTTAAGAAACAGTACTTGCCAGCTATGTATTATGCAACAATTTATTGCTACATACATATGGACAAATTCATCATTATATATATATATATATATATATATATATATATATATATATACAGTCCTCTAGTTAAAAAAATATAAGAAAATAGCAAATACTAATTAGAAAAACAATTACATATCTTAATATATCAGCTATCTAAAGAAATTATGACAAAGTATCACTTACAGGTGTCCATTAAAGTAAATAAAACAAGCTATATTTTAAAAAGAAAACTTTCAGAATATATATATAAATTAATGCAAAATAACACACATAAGTAAGATAAAAACAAAGTTCATAAATTAAGAAATATATATTATACATCTATACATTTGCAGTTTCCCCCAGGTTTAAAAAAGGCAGGGGGCTGCTGGTGAGGAAAGGGCACTTTTTGAATTCTTGAAGGAACTTTTCAGATTCTTAAGGGCACTTTTTTTAATTGTTAAAGGTATTCTTTTGGTTTTTAAAGCCACTTTTGATATTTAAAAGTCAAGGCACTCTTTTCAAGACAACATGGAGTCAATTTTTACTATGTAAGCACATTTTTTAATGGAAAAGGTAGAAAGGACACTTTTTTCACTGAGGGGCAAGAAGAGTGCTAATTATTTTTAAGAGGGGCAAGAAGGGTGCTATTTTGTAAACCAAAGGGCAGGCAGGGAGCAGCACCCTTCTAAAACTGTCTGAGGGAAACTCTGCATTTGAATAAACAAAAATCAAAATATTCATGACAATATCAAACATAGGAGGAAAGATTCAAAAGTCAAATGATTTTAAATTAAAATTTATTAGAAAAAAATGCAAAATATATAAAAAGAAGAAAAAAAGTAGGCATACCACATTTAGCAGCAAAATCGCTGTCCATAAATATATTCTTTTATCTTTAATACCTGGTAAATATAAAATATTTTTAAATAAACATAAACTTTTACCAAACATACAAAAGTTGCAGAAAAGATACTAACTGGTAAAAATAAATGAGCATTTTAAAATATAAACTGCAAATAGTTTTTTGTAAAAAAAAAAAAAAAAAACTAAATACTCTAAAATAAATTTATTTTACTATTACAAATAACAACTTAGGCAGCTAGACTTGCTCCCCCTAAATATAGAAATAGCCTAAGAATAAAGATAGAGAGCAGCAATATGCTTTTTCAGAGCGTTCCATATTCATTCAGAAGTAATTATGTCCAGAAATCAAGATGATCATACTCTTTGCTGCTAAAGATACTGCTGTTGACTTGTAATCACACACTGGATAGCATAAAGGTGCATAAGGTGGCATCTAGGTATCAAAGACATAATCTGTAATCTTGAACAGTCAATCTGCAGTTTCTTTGCTGACTAGGAAGTTCATCGTGAAAGTCGGTTATCGTAGCCAAAATGCAAGCTGATTCTGCAAGAGACAGACATTGCAAAACAGCCCGATAACCAACCCAAAATATGAATGTGTGTTCCTAATATAAGTACCTGCAAAATTATAGCTATCTTGTTTGCAGGTTTTCTGTGTTCTTGGTCTTGTATCCTGTCAAATGATGCCTATTCATTCAGTTTTCTTTTTCAGCATTTCTGATGCGATTGGATTTTGCTGTTTGCAGATCTTTTGTTGCCATTCCAGCTAGTCTGTTCATAGATTTTTCGTTGCAAGTCTAGCTATCCTATTTGTAGGTTTTTCATTATTGATCAAGTTTTCATTTTTTTTTTTTTTTTTTATTTAGAAAAAAAATACAGTAAAAGATCTTTATAACACAAACCTAAAAACGTGAGGTTGTGCATTATATAGAATTTTGCATTATAGATCACATTTCATGCATCATTAAACTTACCTTGTAAACAGGGCCAAATAGGTCTAAAACATATCAAAATACAGTAGGGAATCTTTATATTACATTCCTTGTTACCAGGAGTTGTGCAATTATAAATTTTAGCATAATATAGATCATTCCGTGCATTATTAAATTTACTTTATAAGCAACGGTTCAAATATACGTGAAACAAATCATTTATTATAATGCTCATTTTCAAAAATTTTTATTGTAATTTATTCATTTAAAACTCTGAATTAAGGCATTAAAGTTGCATTACAGTCAATGGGAACAAATAGTTTCAAGCACATTTTAATGATGTTACACCATTTCAAACATAATGAAATTGACATGCATTTATGCTAAAACATGCATTCCCTAGAATGTGAGATGCAAAGCATTTATTATTCATTTACAGAGCCACACAAAAGAATTCCATTACATAATGGTCTACAGGGAAAAACTGTTTGCAGCATATTTTAATTATGTTACACTATTGCAAACATAATGAAATTAATATACATTACTGAGGTTTACTGGAAGATACTTGCTGTAGAATATGATGTGTATAGCATTTATCGTTCAGTTACAGGGGACACACAAAATATTTTGCATACACTACTGTAGCCGAAGTACTTTCTATTAGCGATGATTGCTGGAAGTATGTGTTGAGTTATGGTTTGCGTTTTTAAATTTAATTAAATTGTTGCATACTAAATAGTGTGTATAAATACTATAGATCAGTGGCACCAACTTTTGAAAAATATGGGGTGGGCTCAAAAAATTTTGAGCAAAATGGCACGGCCGGTTTTATTATTTTTTATGTTATCCATGAATTATTTCTTGTAATTTTATGTATTTTGTAAATAAGTGCATTAATATTTACTATAATACGATAAATATGATTCCAAATTAAAAACGCAAAAAGCAAAACATTTCATTCACTTAAGGATTTTATGAATGTCAGGGTTAGGGCATTAAAATAGACAATGTTCACTCACTGACTTATACTTACTGATCAAATATACAGGAAATATATCTTTCGATAGAAATCTAATAATTACATGTGCACTTTTAGTGCTCTTGTGTGTCTGTTACGGATGTCATTACAATATTTCAAACAAAATGATCTGTTGAACATCAACAGAATGAAATTTTGTTTCAGAGATTAAAAAAAAAAATTATAAATAAGTACATAGTGAAATAAAACAAGGAAAATTGGGTGGGCTAGGAGAAGAAATTATTGGGTGGGCTCGAGCCCCATGGGCCCATATAAGTTGGCGCCACTGCTATACATCATATACAGAGCTATACAAAAGAATTTGTTAGCATTACTGAGTATGAGTGTGAATTGCTTAAAGATGGCTTTTAATTGAGCTACGCATTTTCAAGAATAACTATATTTAGTACTATATTAAGAGATGTTTGTAGAATATAAATAAAATCACTTACAAGACCACACAAAGAGCTGGATACAGGGATACCCTATGGATGATAATTTCTGAAAGTTCAATTTCAGTAATTTTAAGAATGGTTTAGCCAGAATTAAATTTTAGCTTAATACGCGCTGTGTATAAAAATCTATAGTAATATATAGGACTGTAGAAAAGAATTCAAGTATGTTTCCATCAGTGGTAGAAATTGTTGAAGTGGAATTTTCAACTTATTATGATTTTATTTACGATATTAAACAACGAAGTTTTATTAGAATATTCTGCAAGTTATGCTTGATGCATGATTTTTCTTTCTAGTTTGTTTCTAAGGCCTTTTTTTGCTTCATTAAAGTCTAGTTGTCTCCTATGTTTGTTTTGTCTCCTATGTTACCATGAAAAACAAAGATAGTGACAATTATTTCAAAATTTTGCACTGGTAAGGCATAGGCATGTGCCCCAGGTGTCACATATGAAAATTTGGTTTGTCGCTTGATACAATATACATATATTATATGAAGTTGGATCAAAATGTTTTGCTGCTGCAAACTGAGCCAAGTACATTAAATTTGACAAATAGATAAAAAGATTGGTATGCATTTTATACAAAAGAACTTTCCATAAAGAAGGACAACATTTCTTCTGATTTTGACACTAATGGTGATTTAATAACACTGGCTAATGAGGACTTGACTTCTGCCAGCACTAGTTTTCAAATTAAGCACCATGAAGTTAGCAACACAACTTCTTCAATAATGGGTGTTGTGTCTATCTAAATCAATTTAACTTGAATAGAAATATAAGTGAAGAAGATTATAGAGTTTTTAGAAACAATGTATGATTTTTTTCTTTTTTTATTATTAAAGCACGGAAATAGCTCAAATTCTATCCAAGAATACTCTGGAGTGCCAAGAGAATTACATTCACAAATTTATCTTCCTGAAATTAATCCAAGTCATGTTTTTGAAAACTGTTTGTTAAAAAAAATTATATCAACAAATAAAAATTCAGGGAAAAAGCCGCAGGATAAAACTTTACACTATGCTTAGCAACTGAAGCGAACATTCAAAAAAAAAAAAGTAAAATGAAATGAAAGAGCAAAAACAGAGACAAAAATTGGAAAAGAAAGAACAATTAAACCAGAAAAATGCAAAAACAGCGTTACAAAAACAGAATTCAGCAAAAACTTGCAGTCAGTCACTAAAACAATCTCAATGTAATAAAAGTACAGCAGAAACAAGAGACATGAAGAAGACTAAATTTCAAAAGTATCTAAGATTCAAGATCCATACATTTGAGAAACTAAACCGAAATTACCAGACCTACACAGAAGATAATGAGTTAAAGGTAAAAAGAAAAGCAGCATTGTTTCTTAAAACATGCAATAATAAAGATGGTTTTGGTAAAATTTATGTTGTATTGGACATCTATTAGTTATTTCTTATTTTTTACATTGCAAAAGTTAAAACTGTTTAAAGTATGAATATTGAAGTTTTCATTATATAATTATAATATATCCAATATGATGTATCTGAAGTTACTTTTTTATTATTTTCATTTTATTACCGTAATTTCGGGTAGATAAGCCGCCCTGGCGTATACGCCGCTACGTCCGAAAATGGTAAATAAAAGCTGAAATTCCATCGTATATGCCGCACCGGCGTATAAGCCGCACATATTGAAAGTGGTGTACGTACTACTTATAGATGCCATATTGAATATTTTCGCACATTTTTTAAACCCACTTTAAAAATTAGAATTTTAAATTTAATACAAATAATGAAAATAAATAAATAAATAATTTACTTTTAGTTTGTGAATTTACCCAATTGCATCGCACATTTCAGCCTTGGATCAGCCTTGGATCGGCAAGTAGAAATATATTTGATGGAATTCTTAGTATAAAACATTACACTAGAATTACAAATAACACTATTTTTTATTCGAATCCATCAATTAAATAAAACAATTAAATAAAACGTAATATTCCGAAAATAACTAATGATAAATAATCATTTTGACAACATGAACTATTGGCAAAAGTAGGGAGAGACGTATTTTTTTTAAAATCTCTTCACTACTATCCGTAAACATTAATGTCTATTAACAGAAATTAATTGGTACTCTATTTGATATATTCCGTAAATATTTAAGGTAAAATGTTCCAAGAAAGTTTTAAAATAAATAGATAAAAATTAAATACATATGTTCATTATTGAAAATAAAAAATACAACATTTGCAAGTACGCACACATAAAGAAAACAAGAGAATGTACTTTCTTTTCTGTTAAAACGTATGCAAAACTAAGCATAAAAAGGATTCTTTAAATGTGTCAACTACTTCATTTTGTGTGAGTGCAGTAAAAAGAATTTATTGAGCTGCAAGCAAACAGAAAAAATAATTTAAAAGAAAAAAATGAAAAGCAAAACCCGTTTTCTCTTAGCTATTATAAAAAAAAAAAAATTATCTCCATTATTATTTGTCCGATTTTGTTCAAAATTTCAGCAAGTTGCAATAACAGTAAATTAAGCTGTGTAACAAAATTTTATTAAAATATAATAAGTTATTAGAAAATTACAGCACTCCACAAAACCCCCACTATAAAAAGGGAGAGAGCTATCTGCAGTTTGTTTATTCAACTCCCTAATCAGAATGAGATCATTATCTTTGAGTAATACGTTTCGTTTTGTTATGCAAAAAGAAACCATGTATAGATTTTTTTCTTTTATAATGAAATAAAAAGAACTTAAATGGGATCTTCTATAATATGCTTAGAAAAGCAATCTGGGTAACAGAAATAGTAAAGAGGATGCTGCGATTACTTTTGTTTCATTATAGATAATGTATTCATCATAATAACAGATTTATAAATCAATCAAAATTTAGGGAGGTTTGTGTATTTTTAAAAATGTCATGAAGAGATCAGTGAAAACAAATTTCTACAAAAGATTTTTGATAGAGAACTTAAAAACAGATTTTTTTTTAAAAATGAAATTTGTTTCAAAAAGAGAGGGGGGGGGAGGGTTATTTTCGGAATTTTTTTAATTATTCGAATCCATCAAAACTTGACGAATCACTATCGGAGTTAAATAATTTGAAGAGTTCTTTAGTTAGTAGTTTTTTGTTCTATGGTCAGTATTGCTGAAATAAACTGAAGTGACTGTGCAACGATAACGTCTTTCATGAACCAAAACAAACTTTTTGCTTTAGTTTTTCTATATCTTTGATATTATTGTGTAAATGTCCGTCACGAAATTCCCGATACATTTTAAGCGATCGTTATTTCTAATCCGTGAAGCATTTTTAATATTGTTTTTCAGATTTTCACTCTATAATATGTACATGATCAGATTTTTTTTTTTTCCTGGAAAAATCGTTATTACTTCGTATACGCCGCATCGGCAGATAAGCCGCAAAAGATAAAATTTAACTTTTAAACACGTATAAGCTGCGGCTTATCTACCCGAAATTACGGTAAGTTATTAGTAGATTAAGTAGTTTAATAATAAGTATTTTAACCTTGAATTTTATGTATTTCAATTCTTTATTAAATACATTAAAATTTGATACATTTAAATGAATAGTTTAATATAAATTGGCATGCATAACATGCATTGTCACATTTAGGTTCTTTGCATGTGTCACTTAAATTTTATATACTGTAAATGCGACAAAAAGAGCATTACTGCAACAAACATATATTGTTTGCTTGGATTACAGATAATGATTCAATTTCGACAAAACAAATTAATTTTGAATTAAAAGCACTGTATTAAGCAGGGCTGCGGAGTCGGTGGGAAAAATGACAGACTCCGACTCAGACTCCTGAAATTTTAAAGGAACCGACTCCGACTCCGGGACGGCTAAAGTACTAGTTTTGCTTGTTGATTCCTATTATTCAGATTGCTTCATTGCTGTCATTTGTTTTGAAACAGTAATAGTCGCTGTGATATTATTTTGAGGAGATGGTTAAAATATATTATTTTGTGATCGTGATTAATTAGTACAATTGCAGTTAGGTTATTTGCAATAACCCTTTCTTTTAGATATTTAAAAGAATTCTTTTAGGTCATTGAGAAAATATATAAATAAAAAGGATCTCACCCAAAACAGTCGTATGTTGAGAATATGGAGACATGAAGAAGACTTGAATCATAAATAAAGTTCTTTATTCATTTCTTTTAAAGGAAAAGAAAGATATTCCTTCCACTTGGCCACGATGAGAACGGTAAAACCCATTCTGGTATATTCCAGCTTCAACCAACATATCCAATTGTTGTTTCGCCTCTTCCTGTATTGATTTTGGAACAGGGAAGGGCAGGGTTTTAACCGGAACATCTGAGATAAATTGAATATGAGGTATGACTCTATCAGTATGACCCAAGGATTTCATAGAAGAAGAAAAGACTGTATCATATTTTGACAGTAAATTTTGTAGATCTGCTTTTTGATATGGGGTTAAATGATTTAGGCTGAAGTTACTAAGTTTAAATTCTGATTTTCTTAATTTTAAAACATCAGCTGAAGCTTGAATTACATTAATTTCTTGAGGAGAGATAATTGTTTCAGGATCAATATCTTCTTGAATATCATCTATTTCATAAATTGTACCCAAAAGGGAATTTTTATTGATGTGAAAAACTTCTTCAGTATTATTAGTGATAGGTACAGAAAAATAAATGCTTGGGTTGTTATTACCTTTTGTTTTAGAATTAATTTCAGCAGAAATTATGGATTGATATGCACATGTAGGTAAGTCATGGTTGTTAGGTTCAAACAAATATTCTTGGTTACAAGAAGAAAAGGAAGACACCACAGGTACGTATACAGTACTGTTAGGTGGAATGACCACTTTCTTTCGAGAATAACAAGATCTATTTGAAGACTGGGAATGACATACTTGACTATTGGAATTTACAAATGCTGAGTTGATTTGCTTGGAAGAATTAAATGAAGGAGTATGTTGAGGTAATCCGTGAATTTCTAAATTCTGTGTTTCATTAATTTCTTGTGCAGAGACAGAGTCCAAGATATCTAGTACATTGTTGTTTATTTTTATTTGACTATTGTGTAGGTCAATAATAACTATTAGATTTCAAGAAATCAAATCCGAGAATACCAATGAATTTGGAGTTTTCAGGAATATCAATAAGAAAGAAGGAATGCTTATAAAAATGTTTTCCTATTTTGAATGATAAATTTATGCAGCCTGAACAAATAACAGCAGAATTCACAATAGTAATCTTAACATTATAGGCGATTCTGTTATAATGAACAAATTGTTTTATCTTATGGAAGTAATATTTTGTTAATAATGAAATACTCGCACCAGAATCGAGAAGAAAATTGGTAGGATTTTTATTGATAGACAATTGAATGATTGGAAGAGTGGGTTGATCAACTTCAGCATGAAGAAGAAATTCTATTGATTCAATAAAGACTGTGTTATTGTCAGAAGTAGTAGTTTGCATAGAGGAATTCGAAACAACAGGAATTTCTTTAGTTGTTTGAATAGCAACAGATTTTACAAGTCTCTGTGATGAAATTGGATACTGGGACTTGGTTAATGGGGATCTTGGTACAATAACTTCATTGTTAACTTCAAAAGGAGCAAAATTATTAGTGGAAGGTGAAATATTTATATCAGTAGGTAAATGTTCATTAACTATATCAGAATTGAAAAAAGTTCTTGTATTATATACTATTGGAGGAGTAGAAGAGTTCATATTGGCATACTGGTTTATGTTATGGAAAGAAGTGGTTGCAGAATCTGACTGTGGAGAAAAATGACACCGGGGTGAAGCAGCTCTACACCTACTCCGCCCCAAAATGTGTCAACCCTTTATGGGATTTTTCTGCGAGTTGGTCTGATGGGAGGCCGAATTAGAAAAATGTCTAGGAGCAAATGAACATGTATTGCCATTAGATGGATGTTGTCGCCATTTTCCAAAAGTGTTCTGATTATTACTTGAAGCTCGATTTGATCGGAGTTTGAAACATTTGTTTGCTCAGTCCAGGACGAGAGCACCATTGGCAAATTACTCTTTTATAAGATGATTTGAAATTGTGAGCTGACTGTCTTTTTGAAAAAAAGAGTGTGCCTGGTGTCTATATCACGAGAAGAGTCATCATTAGAAGCAGACGAGAGTCTGTTACATTCCTCTGAAGACGTTGCAGAATGATGAACTTGAGATCTGATCTCAGGAATGTAATCATGTAAGGTATTTAATACATTATAGGATGTAGGAACAACACTGGAATTAGAAACCTGCACTGAATCTATAATTTCTTGATATACAGAAGCAGCTTCTACCATTTTGTCAAAAGTATCCAGATGTTGTGTAAGAATATGGAGTTTTAAATGGTTGGGTAATAAATCTGTAAATTTAGACATGAGAATAGGTTCAATGGAGGAATCAGGTAAGGTTGGGAACTGCTTGCGTACAATGTTGTCTAATAATTGCAAATGCATGAATAGATTCTGAGGGTTGAAGTTTAATGCTATTGTATTTAATAGCTATTGTGTTAGTTGACTCAATATGTTTTGAAATGTTTTTTAAAGATATTAAATAATTCTTCAGGAGTGGAAGAGTTTTTGCAAGCAGTAGAAGAAATATAGAATTTTAATGTCTGGTCTACAAGTTTAGACTTTAGAAATATAAGGGCTTGATCATTATCCCAGTTGGAATAAGAAATTACAGCATTACTTTGCTCTATGAAAATATCTAAAAGTTCAGGGTCTCCTGAAAAAGGTGTTACAACTACTCTCAGGGGCTTCTTTTTTTGAGACATGATATCAGCAAAGCAAAAAATATATACCTCAAGCAACAATTCAAATTAAATAAATAAATATATCTGCTTCAAATAAATAATAATATATAACATTCAAATAAATTTATAAAATGTGCCTCATTTGCCATATGCCATAAATATACTTGTTATAAATCATAAAATTGAAAAAAAAATGTATGTTTTTCAAATATAAAGAGATAATAACAACAATGTATTCTAAGAACAACAAAAAAATCTCATACTTTATGAAATATATTATAAATAATCTTTCTTCAAACAATATCTAAAATTTTCTATAACATAATAACTTTGAAATAAATTAACAAAATAATAATTCTTCTAATAAATTAATACCATATAGATGAAACAATCTTCATGTCTAAAAAAAATAATTTTCTAGGATTCTCCATTACTTTTTTTTTTTAAGTGCAAGAATAATTATTTCCATAAATTTTCTCTTAAAAGCACCAAATTGTGATATTATTTTGAGGAGATGGTTAAAATATATTATTTTGTGATCGTGATTAATTAGTACAATTGCAGTTAGGTTATTTGCAATAACCCTTTCTTTTAGATATTTAAAAGAATTCTTTTAGGTCATTGAGAAAATATATAAATAAAAAGGATCTCACCCAAAACAGTCGTATGTTGAGAATATGGAGACATGAAGAAGACTTGAATCATAAATAAAGTTCTTTATTCATTTCTTTTAAAGGAGAAGAAAGATATTCCTTCCACTTGGCCACGATGAGAATGGTAAAACCCATTCTGGTTTTATTTTATTTTACACGAAGACTTTGTCGTTCAGCAGGGCATCATCCATTAAAATTTTAACTTGAAAAAATAAAATGGCAAAAAATAAAAAAAGAAGTAACACGTCCAACCCCGGCGACTCCCATCAGACAAACTGCTTCAAAAAGTAACGGAAAAATTATATATATGATACATACGGGAAAAGCCAAAGTGAAATCACGGCCTTTCAATTTAATTGATTAAAATTTAAAGTCAACGGTAATAAACAAACGAATCGCCGCTCTCAAAACGAAACCAAAAGTAAAATTATCCCCTATTCGCTGACACAGATACGCGTCGATGTTTTGAAAATCCTACGTACGCTGAGATTTAAAAAGCCGCTCCAATGAATCAAGGTCAGAGCCATGCAAACTGCTCATGCGCGACCGCCGCCGATAGAGGAGAGAAAAAACGGCTGCGAAAAACTAACAATGCGCGTGCGCTGCCAACGAGGTTCCGATGAAATGTAAACAAACAGCCGATGGGGACAAAGTATCGCTTAAAAGAATGAATGAAGCAGTATTTAAAAAAGCACGAGGGCTAAAATAAAGATAAATAGCGAAGCACCGTAATACGCACGCACAAAAATGCCAATAAACAAAACATTAAAAGAACGGCAAACTAAATAATGTGAGAATTCATCTCACAGTCTCTTTATTAAATGTGATTAAATAAAGGAAATAATACTATTTAAAAAAAGTGGCAGCAATCAAGCAATCTGAATTTTAAAAAAAAAACTCAACTGGCAACACTGCCACCTGCTGCTAGATTCTTGTTTGACCTTGAAGCATATAATGTACATATCAACCGATAATTTTTTTTTTCACATTTCATTTTTTTGTATGAATTATGGGCGTAAGCTGTGATAGGTAGTCAAGACTAGGATTCATTTACTGCAGCGGCAAACTTCCGACAGTATTTTAGTATAAATAGTTTCACCTTTTTTTAAATGCAGATTTTTTTTTTTTTTTTTTAATAAGACAAAAATATTCTTATAAAATGCCTGTGGAACTTTGCCCCTACATTAATTGGCTCTGGTCAAGACTGAAAATATTTTGAACATCGCCCCCTCCCTCCTCCTCCCAGATACTCTATGCACATGCACTCACACAAAAGCACAATATGCATTAAATTTTATATGTGGTAAAATTTAATTATTGCAAAAACTGCATGTAAAATATTTATATGCACAATTATATGCACAAATATTTATATTACAATCAAAAAGTTAAACTTGAAGCTATTAGAAAGAAACAACAGTTGAAATCTAATAAATCTCCAAAATTTACTTTGAACAGCACACATAAAGATCTATCAGATGAATCCAAACATCATATAACATGTTGGTATATCATTTTAAGACGATAACCAAAATATTTTATGCCAAATCAAACATATATTATACCAAAATATGGGTGAAAGGATGTTTAATTTTGGTTTTATATCTATTCCTGCAGACCCAAAAAATAAGAGGCAAAAATTTTACAATTTAACCATTACTTGGGGTCTCCAGAACCCGAAAAATTCTGAGAGAATGCAAGAAAAATAAATATGAAAATTTTATATTTCCTGCATTAATTTTATAATTTTGGCTTTATTTCGGGTATGCAAGACCTGAATATCAAGAGGAGAAAGATAACAGAAATTTCACTATTTCATCATTATTTTGAGTACCGCAGACTCAGGAGAAAAAAAAATTACAATTTCACTTTTTTTTTCTTTGGGGGCAGGGGGGGGGGGGGGTTGTTCCTATGCACACGAAAGAAAAGAAAAGGGGGAGAAAATTTACAATTTCAACATTACACCACAGGCCTGAAAAGTCTGAGAAAAACAAGAAAAAAAGGGGAATTTTTCCAATTTTCGCATTACCTCGGGTTCCGCAAACCCCAAACAAACCTAGAGAAAGGACTATATACTAAACATAAACTAGAGATTTGAATTCAAAACAGTTTTCAAATATGCTGTACACTGGACAGTATATTAGGCCTGTTTAACCTGAGTTTCCTTGTATATATTGTCCAAATATAAAAATAATAATTGAGTTTATAAATTTAAAATTACATAGAAGTGGTTTAATTTCACTTCAAACTGTCTAAAAAACTAGCTGCAGTCGGACTGTTTTTTAGTGACTCCGACTCTTTTGTCCCAAAATAGGCTCGACTCCGACTCTTTTGCCCCAAAATAGGGCCGGCCCGACTCCGACTCCGCAGCCCTGGTATTAAACCTCTTTCTGTTCAATAAAATATATACTTGTTTAATAAAATATCAAATATATTCCAAGTGTAACAAAACTGTGAAGAATTGAGTCTCATTTTGAAACAATGACCTTATATGGTTTCTATTGTTATCTTTTGAAAAAGATAATTTAATGAATTTCAGATCTAAACTTTTGACTATTTTTCAATTATTCTTAAGTTGTATTATAAGTAAATTTATGTTCTAAATAATTATAAGTAATTTAAATACTATAAGTAAATTTGTAATAGAATTTTTTCTTTTGATAGCAGCTTTGCATATTTAAAGAGCGCTTATGCATAATTTTTTTCTTTAGTAAAATTTCATTCAAAAATCTTTAAAATATCAAATGGTTGCAGTGAATTTGCATCTGAATAATACAGTTATTTTACAAGACTGCATATTTTAATAAAAGCAACTGAAAGGATTATTTCAAGACTTTCTTTGGAATGTGCAAAGATTGAATTATTGTTGCATAAATCCTATGTTTGTTAAATATATATGTGGGATTAAAAAAATAATATCCATCTACGCATCAATATCCACAATAATACAAATTCTAGGATTTAATTAACAGCTATGTGATATCGTAAAATTTTACAAGGCTCTTGAAAAGTTGAAGTTAAAAACGAAAAATGAGAGAAATGATGATTCCATAGTTTTGTATCCAAGTATGAAGGTACATTTATAAAATAAAGGATTTAAAGTGTAATTCTAGGTGAATTCCTACTTATGTATACAAAGATGTTATAGTATTGAGTAATCTCATCATCGTGTATGTTTAGTTGAGTAAGTAATAGTGTATCCAAGCAGGTCTTTACAAATTTGATAAAATTTGGTAGCTAGCAAAAAATTCTAGTCGCCAGTAACAAATATTTAACACTCTCCCTCCCCTACCCCATCATTAATTTTCAAAAAGCACAAAAGGTTTTTTATTAATTAATTGACAAAAAATAATAACATGCATAGTTTATAATTATTAGTTACATAGTTTAGAATAGTACATAATTTAGAAATTTTATGTAAACTAAGTTTCCTACTGAAAATTATCAAAATTATGTATAACTGAAAAAAAAAAAAAATGTTGTAAAGGCTGAATTTAGCAGCATGTTCGGGAAATGCTTATTGCCAAATGCTTCAAATGTCTGAGTAATTGAGTGCTACAAAAAAACAGTATCGGATGACGTGCATTGTATCCAATTTCATGTGCAACAAAAGCTGGATTAAAACTATTTCTTACTGTTTTATTGAAACCTGCCCTCCACAATTCTAATTACATGACATTCTAGAGCAGAAAAGAAAAGCGTTTTCTGTGCATGAGATGGAAAATGCCTTTTAAACTTCGTTCTTGCATTAAAAGTACAATGAAAAGGAATATTATAGCTTGCCGTCCACTAGTAGGGTTGGGCAAGAGAAAAAATGCCTTTTATGCTCATTTGATAGTTCAATTTCTGTATTAAAAAAACAATAGCTATTCTCAAACAAACAATAAAAAATTAATTATTGTAGAAAGAATTTTACTGTGGATTTTTAATTGTTGGCAACTGCTATAACGAAAAATGTTTAAATCTAATAGGAAAAGGCTGTTAAGATTTATGGTTTTTTATCTCTATATTAAAATAATCAGATTTTTTCATTTTTTATGATTTTGAGCTTCATAGTAGGTATTCAGCTATAAGTACACAAAATTTCAAGTCTGTAAGTTATATAGTTTCTGAGAACCGGCTCTGTGATGGACAGACAATGTAGCAGGACGAATAGGGTTTCGTGAGATAAACTAAAACCTAAAAACAATGACTTGCAGAGCTGACATTGAGGCGCCTGATCTGCAGATTTACTAGTATGGTAAAGATTGTGAGTAGTGCTGTAAAAGTAATGACTAAATGACTACTCATATGTATTTGTTACTTTCAAACTCACTGCCCGTTAGAAAGTATTCGTTACTCGTTACTTTCGTATCTATTTAGAAAATGGGTATTAACAATCGTCGTAAGTCTTTTTTCTAATTTTCAGAGGATTGTTTCGATTACAATAAACTTTAATTATTCATTAAAACAAAGATAAAATGTATCTGGATACATGCCTTAATTTAACACTTCATAAAATATAAAACTGAGAGCTCTTAAAGTACTTACATGTGAAATATATGTTCACAGAACTGCATAAAATCTAATTATATACTATACATGAGGTAATTGAAAAACTGTTACCTAGACCTAGAAGCATAACAGAATCTTGTTACTACACAGCCTCTCTCTAACGGAAATCTGCATAAAAGTGAAAATAATTAAAATATAATAATAAATACAATAACACCTATAAAAATAGAATTTTGCATTGAATAAAAATATTCCAATGTCCATTTCCATGAAAATAATCCAATAAAATTTCATGTGCTAAGACGGAAAAATCTGTCCAAATCAGAATTTTTCTGCAGTTCCTTACAATTTCGTCTCAGCAGGTTTTACTGTATATAATAAAGAAAAAATACTACTTCAGTATTTTTAATAGAAATACTCATTGTTAACTGACAACAGTAAACCTACAACATCAGAACCTGTCTATAATGAAAAGTAGCATTTAAATGGTTCCCAAAAACATATTTTCTCCTGCTCAATATTGCAAAACTTTCTGAGACATTCATACTCATTTTAATACATAAAATTGTCAGTCACGACGATTGATATATTATGGAATCAAACAGCATTTTTTGTATTTCAATAAATGTATTAGATCTTGAGTTATAATAGAGTGCTATCTTATGACGATCCTTCCATCACTATTGCGTCTGGAAATCCGGTTCAAAACACCCATTTTAACAGTATCTTCAGAAAACTCTTTTGCATTTAAAGAAAAACAGAGAGACGCCAATCGATTTCTTAATTTCTGATCATGAGTACCTACTGATTTTATGCATTTACGAATAAAAATTGACAACTAAAAAAGTTATATTTCATAAAAATACTTTACCATTCCTTAAATATAGCTACAACGAATATTTTAATTCACTATAAGCTTCTGTTCTTTTTACAGTAAAATTATGAACAATTTTAATTGATTAAATGCATAATTAATACTAAATTAACCTAATTAAAATCCTACAAGGAAAACAAACACATCTTGCCTCCCTATTTCTTAGATCCATGGTTCCTTAAAGTTTTCCTTCTTTTTTTAAATATGTGCATCGAAAATTAAAAATTTTTTTTGGTCAAAATAAGTTCTACAAGTTTCTTCTTATGCAATCAGTTCTGCTGTTAATATTTGGAAAATAAATACAAAACTTCATATCTGTGAGATTACAAAAAAGTGTAATCCCTAAAAGACAAAACGGTCTTTACGCGAACGAACAGGTCTTTATGAAGCCAGTACAAAAGTAACAAAATGACTAAATGAACACCCATATGTCCGAAGTCCAAACAAAAACTCTCTTTATCAGACTGTCCAGCTCCATGAAACATGCAAGAGCTGTTACAAACCGTGCATATTCCTTACTGAGTAATGGATATTTTCTCTTGACTCGAGGTACCGAATCGTTTCATGAATGATAACGGATAGTTTAATGCGAAAAAGATGAGAGTGTGCGGTTGGGGAGAATTTGGTCTCAGCTCTTCCATATTAGTATTACATATGGGGATATGGGTGTTCATTTAATCCTTTCGTCAAAAAAAATTGCGATTCCAAGTAGCACTCTTAGCACAAAATTGAAAAATCGAGAAAATATTCTTAAAATTTTCGAAAAGGGTGCAATTTTCTCATCGTTTAAACGTATACGCACAGCGAAATATGCAGATGTGGGGGAAGTATTATTTTCATGGTTTAAAGATGCAAGATCCAAAAACATCCCTATTAGTAGAAGTATTTTGCAAGAAAAAGCATATGCATTTGCCGAAAAACTTGGATATAAAGACTTTCATGTAAGTGATGGTTGGCTGAGTAAACTCAAACAAGTGGGTAAGTGTGATCGAAGATCGCTCAAAGGGTCTCGTTTAATATTCCTTTAAAAACACTTTATCCTTTCTTTAATAAATCCAAAGAAATTTCATTTAGCAAAAAAAAAAAGAAAAAAGAAAAAGTCATGTTTTTTTAAAGTAAAAATTTACCGGCCTATTTTTCTCATTTTTTTGAATATCTAAACCAGCCCAATAGCGGGCAAAGCCCGCTATTATATTCTGTCATGTGGACTAAATGCGATATTTAAAAAAAATTAATTTCAAAATTAAACATGTTGTACACCTTCAAAATGATAAAATATGCTAATATTTCTCTAATTAACAAATCTCCAACTATCTGAAATCCAATCATCCAGATCTAAAATCACAAAATTTTAATTTTATGATACGATTTGTACATATATATTTGTAAAAATAAAATTATCTTGAAATCACTTTTTAATTCACTTTTTTCTTCTCTTCACTTTTTTTAGTAAATGTGATCCTTCCTACGAAGGCTTTAATTTAATATGAATACATAAGACATAGCTTTTTTTTTTATTAAACAAAAGCAATTTTATGGGATATCTTTATGTAATAAATCACCCTTTTTAGGGGCGTTCGTAATTATATAAATACGTAGCACCTATAGTCGTCGCTTGGTCTGTCCATCTGTCTGTCTGTCCGCATATAACAATGCAAAAACTACCCAACCAAATGGTTTGCAATTTAAAATATATTATCTTTGCAGAATTTTGTCGAGACATTTCAAATTTTATTAAAATCGAATCAAAACTTTAGGAGATATTAATAAAAACATTTATTAAGAAATTTGAAATTTTTTTTTTAAATCGGTGCTTTCTTGTTATAGGAGCTTCCGAAGTTTAATCGTCAAGCGACCGAGATACTTATTTTATGACAGAAATGAATCTGCAGACGATATAATTCATTTTACAAAATTAAAAATCATCAAGATCTGAATATTTATATAACTAGCTGATACATATATATCTGAATATTTATATAACTACAGTCATCTCTCACTTATGCGCGTTTGAAGGGACTGACTTAAAATCGCGCATAACTGAGAGCCGCGCATAACTGAGAGGACGTTGTATGTAGTAATTCCTTATACACATTATACACATTATTCGAAAGAAAAACATATTGAAATATAAGAATTATGATTAATGATATTTTATAAAATAAATGGGGTGTAATATTAGTATAGTGTACTAAAATATATATATATATATATATATATATCCTTACACTTTCACTATAAAATTTAGTTTCAAAAAATACAATAAAGTAATTTTTTTTCATTTGACATAGAAGATGATATACTTACATAAAAAAATGCCAATTAGTCCTCTTTTAAGAAGTCATCAATGGTAGTTTGTTTTTGCTTAGGCCGCGTTTGTACAACGACCTTTTCTAATGCATTAAAGTGCGTCATTGTATTTGATGCTATATCAGCATTTTGTAGGTAACATCTCAAAGTGTCCAGGGCTCCTAAAGCAGTAGCATAAGATGGGACAATTACAGTATCAGTTTCATCATTATCATCATCATCTCCTTCTCTTTCAGCTGTCACATCATCAAACACAGTTTCAATATCTCTAATTGCCGTTGATGTTAAGTTTTCATCAACACTGACGAAATCTTGAAAAGAAAGAGAATCTTGGCTTATTCTATTCCATTCTTCTTCGTCTATGTTAAAATCATTGCTGTTGTTTTCATTTTCCTGTAATGGAATAACTTCAGTATTATTTGAATGAAAAATACCCGCTTTCCTAAAGCAGTTAGAAATTGTCATGGCTGTTACGTTATTCCAAGAGGGAACCAACATATGCATGGCATCCAGAATCGAAATTTTCTTGAATTCCTTTTTCTGCTCTAGTGATATAAACATTCTTCGCACCAAATCTTTCCTATACTGCGCTTTAACTGACCTTATTATACCGAGATCTAAGGGCTGGAGTCTGCTAGTACAGTTAGCAGGGAAAAATATAACTCGTGCATGTGTCAGCAATGGGAGATCTGAAGGATGGGCGGGACACTGATCCATAAATAACAAAACTTTCTTTTTTTTTTTAGCCATCTTCATATCGAATTCCTTCAAAAAGTCTAAAAAAGTTTTCGATGTCATCCAGGCTTTGGTGCTATTTGCGTAAGAACATGGCAATTTCTTGACATTTTTTAAACACCGTGGATTCTTGGATTTACCAATCACTATTGGCGGTAACTTTTCTGATCCGTCCCCATTGCAACATAAAAGCACAGTCAGTCTTTCTTTGCTGTGTTTGCCACCATGGCATGTTTCTCCCTTAAAATCCATCGTTTTGTTTGGTAAAAGACGATAAAATAAGCCTGTTTCATCACAGTTAAAAATGTTCTTAAGATCAAAGTTTTGAATTAAATTTGGAAGGTCTGCGATCCATTCATTAGCAGTTGAATCTGAAACGGCTGCGCTTTCACCACTCAGACAATGATTTGTTAAACCGTGTCTTTTTTTAAGTTTTTCTAACCATCCCGAAGAAGCTGAAAAATTTTCGATTCCCATTTTGGATGACAAAGTGAGTGCCTTTTCTTTAAATAACTCACCGCTAATGGGTAAATTAGAAGCTCTCATTTCTCTGAACTACTGAATTAAAGTGGTTTCTAAAATCTCAAATTTTCCATTCTGAATTCTTGATCGTTTCTTCGCTTGTGCAGAATATTCACTATTAATTTTTTTGATCGAGTCCTTGTTCTTTAAAATCCCTCTGAGTGTTGATTCTGGCAAATCGAATTTGCGAGCTAAATTTATTTTTGACAGTCTAGGATCATTTTCTGCTGCTTTTATAACTTCCATTTTGAACGAAATTGTTAACTTTTTTTTGCTCATTTTGATTGCAAAAACAAAAAAAAAAAGAAAGAAATAATCTAGATGCTACCGTAAAGGCAAGGACGAAATGTAACACGCAGGTGACTTGATAAAATTAAAACAGAAAGAAAAGAAGCAACCATTAGAACTGAGGGGGTGAGTGTAAAGTCGAACTGTAACATCCTCTCCACCCTCTGCACCCCGCTTTTCGGTACGGTCTTTTGACCTTGACAGGTGCAGAAAATTATTTATCGATTTAAAAAAAAAAATGTGAATTGCGTTGTCATTTCCGCGCATAACTGAGAGAGAAAATTCAAAGTGGCGCTTATAAGTGAGAGATCTATAGCATTATTTTCCTATTCCTCGTGCCGGGACCTTACGAAATTCGCGTATAACTGAGAGACGCGTATAACTGAGACGCGCATAAGTGAGAGATGACTGTATATTAATTATCCTTAACGTACATAAATTATTTTGCGCGTCTGCGGTTTCTTGGCTCAATGTATTATCGAATCGTGGCGAGACAATCTACTGCCAAAACGGCAGATCACTCCTGGCTCTTGGTCTGTCAACAACTGTTCTAACCCTCTAATACCCGAGACCACCCCATTCTTACCATCTTATACTTGCTATATATCAATAAAAAACTTTCAGCTGAGATGTCTTCGTTCATTGGATATTTCATGTCTGCCTTCCTGGATGTAGAACCTTTGGGAAATTGTTTACAACGCAAATGGTACGAACGAACGGCCCAAAAACTATCTGAATTCATACGTTATGCATTAAAATATTTCAGCCCAACAATATTCATCATCATAGGCAATAATAATTATAATAATAAAATAATATTTTCGATCACCCAAATAACAGAAACTGCTCAAAATGATCTGCCACTGTAGCAAATGACTATGTAGGTCCTGTTCAACATTTGTGTGCAGTTGTGTAAGCATAGCACGTATATTCGGGAAGATGTTAACGTTTCTGTGAAAAATTCAAAAGTTTTTCTTTTTATATAGCCTGCAGAGTTTTCAGCCGAATTTAACACCACTTTCCAAAAACTTGACAAAAAATCGTAGAAATAGTATACTGCAATTAAAATATTAATATATTGAATATTTGATGAGATATGGGTATTTGTATGGAATAAATTTTAACAACGCATGCGCGAACTACAGCAATTTTTTTTTGTCATGATTTGATAGTCAATACTGTAGGGCAACTCATATAAAAAGACCAGTGCAATATCGTGAAAACTCAAAAAGTTACAGCAATAATTGATAAATTGAGGAGGAAATCCCATAAGATTTTTATGCATATCCTCTATATATCTGCTATAGTAGATAGAAAAATATATTTAAAATTTACCTATTTTTCGTTATGAAGCTTCAAAGCTACGATTTTCTTTAACAATCTTTTTCTGTCATTATAAACTAAATATTTCTTTAAAATCTCACATGAAGACATGATAATATGTAGTAAGTAATAATTTAAACAAGAAAAGACACAACTGAATTCAAGGTTTAGATCGTGCTAACCTTGATTTAAAATACGTGTTCTACGCAGAAGTGAAACTAGAAATTCTTCAGTTTGTTATTATGATTTAAGGGTCTTTAACCGGTTGTGCTATTACAAAAGTGAATTAGAATTTCAAATATCCCATGCAATTTTTTAGGTATGGTATAAATAATAAAATTGAATAAATAAAGGTATTGGGCTCAGTTAAGCTATATTCGAACATTTAAAAGTTTGATATAGCAGCTCGTCTAAGAGCACAAAAATAATGACAATTCTTGGGTAACTATTTTCACTAAGATGAATTCCGATTAATCATTGTATAATTATGCAACAGTTTGTGAAATGCAGATGTTTTGGGTGCTTTTTTAAACGGTAAAGTTGCTTATTGCTTTCTATAGCCGGAAAGCAACCTAAGTGATGGAGGAAAATATTCTTGAATAGGAATTGTTACGCTGAGAATTAGAATTATGGAAGACTCATCATTAGTCAGTATTACTTTAATTTGCTGAAAAAATGAGTTGCAATACCTATAAATGGACGAACCCAAGTGAAGGAAAAAGAACATAACTTTTATTGCACTGATTTCATTTTCTGTTGCAATGTAGGATAGGTAATTTTGCGAAAAATATTAAACGTCTTTATTTTAGCGCTTGGTTATAGAGTTATAGCGCTATTTGTAAGACAAATCGTAGAAAAAACATACATGTGATAGATACATCAACAACTGACAATCACAAATACATTAAAGCTCTGCTTCAACTAATGTTCTTACTAATTATGAAATTTATACGATAGGTCCTACATTTTATAATGTATCTCATCCTCACAAAAGATACACACAAAAGAAAGATTTTGTAGAATTTTAAAAATAAAGGTAATTTGAAAATTAACAAGAACGAAAAATCATGCGTCAAGCATAGATTATATAGCACTTTCCAACGCTTCCAAAATAATTTTACAAATCATACCGTTTAATAAGCTAAAAGCTAACATCTAAGTAAACAATTTAGAAAACGCATAACATATTTAAAAACATAATTTCAGGAATTTCCAACATATACAATATTCGGAAAAATATCCGAATACTTTTATTCAGCCCTGTATAGGTTGGGTTGGGTTGATTATTGACGGCCAATTATCTACACTAGGGATATAGGCCCGGGGGGAGTGCCCTTCGTGGGGGTCTTTCTAAGGGAACCTAATCCGTATTTACGCATGGATAAATCCACGGCTCGAAGAAAACCACGAAAACTCCGAACGATTAGGCCGACGGGCGCGATTGGACCGAACCCAGCACCTCCCGTCTACCAGCTTCGAGAGCACAACCTCTCAGCCACTGGTGGGGCCGCAGCCCTGTATAGGATCTATAGATTTGTATATATACTACATAGGATGATAATTTTAGTTCAGTTAGGAAACGCGTAGCATAGTTTAAAATTCTCCATCTGGAGTTTGTCAATAAACAGAAATGTGTTCGCGAACTTTTGTGCTGCCCTGTATAGGATCTACAGAATTTATACACACCACGTAATAGACAAAAAGCAAGTTAAAATTAAAATCGCGTTCAATAACTTAAAACGCACTTCCAGGAATTATTGTTAACAGACAGTAGAGAATTCTTTTGCGTGTCCCTGTAAATGAACGATGACTGCTATACACACAATATTCCATAGTAAGTCTCTTGTAATGCACCTTAGTGATCTATATAAATTTCAATGCGTTTAAAATAGTGAAACATTATTTAAATAAACCGCAGACGATTTTTCTCCATAGACGTCATGTAACGGAATTATTTTTACTGTCCCTGTAAAGTAACTATAAGTGCTATGCACACCCTATTCCATATTAAGCTTCTTCTAATGCACCTTAGTAATATATATAAATTACAATGCGTTTAAAATAGTGAAACATTATTTAAATAAACCGCAAATGATTTTTCCCCATACACCGCAATGTAACGGAATTCTTTTGAGTGTCCCTGTAAAAAAACTATAAGTGCTACACACTTCCGTTGAAATAGGGAACATGCTATAGATAACGACTATAACATAAAAATTGCAGAGCAATCCGAGCATATTTACGGGAGTTAGAGCACGGACAGACGGCCAGACGGCAGACGGCCAGACAAACCGAAGTCATAAGCACTTTTCAACTAGGTTGGAAAGTGCTAAAAAGTGTTTATGTATCTCAGCCGTTCTCTACGCGTAAATAAGCTTCATTTTGAAGATTTCAGAGCAGTAAAATACAAATCACACGCATGGAAAAGTAACAGAGTACAAGAATTATAGCGTGCATTTTGCATAAGCTATATTATATACAAATGCGCAATATAATAAATTTGCACAATATTATCAATCTATATTTTCAATATGTTCAATGGAAGTGTGTTCAGTCACTTTAAGGGGGCTTGGGACTGTTAGAATGTCAAAAAGGGAAAAAAAAATATGACCAATTTTGTCATTTTATATCTTAAAAAGTAGACATTACAAAACACAAAAACACAATTTTAAAAAGCAGTAATAGATACACAGTTCTTCTTTCATTTCGCATATTTTTTTTCATATCATGAAGAAGAAAATTAGTTTTTATAGGGGCTTTTAAGACTTGTCAATTGGAATCACAGATTGTGCGCACGATGACAAAAGAATTTCTACATGTAAAACAAAGTTTTTGGTATCTAATAAAACTTGAGAGTTTTGTGCTTACACTTAAATCTTATTTATTTATACCATTTTTATGTTTTAAAAACAAAACTGTACACTGAGAAGTATGACACTTTCAAATCTGAGTAAATCGATGTTTTCATTTTGTTATGAAACTTTTTGTTTCAAATATTAGTACGGCCCAATTCTTTCAATTCGGAAATACCAGAAATACCCAAAATATTGAAACATGGACCTACTCAAAACTGAGCACATAGAGATCAGTTCATACTCATTTTTGAAACATGGACATACTCAAAAAGGATTAGAATCAGTTCAAACACCTTTTTGAAACATGAAAATACTCAAAAATGAGCATATGATGTTTTATTCTTGAGTGTGTGCATGTTTTCAGAAATGTGTATATACATGTTTCAAACTTGAGTCATTTTGATTCGGAGCCATTTTGACTATGCAACCTACTCAAATTTGAGTATGTTTTGCTCAGTTTTGAAAATGTCGTCTTTAGAGTGTATCTTCTTATATAAAATTTTCAAAATTTTGGCAATGAATTTCGGCCAAGAAAAAAGTATCTTTTCAACAAAAAATGATGAAAAATATTGAAACGTTTTTAAACCTTGTATGCAATGCCCCACAATCACATTTTGAGAAAAATGACTTTCAAGTTCTCGCTTTTAAAATATTCTACATTTAACATCTATTAAGAGTGTCATTCATTTTGTTAACACTTTCCAACAAAGTTGAAAAGTGTTTATGAATTCTGTTTGTCTGTCTGTTCTAACTCGCGTAAATATATTCGAATTATCATGCAATTTATATATGTTATTGAAGTTTGCTATGGGATACTTGGTATTGAAAATGAAGTGTGTAGTATTTATAATTTTTTTACAGGGGCACTCAAAAGAATTCCGTTACATTACGGTCCATGGGGGAAAATCTTTCGCGGTTTATTTTATTGATGTTATACAATTTTAATGATATTGAAATTGATATGTATCACCGAGGGACACTACAAGAGGCTTACTATAGAATAGGGTGTGCATAACACTTATAGTTCTTTTACATCGACACTCAAAAGAATTCCGCTAAATTACGGTATATGGAGAAAAAATCTTTGCAGTTTATTTTAATAATGTTTCACTATTTTAAATACTTTGAAATTGATATAATATATTACTGAGGGGCATTACAAGAGGCTTACTACAAAATATTTTCTGTATAGCATTCATCGTTCATTTACAAGGAAACACAAAAGAATTCGGTACTGTATGTTAACAATAATTACTGGAAGTGCGTTTTCAGTTGCTGAAAGCGTTTTTAAATTTAACTGTCTTTTTTTCTATCACTTGGTGTGTATAAATTCTATAGATCAGCACAAAAGTTCTCGTGTACAGAGAGTTTTCGAGGGGAATTTTAAACTGTGCTAGGTGTTTCCTATCTGAACTAAAATTTAGCCATTTTTGTGTAGTATATATACAAATCTATAGATTATATACAGGGCTGCACAAAATAATTCGGATATTTTTCGAAATAGTCATGGTAATTCCTGAAATTGGGTTTTTAATTTTGTTATGTGTTTTCTAAATTGTTTATACTTAGGCGTAGTCTTTCACCTTATTAAACGTGGCCGTATTAAGTGTTGGAAAGTGTTACAGAATCTATGCTTGACGCATGATTTTTCGTTCTTGTTTAAGTATTCAGAAATGATTACTCTTTAATATATTTTTTCTTTGAAAAATTGAAAGATTAAGAGTCCTCTAACCCATTAAATCAAAAAGCATTCTTGTCTAAATAAGTTTGACCTTCTCGATTAACACGACTGTACACCCAAATCATATAACATCCTAACAGAAACGGCGCAGCACTTCAGATCGTCATAGATGAAATACTTACTTCCGTTGTGGTTTATAAATATCGCGATAGTCAGGCTGTTGTAATAAAATAAATCTCAGTTTACGTTATAATGACTCGAAAACAATAGAAATTTGAAAAATAGTCACTGATGAATCACCAAACGTTATTTTTCTCTACAGGTCAAAATCGTGACAAATTTCAGCTTTTACATCTCGTTGTCTGACTGAAGCAGAATCACAACAAAGTAATTTAGGAAAACACAGCGATGATTACTGCATGGAATTTATATGATAATATACACAAAATATTTTACTTTTAAGAAATAATTATTATTATAGACATTTTTAAATCTTTAATAATTTCATTTATTAAAATTAAAACAGGCAGCGCTATTTTATAATTATCTCCTATCTTTTATTTCTTCATGGATCAAACATTAAATATTCATCTAGATTTACGAGTTTAGGCATTTAATATGTATAAAAATTATAAAATCTGAAAACAATATTATGGAAGATGGGCGTGGATTGCAGAAAAAAAACTATAGGAACATATTAAAAAATTAATAAAATTCTTCCAAAAAAATTATAATTTGAATGTTATTACGGCGGGTTAAGGTCGGGACTGCTAAAACAAGTTAATTTTTTTTTAAACAAAGTATTGGGTTTCATGCATTTTACACAATCGCTAATTATACAATATTTTACATAATGGCACCTAATATATGGCTATATTTTTAACAACCTAAAATTTATACTTATTTAATATTGATTTATAATTTACATACGCATAAGTCTATTTTTTTTTCATTTAATTTATTTAAATTATTATTATCTTCTTTATTTATCCCATATTAATTTAAGTTATTACTTAAATTTATCATTCCATACTTAAATATATATCTAGATTAGCTACTTACTTTCTTATATTAATTATTGTTTATTACCATATTATCCTTCTTTAATTTTCATATACCTTTATGCATTTCAATTGCAATTTATTATTAGCTTATCGCTCTTTCTTTTGCAGCTAGATGGCAGCACTAGCATTTCTTTTTTTTTTTTAAAGCTAGATGGAAGCACTTTCACTTATATTATTATTGTTATTATTTATCACTGTATGCAGTGTTTCATAAATACCTAGTGCCACATTTCATTTCCTGGTGAGTTGTGTGTATTAATTTTTAATTTTTTTATCTATTTCAAATGTAACATAATTTATTTTTTGGTTTTCTTTATTTTTTCTGCAATTTTCTTTGTTTTTTTATATGTTATAAGGAGCTTAATATTGTTATTTTTAGGCAAAATGGCGACAATATTCGACGAAATAACATATATTACTATGAATTATGCTTATGAAGCTCCTCTGAAGAATCCATAAGATATTTATAGTTTCTTATTTTTGCATTTACAATTTCTTTTGTATTATCTTTTGCTTTTGCATTATCTTTTCCATTTATTTTTACATTCGTCATTTCATTTTAATTATATGTATATATACAGTAGGCACCAATTATAACGTACCTGGAATATAACGTACTTTCGCTTATAACGAACTCAGAGGCTTTGGTCTCGGCTGAAATCCTATAAATAACAGATTATTTCTCTAAATAAATAGCTAGGTAAAATGTCGTTTTCTGTTTTTTTTTTTTTTTGTTTTTTTTTTTACTTAATTTTAAGAAATACAAGAAATTTCTATTTAAATTTTCTACATACTGCATTTGCTATTATGCCTTTTCACATTTACGTTATGTACTGCATTTATTGTCAATATTGCTTATAACGTACCACATTTAGCGGTCCCATGACAGCCCATTTTTTTTATATCGTGTTCAGGTTGAATTTTGGGTTAACTTTTAAAACTATCCGGATATACCCTTCCCATGCAGTACTCTAACTTTTCTTTTCCTCGATGTTGCGCGGCGTGTACCACTCCGCGGTACCTGAAATTTGTCCGAGTGGTCTTATCTGAAATAAAACGTATGTAAAAATGACTGTATGTTTGTGCTAGAACGCAATCAATACTTATTCATGCTTTCTCCATTGGACTTAGTGGAAGTTGAGGATGAAGTGGACTTTTAATATGCATAAGGACCTTTACACACAACATAAACTCTAACCGTAACAATTTAGTTATTCTTAATGGCATCATACAGTGTTATTTAGTATTTTTAGCGTAATTTATTATTGTTTACTCTAGTATTATTATTCATTCATTATAGTTCATTTAGTACTTATCTTATTCATTATTATTATTTACTTCAGCATCTTACAATATTATTACACAGTAGTTTTATTGCTCAGTATCACATAGCATTATTTAGTACTGCTTAGTAGGATTGGTAAATTGTATTTTCAGAATTTGTATGTTTGTAATCTTGTATTTTCAGAATTTGTATTTTTGTAATCTTGTATTTTCAGAATTTGTATTTCAGCATTATATACCATAATTATTGCTCAATATCACAAAGTATAATTTAGTAATGTTCAGTATAATTAGGTAAATAAACCTGCTGGGCGGGGTTAGTTGAGCTTAAGCCGAAAGGTACCCCCCCCCCCCCCACCCGGTTTGACTTTGACCTTGTATAGTCCTTCTCTTCGACCGACGATTTTTAAAGATTTTGTATTTTTTAAAAAATGACGGACTGTCAATTTAATGTATCAATTTTTGACAAAGAATCTCATTTTTGTTTTGTTTATAAAAAGCGAACGAATTTAAACATTTCTAAAAACACCAGTCAATGAATAAAGAAATACAGTGTCCATTAATTAATATCGTGGTTTTCTTACCTCAAAACTTTTGATTTACGAACGTGACGAAAAATATTATACATTCATAAAGTACAACGGAAAAAGTTTTTTTAATAACACAAACAAAGTTACATATGCGTAAAGTAGCCACTCAAAATGTTATTAATCAAATAACGATTATAATATAATAATAATTAATATTAAAATCTTATGAAATTTATCAAAAAGTTAATGAAGGAATTATGTATATCTAACTATCTAACTTTGTGCTCATAATTCAGTAATAACTTTTTGATAAATTTGATAAAATTTGAATATTAATTATTATTATAGTATAAACTTATTTTATTAATAACGTTTATATGCGTTCATATGCGTAAAGTTGTAA
This sequence comes from Maratus michaelseni, assembly GCA_963931845.1. Taxonomy (NCBI): domain Eukaryota; kingdom Metazoa; phylum Arthropoda; class Arachnida; order Araneae; family Salticidae; genus Maratus; species Maratus michaelseni. The sequence continues at coordinate 408,711,420 of OZ007590.1, read as the reverse complement.
CTCAAAACATTATTAATCAAATAACGATTATGATAAAATAATACTTAATATTAAAATTATATCAAATTTATCAAAGAGGAATTGTGTATATCTATCTATCTACCTATGTACTCTTAATTCATTAATAACTTTTTGATAAATTTGATAAAATTTTAATATTAATTATTATTTAATTAATAACGTTTTGAGTTACAATTTTACGCATATGTAATTTTGTTTGTGTGTTTGAAAGAACTTTTTTGAGTTGTACTTTACGAATATGTAATAATATTTTTCGCCACGATTTTAAATCAAAAGTTATCAGATGAGGAATCTCCGACAATAATTTATGGACTCCCTGTATATAAACTTTCATTTGAAAAAAAAAATAACACACATATATATATATATATATATATATATATATATATATATATATATATATATATATATATATACAAATAAAAACTTACAAAACACCAGGAAATCGGTTCATCCTTTGCAAATACATTTCTGGTATTGACTTATAACACATTGTTTCGGGAAAATTGCGTTTAAAGTTTGCAACAAGTACCGATAGCTCGTGCACTGTACAGCACATATCGCAACCTCTTCTATAATGTGTTTAAAATGTTTAAGCCTTTCGGAACTAACGGAACTTGAAAGTATCAGTCAATTTCAATTGATTTTCTTTTGACTTAACAATATTTTTTGTTGTTGTCTGCATGCAGTAATTATAATATATGTCTATACAACATGCTTTATTATCATTTCATTTATGTTTCAGCATTTAGTAATGAAACTAAAATAACACATTTGCTTAAAACTCTTTTCAGCGTTGGTGATTCTTTTATTTTAAACATACGTTTCATAAGATTAATTTTAACACAATTATTTCAAAATTGGTAAAGAAATCATACAAGTTGTAATTTTCCAACTGTACAAAAAATGTCCGGGCCAGGATTCGAACCTGGGATCTCCTAGCTGAAGCCGCCACATTCTACCAACTGAGCTATCCCGGTCGAATCTGGAGGGCATAATTCATCCAGTTAACTTTATTGAGCATAGCATCTGGTCTGATATTTTAATCAGCTCAACAGAATAGATCGCAGGTAGTGGAACTCCATTAAACACTGGATTAAACACTGGATTACACTTACACTTTAAAGGTGTATTCACGTATGCAGCGTTTACTGGAGTTCCATTACCTGAGAAGTGTATCCACGTATCCAGCGTTTACTGGAGTTCCATTACCTGCGATCTATTCTGTTGAGCTGATTAAAATATCAGACCAGATGCTATGATCAATAAAGTTAACTGGATGAATTATGCCCGCCAGATTCGACCGGGATAGCTCAGTTGGTAGAGCGGGGCGGCTTCAGCCAGGAGATCCCAGGTTCGAATCCAGGCCCGGACATTTTTCGTCCAGTTGGAAAATTACAACTTATACGTTTCATTCTTTAAATTTAAAATAGAATTCCACTTTTCCGAACCAATAAGTTATGACATTAAAGAAGTGAGTATAAAACATCACATATTTTTACTGAATGGTGTATACAAATTTAAAATTATATACATACATTAATATTAAAAATATCTACGTTTCGACCACCATCTATGGTCATCTTCAGGAAATACAAATTTAAAATTATATACATACATTAATATTAAAAATATCTACGTTTCGACCACCATCTATGGTCATCTTCAGGAAATTTTCCTGAAGATGTCCATAGATGGTGGTCGAAACGTAGATATTTTTAATATTAATGTATGTATATAATTTTAAATTTGTATACACCATTCAGTAAAAATATGTGATGTTTTATACTCACTTCTCTAATGTTGTAATATTTTATGGTGTAATGGTCCAGCATTTATATCAGTAAGTTATGATAAAAAAAATATATATATAAAACTTTAGAAAATTGTTGTTAAGTCTATTTAATATTGTTGTAATTTAACATTTCCCAACCGTCTTTTAAAAAAAATTGTCCTCAACATATTGTCATATCAATAGAAAGCAAAATAACTATATTCGTTACATTCCATTAAATGACATATTCGTTAAATTTCGGCAAAACCTTAACATCCATGATTTGGATAGCTATTTTTAATTTTTTTTAAACTTAAAAGTAATTTTTTATCAAAAAAAAAAAAAAAATCGTTCCTAGAAGGGTTAAAACGGCTTCGAGAGAATATTTGTGAAACGTAAGGCATTCAGAAAATGGAAGGAAATAAAATCACTTTTTGGAAACCGAAAAACTACCACGCCCCCTAAATTCATAATTTGAGACATAAAAGAGAAAGAATAACTGTTGTAATTTCATATTAAAAAAAAAAAAAAAAAAAAAAAAAAACATACTTTGTTTTGGATCATGGCCTGCATCTCCCAACCAACCGAATTCGTCTTTCATCTTGCTATCAACTGAACAGAAAGAACTCCTAAGACTTTTAGGTCAGCGGTTGTCCTCTTCTCGACCAAAAATATCATTGACTCAGTCTCATTAGCCTCACTTAATGGATCTCCATAATTTATTCTTGTTTCTTGTTCGGTTATTATAATGTATTCTTAATTTATTTTTTATTGACTGGCATCTGCGAAATGGCTTCACTTTTGGGCGCTCATTTAGAAACCGCAGACTATCAATTATGTGGCAGATGTTAAAAAATAAAAAATATACATATTTACTATGATTTAAAGCTGATATAGAAATTGCTAAAAAAATTATTTCTGTACATCTAGTTACTTTATTGTGTATTCAAAGACTATTATTATTGGACGTTTCAAGGCATTAAGGATAAGGAAACAGTAGATCTTCAGCGTGTTAAAAAAGTTGAATTTTCAAATAAATAAGAGGATTTTTAGGTGCTTCCGTAATTATATAAATACATAGCACCTATAGTCGTCGTCTGGTCCATCCGTCTACCCGTCTGTCCGCATATAATAGCGCAAAAACTACCCAACCAAATGGTTTGAAATTCAATATAGATAATCGTTGCAGAATTTTGGCGAGTTATTTCAAATTTTATGAAAATCGAATCAAAACTTAAAAAGATATTAATAAAAGTTTTCTTCATTCTATTAAATCCTAGCATACGTTGTAAATTCAATGATATCCCATGATAGGTAATGATTCTAGGTTTTTATGTTGATTACGTCCTATTTAAGGTGGAGTCCTATTATTTCCGTATGACTGAATTTAAAAACTGGATTTGTATACTAAAATTGTTTCATTATAGCAATCCTATAATCTACCGGCTGTTTTTTGATAGATGTTTCCGGAGAAATAGATATTAAATGGAAAAAGAGTCTAAATATGGATTTTTAAGTTCTGAAATTTTCAAAACTAGTCTTAAGTTCCACACTGGAATTTTCAGTCAATGTTAACAAAAGATAAATGTTGCGAACTTAAAATGTGCTTTTTTTGTTTATTATTACGGAAATGAATCCTATGATAATAACAGACGATATAATTCATTTTTTCAGTGAAATAATAACGATGATTTTTTTAAAAAAAATATTGTCTTGTATTGGATCTTTGCGCATAGTATAATTTTATAATTGTAATGAATTGTTTGTAAACGTGTATTGAAACGGAATTTCATAAAATAAAATTAATATCTATAATATGAAAATCTGCCCATAAAATAAATTTTATATTCATGCATTTTTGCATAAGAGTGCAACAGCTAATTGCACCAAAATCTGAATATTTATATAAAACTATAGTTATGGTACGAACGCGCCTCATTTGTCACGTTTGACGTACAATTTCCAACTTGTTAATTCATAAGAATTTCATATAAAATCTATGTTTGTGCCCGTCTTTGTTTAAAAGATGTCAAACATATGATGAACGTATTTTCAGAAGTTTTTATCAAAAATTTTAATGCTTATATCTCTAAATATACAGGGTGTTTCATAAAAGATGGACAAAACTTTAAGAGGTGATAGTAGGCATCCAAACAAACAACTTTTATCAAAGAATGTATGGTCGGAATTAAAACGCAAAGGTGCTAGAGGGCGCCGCAGCTGATGTTGTTATACGAGGCAAAAACACACAAGAACGATTAAGTGACAAAAGCAAGTTGTCTCCTTACAATCGTTGAGCCTTTCCATTTGCAGTTACGTAGATAAAATGCATATTAGCCTTTTCCCTATTAGTGAAGGGCAACATCTTCCGATACTATCCTACCGTGATTGACAGTTGCATACTCGGATCAGCAGCTTTTATGTATTAAGGAGTCTTGTACCTTTTAAGCGCGACGAAAATCGAGAAAAACAATCAAAGTTTGAATTGGTGTATTTTCAAAATCTTTATATGTATAAACATAAAGTTTTGATTATTAATTAAATAGATTGTTCTTTTTAATATAATACTATCAGAAACTGACTAATATTTTACTGAATTTGTGCATTATTGAAATTAAAATAGCTCTTTTTTTTATTCCGTTAAGTCATTGCGCGCATAATATCTTGAGAACGTATGACTGGATTGTTATGAAATTTTATGTAGACAATAAACGTATATGTGTGTTTAAAATGATCTACTTTTAAACATTTACAATGATAAGATTTTTAGTTATGACTATTTTTATTCATTAAAAAATGTAAAATTTTGAATTTTTTTACAGAAATATTTTTTTCACATGGTTAATGAAATAATTTTTACCTAAAAGTAGATCATTTTAAACACATATATGCGCTTATTGTCTACATAAAATTTCATAACAGTCCAGTCATACGTTCTCAAGATATGCGCGCCATGACTTACGAAATAAAAAAAAGAGCTATTTTAATTTCAACAATACACAAATTCAGTAAAATATTAGTCAGTTTCTAATAGTATTATATTAAAAAGCACAATCTGCTTAATCAATAGTAAAAATTTCATGCTTATACACAAAAAAGTTTTGCAGCTAATCTAATTCAAAGTTTGAAAGTTTTTGTTGATTTTCGGCGAGCTTAAAAGGTACAAGACCAAATTTTGGCCAAATCGAGGCCAAATTTTGCATATGCGTTCTTCTTCTTCCCTATATCACATTTGCATGCTATAGTGTCGTTCTTCTCCCGATAACTCGCAACTGGAATGGAGCTTTAACGTTTGCATGAACCAAGTTTCCAAATGCTCCAGCACCTTTGCGTTTCATTTCCGAACATGCATTCTTTGATGAAAGTTGTTAGTTTGGATGTGTACTATCACCTCTTAAAGTTTGGCCCATCTTTTAGGAAATACCCTGTAAAGTATGCTTACGAGCAGGATACTTTCACAATCTTAACTACAGAATGGAAGAATATATGAAAATTTGATAGCTTATAAATATAATAATTATTTGTAAAATGAACCAAAAGATACTTTAAATATTTTAGAAAATAATTTTCGAAAATGCTTAAAATACTCTAATAATATTCAGTATATTTATATCAATATTGAAATTTTACTATTGATTATTTATTTGTGTGAAAGATTTTAAGTTCAATCTAGAAGACATTGTGACAATTTCAAAACATTTCATTAAATGGTTTCAATGAATTTTGAATTAGTATTCCGACAAGAGTTTTAAAACTTTTGAATTAAAATAAAACGTGTAGAAATGCTTTTATTCCTTGTGAGATATTTAAAAAATAAAATGGCGTATAAGTATACATTTCTGGACAAAAACTATTCGGAAATGAAATTGCTTTCATATAATATAACTAGTCGGATGTGTCAATCCCAATACTTTCTTCTATCTCACACAGATTTCGCACACACTAAAAAGAATCAGCACCAATTTATATCAAGGTCTAACTGAAACTCGAGTTTTATTAAATTCCGTGCATTATTTCTTGAGATATGACTATCGCTAAAATCGTGTAAATCCTGCAAAATGCTTCATAGCAGCGCCACCTGATGGGCGATTTTTATCAAAAATTAATCAGAATCAATTTATATCAGAGACTAACTGAATATAAAGTTTTATTAAATTATGAACATTAGTTCTTGAGATAGAGCTATTGTGGAAATCGCGAAAAATGCTGCATAGCAGCGCCACCTGCTGGACGACTTTTACCAAAAACTAATCAGCACCAATTTATATCAGAGACTAACTGAGTATAAAGTTTTATTAAATTCCGAGCATTAGTTCTTGAGATAGAGCGCCCACAAAATTTTTGTCACATACAGACAGACAGAGTCACAGACAGACATTTTCTAAAACGAGTCAAATCGTGTTCAGGACCTTCTAAAACGTATAAATCCGTCGAAAACCGGAAGTCGAAAATTTTCATAAATCCAATACTTTCTTCTTGTAAAGACAGAAGAAAGTAAAAATTAAAAATTTGATTTTTTGAACCATTAACGGCGAGCTATCGCCTTAAACAATAGTTTTTTTAAAATCTTAGAATAAATTCAATTAAGAGAAAAAAAGTCTTATAACATTCCGCTAAACTATTTTTAGGTGCGTTCGTAATTATATAAATACGTAGCACCTATAGTCGTCGTTTGCTCCGTCCGTCTGTCTGTCTGTCCGCATATAACAACGCAAAAACTACCCAACCAAATGGTTTGCAATTTAAAATATATTATCTTTGCAGAATTTTGTCGAGACATTTCAAATTTTATTACAATCGAATCAAAACTTTAGGAGATATTAATAAAAATATTTATTAAGAAATTTGAATTTTTTTTTTTAAATCGGTGCTTTTTTGTTATAGGAGCTTCCGATGGATGTTAAATCGTCAAGCGACCGAGATGCTTATTTTATGACAGAAATTAATCTGCAGACGATAGAATTCATTTCACAAAATTAAAAATCATCAAGATCTGAATATTTATATAACTAGCTGATACATATATATCTGAATATTTATATAACTAGTTAAGATATTTGTATGAACAGTGCCATAAAATATATACTTAACTAGCTGTTTAACCCGTTCTACGCACGGGATATCATGAATTTAATTCTAAAACGTGCGTACGAACGCACCTCGTTTGTAACGTTTGACGTACAATTTCCAACTTGTTTATCATAGTTGTCATACTTGTATATTAGCAATTATTACCAATGACAAACAAAACGATGTATTTAAACTCTTAGAAGTTACAATTCATACATTCTCTAAAATATTTTAACGATAAAGTCAAAATATTAGATCGAAACCTCCTGAAAATACGTGAAGGGGTGTTCAACAATCTAACATTAGGCATCTGTCAATTATGCTCTAGATACCGTGATGTATTTAATCTAAAAACAATAAAGGCAAACAGAAAGTGAAACTATTTACAAAAGAAATTATCATTATCAACATGTTGTATACTTGATATGATAACGAAATTGGAATGGAAATCAGAAAGCAATCATAATCAAAAAGTGAAACTGCTGTCAAAGGACGTTTTAGGCAATCAATCTTTCGTAAAGATTAAAAATCATTTTAAATAATCTACACAGATGATAATCTACACTAAATTGTATACTTCTTTTAATGGCTAAAAGGTGTAAAATAAAAAGATTATAAACAGTAAAATTGGTTTTATTAGACTGTTGACATATGTTTTAGCTCCATCTGAATCCTTATCAAAACAAACAAAAATACACTGATCTACACTGATGATAATCTACACTAAATTGTATACTTCTTTTAATGGCTAAAAGGTGTAAAATAAAAAGATTATAAACAGTAAAATAGGTTTTATTAGACTGTTGACATATGTTTCAGCTCCATCTGAGCCATTATCAAAACAAACAAAAATGCACTGATCTATACTGATGATAATCTACACCAAATTGTATATTTCTTTTTAATTGCTAAAAGGTGTAAAATAAAAATATTATAAACAGTAAAATAGGTTTTATTAGACTGTTGACATATGTTTCAGCTCCATCTGAGCCATTAGCAAAACAAACAAAAATGCACTGATCTATACTGATGATAATCTACACCAAATTGTATACTTCTTTTTAATTGCTAAAAGGTGTAAAATAAAAATATTATAAACAGTAAAATAGGTTTTATTAGACTGTTGACATATGTTTCAGCTCCATCTGAGCCATTAGCAAAACAAACAAAAATATTCTATTAATGCAGAGTCTAATGAAGTTATTTGAATCGCAATCATTTAATTTTTCACAATTTCGTAAATTATTTTTATTTTTTACTTGGATGTTTATTTCCATATTTGTAGCCATGGAGTAACTCGAGCCACAATTTTGGTAAATTAAATAATGCTGCATTGTTACATATTGTATTTTTACGTGTTACAATCGCTATGATTTTTCTTATATTCAGTTCAGATCGGATAGTTAAGATATCTTAGACCGCCGAACTCACTGAGGGAGTTCCACAAATTCACTCAGTGAGTTCGAACTTTCTATTGCTAGATACAGTCACTACCACTCACTTTGATTGGCTCTGGAGGCTAGCTTTAACTGACTGGCTGTTGAGCCAGGTGCGCAGAATTTATGCGCATGCGCACATTCTATGTTTGTTCAGATCTCAGACACGGTGACATTCAGTGAGTTATCTTAGATGAGTTTTGCGGTGTGAACAGGCATTCAATTCCGGGAGGTTACCAAATAGCGATCTAAGATATCTTAAATATCCGATACGAACAGGGTATTATAACGAATGGATAGTATAGATTGCAGGGGAAAATTATTTTACTTTCATTGAAATTTATTTGGATGGTTTGCTTCTTGATATAATCTTGCCATGGCTGTGGTTTTTCTATTATACTTAATATCAGCTATAGGCTCCTTTTTTCTGCAACTAAATTTCCTGCTGGTCATGCCAATATAGTAATTCTTTGATATGAAAATTGTAAAATTGTATGAAAAATAATAAAATTGTTACAATTTTATTATTCAGGGCGTAATAAAAGCCCTAAAATATGTGTACAAATTAAGTTAACTATTGCTTAGCATTGGCTATATTTGTTCGTGTTGCTATGTGATAGATAACACTTCTCTACAAAGGAGGGTTGACTTTCTTTACAAAAGTGAGGCGAAATCTTTTACTACTTTTAACCTCTTAACAGTTTCGTTTTTTTTTTTTTTTTTTTTTTTTTTGAGACAATAAACTAAAAATAGGGACCAAACACCATTTTCCCGTACCAAAATATTTGCCTTGTAAAATCGAAAAATGTTTGCCAAATTAAAAAAATATATATATTACAGTTAAAAATTAGTGGTACCCAAAAGCTTTTAGTAACGTAGCAAGCAAACCCTTCTTGCTCGAGCTGTGTTCGGCACAACTGTTATGTGGTCTTACAATTTTTATTTTACTTTCACTCAACAATGCGAATTTCCTTTTTTTTTTTTTTAACATAATACGAGATTATTTTTACTTTTATTTGCAGAGCCAACTTTAAGGAGCAAAGAAGGGGGAAGGGGAGGGTGGCAAAGTAGGGCGGTCACCCGATTCTACACTTCTGTGCCTTTTACAAAATTGTACATAAGCTGTGATGTAATGATATTTCGGTAACACCGAATTCTGACTCATAGACAGATTTAAATCAATCAAATATGAAATCCTTTTTAACTCAGACAAAAAAAAAAAAAAAAAGTGCATTTTTGAAAAAAGAAACTCAATGCGCTGCTTTTGTAACTTTTTATTCATTACTAGCTGACATGCGCGGCGTTGTCCGGGTCCTTTATAATAACCTTAAATGAAACTCAAATTTATATGATTTTACATCTTTAACCCGATTTTGTATGACTTTACATTTTTAATGAAAAATTCGCGAAAAAAGATGGATATTTAATTTTTAAAAATAGCTCGTAAGAAGACTTTTTCTTGTTTTTTTCCGTCGGGTTCTTGAACATTACAAAAAACAACAAATTTTTTTTTTCTTACCGTTCGAGCTCTCTGAAATTTTGATCGGTTATAAATATACCTGTATCCTCTTTAAAATTTCATGAAAAAATATCCATATTTAGTAGTGAAAACATCCCGAAGCCGCGCTTAAACAGCCTGCGTTTTAGCGTTTCCATCGAAAATTTTTCATCCAAATTTTCAGACTTCTACGAGCGGTAGATTTCTCTAGCCATTGCCAACAGACAGACATACACACACTACAGGATGAAACTTTCTTTTATTACTATAGATATCAACTTTTTCAATTTTAAAAGACGAAACATTTAAAGATTTAGTAAATGGCTTAAATCCTTACTATAAATTACCTGCAGAAAAACTGTAACAAAACGAATAGATACGAAACTGCTTCAGTTAAGATGAATACATGATGTATAAAAACTAGCATAAAGGAAAACATAAACAACCAAAACATTGTTAGCATGCTATTTAAAGGCTACATAATAGGGGCGCTTTCATAGCAAGATGAATGAAAGAATAAATAACAATAACAGAAAAGTACGAGCGTTAATGCTAACTACTGATTCTCACTTTCTTTCTTTTATTCAGCTCTGAGGATTGGAGATGGGGTTCCTTTTATATATCCTTGAAACAGCTGAATGTTAAATTATTTGTTTCCACTGCTTATGATTTTCATTACACGTCACGTGTTCACTGAAAAGCACTTTAAGAACATGTAAAAGAACAAGCAAATTGTTTTATGTGTGTATTGTTTTTAAAACATTTCTCTGGAGAAAATCATGGCTGCACCTCTACGGGCCATCGATAAAGATACATGTCAATAAAGTGCCTAGAATGTTGTAAAACATTACCAAAATAATAGATTATTGGAATCTATGCTAGCTTGGAACGGTGTAACCTATGAATGAGTACTCATGAAAAGTAACTGTTTTGCCCATCCCTAGTTAGTGTCTCTTTTTCTTTTCAACTTGTACTTTGTCCAAAATATTTTTTTCACCCTGTGTATATACACACACTATATACTATACTGAAATTTAATTCAGCAGAAAAATTAACTTCCGGCAATTACCATTCATAGATGACAATGTATTCAAAGTCTATAGTCCAGTAATTAAAAAAAAATTAATGTTTCCTACACATCTCACAACATATTAAACTGTAGTTCAACTGAAACACACATAACATAGTCAATAATACATGTTCAACAGTTTCCGCTCGGAGAGAATTATAACAGTTTAATAAATTATTGTTGTAAATTCGAATAATATTTGCAAGAATAGAAGAGTTTGAAACGAATCCCCACTTTAACAATCCTTTTTTGTAACAATGGTCAAAATTAACAAATTTGCAACAAAGTTTTCACAAGAATAAAGATGAAAGCTATTCTCACCTCAACAATGCTTTGCTTAACAATGATCAGAATCAACAAAATGTGCAACAGAGTATTTACAAGAATAAAGATGAAAAAATTCACACTTCAACAATGCTTTTCTTAACAATGATCAGAATCAACAAAATGTGCAACAAAGTTTCAGAAACAATCATTTTTATTGTGATAGCTTACTAATGTACGTTTCATGCGTTTTATTTGCTATAGAATTAATGTTTTAAAGTAATAAAAAAAGTAAATTTTGCTGTTGAATAAGTTCTTTTTATTCAAAATGCAGTTTGTTAAGATCCAAAAACAAGAAAAAGTTAATAAGGAACTTGCGAACGAACAGATGAGTTTTACGTCTACATTGAAAAGCCTCGAAGAGTTGGGTTATGACTACGTGAAAGATCTCGGAGTTGGTAACTTTGGAAAAGTTGTAGAAATGATCGATCCCAGCACTAAAACTACCTGTGCTATTAAATTGGTTAAAGAGGAAAACATATCTGAAGGGGAGTTATATGTATGGCCTAGTGTTTGCCACAGTAATATATTGCCACTGATTGGCTTCAACTATATAGCTGAACATCACACTTTCATATTCATCTCGAAGAAGTGTCCATTCACATTAGACCAAAAACTGGGGGAGGTGGAATTTATTTTTGATTCAAACGCATTTGATAGAGCCGTATCGTGGATAAAAGATGTTGTAAGGGGCATAGTCGCTTTGCATGAAAAACAGATGGCTCACCTGGACATAAAGACTAACAATGTCCTAATTTCAGGTGAAGATAAAGCTCTAGTGTCAGATTTTGGATCTATGTCGTCCACTGAAAAAAAATCTTCTGCCTATACATCACCATTGCCCTATCGTCCTCCAGAGACATATGGTCCGGACGGAAGTTGGGAACAGGTGGACGGAATAAAGTACGATAGCTGGACAATTGGAATGTTATGCATCCGAGTTTTCACTCGTGAAAATTTCTGTGAAACGATACAGCACAACGAGAAATTTTGGCCGAACAAAATGTATCCTCTTCTGTTCGACATTCTTCAGAAGAGAAGTTTTGCCGCAAAAATGAAAACTTGCTTTCCCAGATCGCAAAACGCTTCGCTGAAAGCAGAAGATATATTGAGTCTAATCAGGGCATGCCTTCAGCTGGATCCGCAGAAGCGCATTACTGTCAAAGAGGCCTTGAATCACAGAGTTTTCGGTGGTGAAGTATTTTATGAATTGGAAGAGAACAGCCCGTGGAATAAAAAGGCTGACGGAGAACAAATCGAAAGATTGATTTATGAGTGTAAAGTCTGTCAAAGAAATATTGAGGAATATCATAAAGGTGATTCTGTGAAAGAAGAGAAAGTAGATGCCAAAGAAAATATGATGGCTAATATTAAAATCGATCTTGCTGTAAAAGTCCCTGATTCAACTCCAAAAGTGAGAAATTGTGAGAAAAGTGAAAGAGATGAAGAAAAAGCTCTTTGTGATGATTTTGTCAAAAACACTGAATTTCGACATCTTGAGCATGAAAATCCAGAAAAGAGTAATAAAATAGATAAAAGAATGCCAGTAGAAGTAGTTATTTCTGCGCATACTTTGCTGCAAGACGTAAAAAGTCAAGGTGAGTTTGGGAAATATCTAAAAGAAATTGATTCTGTACAGAAGCAAGTTCCTAAAATGAAACGCACGAATGCGATTGTAGATTGGGCGAGAGACAAGAAGAACAATTTCTCCAAAATATTTGCCCGCTATCGTTCAACAAAATGATAACAAGATCTGAAAAAAAGAAAACAAAAATCTAACTTGTCATCTTCAGCCTATTTATCACAATATCATGGATTTTCAATGGAAAATACCTACAGAAATTCAATAGTATTTCAGCAAGTCATAGTACATATGAACAATAGTCATTTACTGGAAACCTCCTGCCGGATGCTGTTTTAATCCAAATTATTTTTGTACAGAATCTTATTTATATGTATTTCAAAATTCTCTTCCATATTTGTAACAAAATTGTCATTAGTATATATATATAAACCTTCACATGTATCGTATTTAGGCCAACCAAATTAAAGCTGTTATCCGGCTAAACCATAAAAAACTTTGTGTGGTGTTTATTATTTTTACTTTAAGATCTGTACGTATTATTAACCAAAATACGGCTTTCAAAAAATAAATAAATAAATAAATAAATAAATAATAAAAAAGGAACACACCTATTTATTTTATCGTGAAAAAAAAAAAAAAAACGAAAATAGCCATCCGATTGGAAATTATGTTTTCTTTAAATGTATGTTAAAAGAAAATGCTTGGGGGAGGGGGGTCATTTTCATATAGAAATTGTACCAAACTTTGAAATTTGCAATATGAACACCTAATTTTGACATCGTATTTGGGTTCGCCGATAAATTTTATCATAGGATACCAAACGGGATGTCATTCATTACTAGTTTAAAAATTATGAAGGTTTAAAATTTTGAACTAAAAATGTGCATTTCTTTTTTAATCGTTACGAAGCAAACTGCAATGCGAGTAGTATTTTAAACATTTAACTACTTGATGGAATAATGAAAATAAATTAAAACATTCATTGAAATAAATTAAATGTTATAATTCATTATATTTTCGACATTTTATTTCCAAAATCTATATATTATATATCTTTTTCGGAAAAATATGAATTGTAAACTATAATTCTTTTTAACAAAAATCGATGTCAAAATTAATTTTCTAAGAAATACGAATTGTAACGTATATATACATACATATATATATATTTCTTAACAATAATCGATTTCAAAGAAGCTTGAAACATGCGAATCAAAAATTACAGTTCATTCTTGACTCCGTGAAGTAGTTTTTGAATTATGCTTTTAAAACTAACTGCATTGCAGTTTGTTTTACAACTATTAAAAACGAATTTAACATCAGTTGATCAAAACTTTTAATCTGCATAATTTCTAAATTTCCTCGTCGAATGACTTCTACTTCCCATTTGGTATATCCAAAGGTAAAATTTACCGAACAATCCAAGTATGATGTCAAAAGTATAGGTGTTTGTATTGAAAATTTCTAAGTTTGTTGCAATTTCTATATGAAGACGTCCTCCTAAGTTTCTTTTAACATACATTTAAAGAAGACATTATTTCCCATCGGCTATTTTCGGTTTTCTCTGTATCTATTTGGCGAGAAAAAAGTATCAGGTGTGTCCATTTTTTTTATTTTTTTTGATCGACTGCACAGTGATACATCGGCTAACGAAGGTAATTCGTTAACATATGTTAACAGAAATGTGAAATCCCATTCCCATCCAATTAAAATGCTACGCGGCTATGTTTTTTAGCACCCGCATCTTCTAACATATTAGCTAGTCTAATCCATATTAGTTAGCTGAGTTAGTAGAACAGAAAGAAAAAGTCTTCGTAAAGACGAAGCAATCGGTAGCAAATGCATTCGTTTGTCGAAGTATCACTATATTAAAAAAGTATTGGGTCATCCGGAAAGTTCTGCGGAATTTCAAAGTGAAGTTTCTTCTAGTTATTTGGCAACTGCCGATTAAGAATATTCAGGGGTCGGAAGTAGCGCGCTACAAGTTAGCTAAACTACAGTAGTCGCTACTTTTTACGGTAGTTTGTAGTGAAGCGCGCTATATTTTGAACAGTGTATAGTGTAAGAAAATAGCGCGATTCAAAAAAATTAGTAGTTTGCAAAGAGAACCGACGCTACTTATAACGTTTTTCAGGGTTTGTGTCTTTTGACGATAACTAGTCCTTGGTAAGATCTAAGATGTCACACCACATGCCATCTGGACTATGTAATTCATTAATAAATTGAATGATACACGTTAAAATTGTTATAAAAAAATCATTCAAAACTTGTAATTAGATTTTTTTAAAGTGAAATATTCAATAAAGTTTAACTTTCTAACAACCATAAGTAAACTTATATACAGTCATCTCTCACTTATGCGCGTTTGAAGGGACTGACTTAAAATCGCGCATAACTGAGAGGACGTTGTATGTAGTAATTCCTTATACACATTATACACATTATTCGAAAGAAAAACATATTGAAATATAAGAATTATGATTAATGATATTTTATAAAATAAATGGGGTGTAATATTAGTATAGTGTACTAAAAAAAAAATATATATATATATATATATCCTTACACTTTCACTATAAAATTTAGTTTCAAAAAATACAATAAAGTAATTTTTTTTCATTTGACATAGAAGATGATATACTTACATAAAAAAATGCCAATTAGTCCTCTTTTAAGAAGTCATCAATGGTAGTTTGTTTTTGCTTAGGCCGCGTTTGTACAACGACCTTTTCTAATGCATTAAAGTGCGTCATTGTATTTGATGCTATATCAGCATTTTGTAGGTAACATCTCAAAGTGTCCAGGGCTCCTAAAGCAGTAGCATAAGATGGGACAATTACAGTATCAGTTTCATCATTATCATCATCATCTCCTTCTCTTTCAGCTGTCACATCATCAAACACAGTTTCAATATCTCTAATTGCCGTTGATGTTAAGTTTTCATCAACACTGACGAAATCTTGAAAAGAAAGAGAATCTTGGCTTATTCGATTCCATTCTTCTTCGTCTATGTTAAAATCATTGCTGTTGTTTTCATTTTCCTGTAATGGAATAACTTCAGTATTATTTGAATGAAAAATACCCGCTTTCCTAAAGCAGTTAGAAATTGTCATGGCTGTTACGTTATTCCAAGAGGGAACCAACATATGCATGGCATCCAGAATCGAAATTTTCTTGAATTCCTTTTTCTGCTCTAGTGATATAAACATTCTTCGCACCAAATCTTTCCTATACTGCGCTTTAACTGACCTTATTATACCGAGATCTAAGGGCTGGAGTCTGCTAGTACAGTTAGCAGGGAAAAATATAACTCGTGCATGTGTCAGCAATGGGAGATCTGAAGGATGGGCGGGACACTGATCCATAAATAACAAAACTTTCTTTTTTTTTTTAGCCATCTTCATATCGAATTCCTTCAAAAAGTCTAAAAAAGTTTTCGATGTCATCCAGGCTTTGGTGCTATTTGCGTAAGAACATGGCAATTTCTTGACATTTTTTAAACACCGTGGATTCTTGGATTTACCAATCACTATTGGCGGTAACTTTTCTGATCCGTCCCCATTGCAACATAAAAGCACAGTCAGTCTTTCTTTGCTGTGTTTGCCACCATGGCATGTTTCTCCCTTAAAATCCATCGTTTTGTTTGGTAAAAGACGATAAAATAAGCCTGTTTCATCACAGTTAAAAATGTTCTTAAGATCAAAGTTTTGAATTAAATTTGGAAGGTCTGCGATCCATTCATTAGCAGTTGAATCTGAAACGGCTGCGCTTTCACCACTCAGACAATGATTTGTTAAACCGTGTCTTTTTTTAAGTTTTTCTAACCATCCCGAAGAAGCTGAAAAATTTTCGATTCCCATTTTGGATGACAAAGTGAGTGCCTTTTCTTTAAATAACTCACCGCTAATGGGTAAATTAGAAGCTCTCATTTCTCTGAACTACTGAATTAAAGTGGTTTCTAAAATCTCAAATTTTCCATTCTGAATTCTTGATCGTTTCTTCGCTTGTGCAGAATATTCACTATTAATTTTTTTGATCGAGTCCTTGTTCTTTAAAATCCCTCTGAGTGTTGATTCTGGCAAATCGAATTTGCGAGCTAAATTTATTTTTGACAGTCTAGGATCATTTTCTGCTGCTTTTATAACTTCCATTTTGAACGAAATTGTTAACTTTTTTTTGCTCATTTTGATTGCAAAAACAAAAAAAAAAAGAAAGAAATAATCTAGATGCTACCGTAAAGGCAAGGACGAAATGTAACACGCAGGTGACTTGATAAAATTAAAACAGAAAGAAAAGAAGCAACCATTAGAACTGAGGGGGTGAGTGTAAAGTCGAACTGCAACATCCTCTCCACCCTCTGCACCCCGCTTTTCGGTACGGTCTTTTGACCTTGACAGGTGCAGAAAATTATTTATCGATTTAAAAAAAAAAATGTGAATTGCGTTGTCATTTCCGCGCATAACTGAGAGAGAAAATTCAAAGTGGCGCTTATAAGTGAGAGATCTATAGCATTATTTTCCTATTCCTCGTGCCGGGACCTTACGAAATTCGCGTATAACTGAGAGACGCGTATAACTGAGACGCGCATAAGTGAGAGATGACTGTAGTTAAGATATTTGTATGAACAGTGTCATAAAATATATACTTAACTAGCTGTTTAACCCGTTCTACGCACGGGATATCATGAATTTAATTCTAAAACGTGCGTACGAATGCACCTCGTTTGACATACAATTTCCAACTTGTTAATGATTGTCTTCATTATCCGGACTGCTGCATCAGTGTTGAATTTAGACACTTTTCTTCGGGGGGGATTTCTGTGGCTCCAGGGGGGACATCGTAGAGTTCTGGGAGGGAAATTGCACTTTTTTACTATTAAAAGCACACACTCTCAAATCTTCCAGGGGGAATGTGAATTCAACACTGCTGCTGCATACTCAGATTACATTCAGACCACATTAGTCCGGATAATTGGAGTTCTTATTGTATAACAAAATAATTCATCCTAACGTTTTAATGAATTATAATATATATATATATAATTCCTTATAACGTTTTAACAAAAGCACACTATAACGAGCAAATCTTTGGAGCACTTTCGATTTCGTTATAAGGTGTTTTGACTGTACAAGCTTTTTGTAACTAAAATACTTTCACTTTCTGACCTGGTTTCGAAAGTGAAAGTACATCTTAAATTTAAAAAAAATACAACCAAAATCGAAAAAATAAAAAAAGGTCTGCATAGAGATGGACTTCAGCTATCCAATGCAAAAAAAAATCAATTAAATACATTGAAATGCGAATGAGATATTGTAAAATATTTCCCCCATAGGATTAAGATTAGCAAGCGAGTATTTTTGCATGAGTGAAGTAGGTCTACATCGCCATGACGATTTCTGCAATAATCGTTAAGGCAAAAATGTAGTGGTAGATTGATTGACGGAAGTGTTTGTTTGTAAACATGCCCTTTCCTTATGTTTAGTGAATATATAAATATTCGTTGGAACAATGCATCTGAACTTATAAATACTGTGTACCAAAGCCCATCACAACAGCGCTGCATGCTGTGTTTTGCTAGTTTATATAAAGACATAGTTTGCGAGTAGGATTTTTAGAAAATTTCCCACTCCTGATTGTAATTTTTTTGCTCTGTTCAATATATTTTATTATAATATAAATGCATATAGAGATATTAGTCGAAATATATAAAAAAATTTCCTTTACTAAAGACAAAATTGTTTTAAAATTTGAAAATAATGCATTGAAAAATAAATATGCGAGTGGAGGGCACAGCAGAATACACTATGCCTGTTATTAAAGTAAAATATTAAAGCTCTGTTACTTTTTTTGCTAAGTCCTAAGTAATAGTTATTAATAGGTAATACTAGTATTTAACAGGTATTCTAGTTTTATCAGTAAAATATAGAAAAAAATTTCACATGAGACATCGAGATATTTTTAATTTAATAATAATAAAAAGGCAAAGATGAAATTAATAAACTTTGGATTTACTGTCAGTTTGTAGAGGTTCTCGGACAGTCTCTGTTTAATGAATGAAGACCGTTGATCAGACTTTAATGCATGCAATTCTTCAGACAATGGCAATCTCGGTATCCCACAGTTCAGTAGAGTAATCTGCCAACTATAGTAAAAAGACATTTTTAAGTCAACAAATAATTTTCAATTTAAATTGCACAATATTTTATTTATTTTTCTCACACCCAGAAAAGCATGAGACATACTATACACATCCGATTTTATAATTCAGAGTTATAACTGATAAATAAATTTATGCAGCAATAACACTTTATAGATCTCATTACCATGAGAACACTCTGGTTTTCGGGATATATAATATACATTAATATATTTTATTTTGGCAGCTAATACCCACCCCCCTCTTTTATTTCAGGATATCTTCCGATGGTTGGGTAGGACATTATTAATATAGAATGTTGTTTTAAGTCTAGTGATGTGTCTGCCTTTTTGCAGAGTTCCATACATATTTTATTTTGATTCTAGGATTGGCATTTCACTTCACATTCACATATGCTACTGAGTTATCATTTTACAGAAATCTTAATATTTAGTTAGATCTCAGATAAGACTAATTTAATCTAAACTAAAATAAATTAATACACCAATAACTAGTTAGTTATTTTACTTTTTCCTGAATTTTAACATATGTTCAATTCAAAAACTTTTGAGACTATGAAGGTAACCCCCCTGCCTGAATTGATATGGATTCAGCCAGTTAATATAATTAATTAAAAATATAACTAATCAATAAAATAGGTAAAACTCTTTAAAATTTAAAATAAAAACATACTGCAATACATCACTAAATTTTATCATTTCATCAGATCTTAAGAATGTTTCAAATGATTTGAATTTCAGCATATTAATGCACGTTCCAACAGAGACTCGTGCCGAAAACAAAACACACACAGCAAAGTACTACATTGTAAGATTAATTTTCCTCTTCTTCTGACTAAAAATTACATCCATATAAATATGAATGAAACAATATTAAAGTTAATGAACGGAAAATTTTGAAGTGATTAGTTAATTGAGGAAGAAATTATCTAGAAACAAATCAAATGAATTTTTAAATAATACAACAAATTTAATATGATTGACTAGCGAAAGCCACACCTAATACAGGATAAAATGTAACGAAATCCATCCACTCAGGATAGGTAAAAAAAGGCACATGCACAAATCATCAACTTCATACAGTTTGGATGAATGCACTACCGCTTCCTATGTTAAGCTTACAGGGGAACGGAGAAATGCTGGAGTCGCTGGCCTCGCAAAAAGGTGAAATGTCTATTGATCATTATCGCTAAAAACGGCACAGATCAAAATGAAAACAATGTGAGAGTATTCTCACAATTCCGGTGTATTTTTACAGGCATATGCTAAGTTATGTAAATACAAGAATAACAAAATATGGAAAATGTTGCCTTCATCTAGTACTATAATAATATCCTGGTCTGCTTAGTCACAAATGGTGCCAAACATGTGGAGAAGTATTTTTATCGTAATTATTGTGAAGGTTTACCTATGTAATCAAATACTGGAATAATTTGTATTTTAAAATTAAGTTTAAATAGTCTTATTATGGAAAATCTAGGGCGGACAACAAAATAGTGTATTAGTTATAAACCACCTTTTCGTAAATAAAAAGCTGGCTTTTTTAAATGGTTAAAGCTAAAAAATTCCGGCCATCTTTTTTGGGGGGGACCTGGCTAAAATCCCATAACCCTAACAAAAATGTAAAAATAAAATTAACCACTACATGTTCAATAATGAGCAAAGAATTCAAATAGTCACTTATAGTCCAGTAAAACCAGTAAAAAAATGACAGAAAAGTTCATTCTAATAGCCAAAAGAGAAAACGCCACGGGTCATCGCCCCATATGTATCACGCGAAGAGCATATACTCATGGATGGACGGTAACAAAAATGTAATAAGTAAGAAGCTTTGTCTGTTTCGAGGACTCTTGTTCTTCATTTTTGAAAACCAAAACAACGCCATTGTTTCTTTTTTGTGGTTGGTTGATTGGTCCTCTCCAGGGCCAAAGTTGGTTGGCTTTTCGTTACAACGGCCGAGCGATATATATTTTTTATTTGCAAAACTGAAATGGATAACAATATAAATTGTAAATGTTGGAAAAAAGTCTTCAGTCATATTAGTATTTTGTGAAAGGATTAATAAAACATTATATTTTAAACAAATCATTTTTTTTTTTTTTTTTTTTTTTTTTTTTTTTTTTTTTTTTTTTGCAGTTTAGAGAAAATATCGACTTGGACGCAACTTTATTCGATTTAACATTCGATATCGGTTGTTCTGTTTTTTATTTGCTTTCTTTTCTTTTGCTTTTGCCTGTCCACAGATAAATAGCTTTTATAAGATTTTATAAATGGAGATTTTTTTTGCGCGTATATTTTGCAGACCAACAAGACATCTATACCGATATTTAAATTTGCAGCTAATTTATTTTATAACAACTTTTATACACATTATTTCATATTTCATTATGTAAACTTTATATAAGTTCTTTGGAAGCGCAACAAGAGACTAGTCAAACACCATGATGGACACAGGATATATATATCCTGTATGGGAAAGCATGTTTTTTTGGAAGTCCATAAATGACAGAACTGCTGTATATCGGAATGAATATGATGCAAATGGATAATGGACAGCCAATTCAAGGAGGATATGTTGAGTCTAGTCGAGCTATTACCATATGTATCCTTTAACAAGTCTTTTCAGGTCAAGGTGGGGACATGGCGGCTTGCATTTTCCATTATATATATTTTTTTTTCATTACAGTATATTTTTCAATAAAGTTTGGTTCAGTTCTTGTTGCAACATTAGTTATCTGTTTTAAGTGTGAAATTATTTTTTGTGTATACATTTTACATATTTAAATATAATTCAGATAAAAAAATTATTTGCTTATTGTTACATTTTTGAAGTTATGCAAGCTAGCTGTGCCTTGCGAAACCTGATAGGCTACAAATATTGTATACTTTTTTGCTCCTCCCACCTTCCGAAGAGCTAGGAGCTAATTTTTCTGAATTGTTGCTGTTTGTTGTTCTTAGATTCTATGCCTCTTTCATCACAGCATAACAAAACTGTAAATGCTTATAAAATCTATAATTTTTTCTTAAAATGTACCGAATTTGGTTTTAGGCATATTTATATGTATATACCAACGTGTATTTATTTCTTAGGTACTTTTCGGTTAGCTGGGCACCAGTGATATATGTACATATATAAATACATATGTATATACATAAATTTGTATATATATATACATAAATATATGCATATATATGTGTATGTATGTATATGTAGATATGTGTGTGTGGGTATATATACGTGTATATATATCACTGGCGCCCGGCTAACCGAAAAGTACCATTTTTTATATACAGGTACACTAGGGAAGGGGGGGGGGCAGGTAATCTTATATTTATAACTAAAGTTCAAAGTTTGTTCGACTTAAGATGCACTGCTATTTTCATAATAAAATTTAAATACAAGTCAGTGTTGTATAAAAAAAAAAACTTTGTTATGAGTGTCACATGTATAGAGCTAGCAAGAAATAAGTTATCTAGAATGCGTTCTATTGGTCCAAATGATATAAAATTTGAACTACAGATAATTCCAATGATGTGCTTGACATTTATTATATATTTTTAAAAATTAAAAAAATCTGCCAATAGGTGATGCTGTAATACCCATAAAAACATTTAATATGCTTTATAAATGTTTAAATAATATTTAAAAAAAGTAGCATTAAAACTGCTCAATATGTCCCCCTTCATTTTCAACAGTGTGCAATGGAACTAAAAATTAATACCATTAAAAACTTGCATATTTTTCCCACCCTTTTTTTAAAACAGAAGAAAGAGTGAAAAATATATGAAGTCAGGGCTTGAATTTGAGGGCGGGATTCACGTCGAAAATTTTGAAATGCGCCCAAAAAAATATCGTGGGCGGGAGGCTCCCTCCCAAAAAATTTCACCAATTTTCCAGAGAAATTTGCGATATTTAATTTACCGATCAATCGATGAAATTCGTGTAATTTTGCGTTTTTTTCTTTAGAAAGATTAACAAAGTTTGTGATTTTTTTTTCCATGTGTCAGACTGACAAATTAAAAAAAAAAATTTCCTGTGTTCGACTGATGTCATGATTTATCCCCGCGACCAACTGATGAATTTCACAATATTTTCCCACGGCTGATTGATGAATTTCGTGATATTTCCAGGCAAGCAATCAACGAATTTTGCGATATTTTCTGGTGAGCCATCGACGAACTTCATGTTTTTTTTTTCCTTGACCGACTGACAAACTTGGAGAATTTTTCCATAACCGGTTAGTGAATTATTAGTTTTTGTCTGGTGACAGATTGATGAAATTCACTATTTTTTTTTTCTCACACCTCACTGAAAAATTTCACAATTTTTTCCGCAACTGACTGATGAACTTTGCATTATTTTCTTGTGACAGATTGGTAAACTTCCCATTTTTTCCCGAGACTGATCAATGAATTTAGTAGGTTTTTTTCCTATGAACATAGACATATATAGCCTTTCGAAGAAGAAAATCGTTTCTCAAAAAATGTTTCAAATAGAATGTCTGTATAGGACAGTTGTATTAGTTCGCTTACTTCATCAAATTGTCTGCTTGACAGTTATCGTTTGGTAGGTACTGTAGATTTATTCTATGGTAAGTATCCGTATTGTTGTTTGTAGGTGGCATTACCTTAGCACAGTTGTATACTGGCTGCCATGTAGTTCCAAAGTCGCAAGTCGATTTTAACATTATTTTATTAGAAGTCCTATCTATTTCTATGTTCATGCGCAAGATGAATTTCATTATTTTATTCCCTCAACCAATTGACTAAATTCACAATTTTTTCCTACGACCAATAGACGTACTTAAAGATTTTTTTTCCTGAGACCAAAAAGAGGGAAAAGAACAAAAAAGGGCAGTAAGAGCCACTGGTCACTGCGGTTCTACATCAATTCGTCACAAAGAAAAGGTTTTTGAAGGCTATGATGATAAAATAAAGACAATTTAGTAAAAATGTTTAATGATAATTATTTTTTTAGATATAGAGAATTATAACTAACAAAGTACATGCGATTATATCTAAAAACAAATTATTATTAAATTATTTTAATAAATTATCTTTATTTAATCATCATAGCCTTCAAAAATATTTTCACTGCGACGAATTGACACTGATGAGTTGTCACCGCGATGAATTGACACGACACCAGTCGCTGCACCCTGTCAATTGGCCTCGAGTCAGCACTAAACAAAAATTAGATTAGAAGAACTGCAAAGATCTTATTACTTTTAACTCCTTGAGGTAAAGGAGTAAACCTTTTTAATCCTTGTGAAGGAGTAAAAGTGTACCTTGTGAAAGAGGCTTCAGCAACCGAAATCAAATAAAATCTAAATTCGGAAATTCATTTAACAACTTAATTGGTATGGGCTATGGGCCCTTAGTATTTGGTGGAAGTTGAAAAATAGACATTTCATATATAAAGTTTAACTTTCATCCTTTTTAGCACTTTCCAACCTAGTTGAAAAGTGCTTATGACTTCGGTTTGTCTGGCCGTCTGTCCGTGCTCTAACTCCCGTAAATATGCTCGGATTGCTCTGCAATTTTTATATGTTATTGTTGCCATCTATAGCATGTTCCCTATTTCAACGGAAGTGTGTAGCACTTATAGTTTTTTTACAGGGACACTCAAAAGAATTCCGTTACATTGCGGTCTATGGGGAAAAATCATTTGTGGTTTATTTAAATAATGTTTCACTAATTTAAACGCATTGAATTTTATATATATCACTAAGGTGCATTAGAAGAGGCTTAATATGGAATAGGGTGTGCATAGCACTTAAAGTTAATTTACAGGGACAGTCAAAAGAATCCCGTTGCATTACATCTATGGAGAAAAATCGTCTGCGGTTTATTTAAATAATGTTTCACTATTTTAAACGCACTGAAATTTATATATATCACTAATGTGCATTACAAGAGGCTTACTACAGAATATTGTGTATATAGCAGTCATGTTCATTTACAGGGACACACAAAATAATTCTCTACTGTCTGTTAACAATAATTCCTGGAAGTGCGTTTTAAGTTACTGAATGAGATTTTAATTTTAACTCGCTTTTTGTCTATTACGTGGTGTGTATAAATTCTGTAGATCCTATACAGGGAAGCACAAAAGTTCGCGAACACATTTCTGTTTATTGACAAAGTCCAGATGGAGAATTTTAAACTGTGCTCCGCGTTTCCTAACTGAACTAAAATTTAGCATCCTATGTAGTATATATACAAACCTATAGATCCTATACAGGGCTGAATAAAAGTATTCGGATATTTTTCCGAATATTGTATATGTTGGAAATTCCTGAAATTATTACTCTCAATTTTTATTGAATGCAACTTGTTATAATTTAATTTCAACTGGTAAAACTTGGGGTGTGATAGTATTTTAATATCTTAGCAATATACTAAATGGTAGTCAATTTTTAAACATGTTTTGTGAAAGCTATTTCAGTGAACTGTCTACATACGATGAATCTGTATTAAAATTTTCTCCAATTTAATAAAACAAGTTATTAATATTCAAATTGTTTAATTGGAATTTAATGTGTTAGGTTCTTCTTTTAGTTTAAATTAAGTGTTTTTTAAACCTAAACTCTACACAGTTCGTCATCATATTTCTCCATTGTGGTGCACTAAAAATATTTATCTCCCTCCCATTTTTATGGACAATATAAATGGCTAAAATTAAACTTATTTAAATAGCCACTTACAATCAGTGTAAAAAAAATCATGATTTTTTCAAATTATCTATTTTTTTTTTTTTAAATTAAAATAAGATTGCATTTTAATGATATTTTTTTCCTGCGTTATAATATTGAATGGTGACCAAGAGTTGTAGGTTTCAAAAATAATTTATCTTCCTACTTCATCTAATCTTGTAAACATTTTGCTAAATTTATGTGTACTTTTTTTTAAAATGTTATCATTTTAAATAAAGCTGTCATAATCAAGACAAATTCTGAACATGATTATTTTTTGTGTTGGTGGAAATGGTTTGATAACACATAGATCATTTGAAAGTAGACTGCAACAATATTCTGAAAGAAGATATTTACTGCAAAAATTAGCTTAGGAAAACAGCTTGCTTCCAAAAACAATTTTTCCAGTTTTACACATGCACACACACACACACACAAAAAAAAAAAAAAAAAAAAAAAAAAAAGAGCTCATTTTTCAGATTTTTCTGCATCTTTTATTTAAATATAAATTAAGTAATGTAAATAAAATTTACTTTTTGTGTCAGCACATATGTAGTTGTAGCGGCATTTTAACATTCAAGAAACTTTTAATTCTTTTTTTTTTTTTTTTTTTTTTTTTTCCACTTTGAGGCAAAAATCTTTCTAAATTTATTTGTATACTTTAATTTTTGTTTAGTATTTTACTTCTTTTTTTAAAAATAGAAACAACATTGTTGTATGTATATTAAATCACATAAATTAATGCCTGAATTCCTTAAAGGTACAATAAAAAAATACATTATTTCTGAAATAACATGTTCTTTATTTCAGGGCAGGATGGTGGGATTCGTGCTCAAAATTTTGAAATCCCGCTAAAAATAATATTGTGAGTGGGTGTCTCGCACTTAAAAAATTCAGCTTTTTCTGGAGAATTTCCTTTTTGAAATGACAATCAAGTTCCACGACCAACTTACGAATATCGCAATACTTTCTTGCAAGTAATTGACGAATTTTGCTGGGGGTTTTCCTGCATCAGATTGATGAATGTTGAATTTTTTTTCCCCATGACCAATTGACAAATTTTACAATATTTTCCACAAATGATTTGTGAATTTCCTGGTTTCTTCTTACAACAGATTGTAGAAATTCATAATTTTGCGATTTTTTTCTGCGACCTTCTGACGAATTTTTCGATTTTTTTCGCAACCAATTGAGAAATTTCACGATTTTTTCTGTGACCTATTTTTATAATTTCACAGTTTCTTGCTAGGTAATGATGAAATTCGCAATTTTTTTCCTTGCATCCAACTGAAAAATTTCGTGATTTTTTTTTTTTTTCTCCCTCCGAAACAGTTCAACTCCCCTCCTAGGAAAAATTTAATTTCAAGCCCTGTAATTGTACCTCTAATGAATTCGGATATTAATTTATGTGATTTAATATAGATCTTGTGTATACCGATAGAATAGTAATTTATTCATCATTTTTCCGACATCCAGTGCTGTCTGTTTACTGGCCGGTGAAGGTCTCCAATGTGATTAACAGTGAGAAATTGCCAGGTTAGAATATCAGCTGGGTTAGCTCAGTGGATAGAGCAACAGCACATTACGCTATAGACCCAGGTTCAAAACCTGGCCCCAGTTAATTTTCACTCATGGTGTGTTTATTGCATAAATTTGTAAGTATGTCTGAAATAACATTTTCTTTAATTGTTGTATGTCTTTGTATAATGTTACAGTGTCATGTTTTGCCTTTGGTACTTTATTAAGATGTTTTACTAAATTTATAACCTATATATATGTAATAAAATTAATTACATGCAAAATTTTATATACTTGTTACCAAAAGAATTAACAAGATTTTGTTGAAGAAAAAAACATTCATTTTTTTTTTTAATTGATCAGCTATAAACATGTATAGGCTCACAGCCTTTATTATCTTTATTCTAGTTTTCTGTTCTTACCTACATAGTTTGTGACATAATCATGGATAAAACAGTTGTAAAATGTTTTAAAATAAGTTAAAAGTATTAATTTATCGAGCAAATTATAACAATGTCATATCAAATAGCATTTAAGTCATGTATATAATGGTAATAATGGCCTTGATAATAAGGCCATATAATGTCCAAATGAATTTTTGGGCATTTTTGTTTGGGAAATGCCATCAGAATCTCTTCTGCTATAAATATTCATCTTTTCAGTTAGTGCTTTCAAGAAAAATAAAGCAATAGATACAGCTGCAATCAGGAAGATGAAAATGTTGTGTCATTTTTACACAGTTTTTTTTTGTGCATTTTTGATTTAAATAATGTGTACATTGTTTAAATTTTAAGTACTTCTCTACTATCCCATCGACCACTTTTCATAACAAAAAACTATCGCCAAACTGTAAGATTAAACGCCAAAAATGCAGACCAATTTACTTGATCTCAGAAGCATTATACGTGTTTGTTATGTCATCAAGTGGTTTTTAATTCAACATTTGCGTGTATTTTTCATTATGTTTTACTGATTTATTACTGATTCATTAATTAAAATAACAATTGTGTCCTTAAATTCTTATATTTTATTTATTTATTTGTTTTGATATTCCATTTGCAACGTTCTCCGGTTATTTGGCATTACAGTTTAGGATAGTTTTTTGTTATGAAAAGTGGTCGACAGGATAATAGAGAAGTACCAAATTTTATTATATTCTAAATGAAGGCAAAACTACCTATTTCAAAAGAATAAAATTTTAATATTGATTTATATGTTAGTCTTTTTTTAAATCAGAGTGATTTAAATTGGTATACACTGCTTATAGCAGTGTTCAAATATTTTAATAAAAAGTATTTACTCTTAAAAAAATTAGTTTTGTAAGAGTAAGAACAACTATTAATTAGTTTGTATAAACATAATTAATATAAACAAAATGACATCGTAGATGATAGAAATATACTTTTTTTTTTTAAATGGATACTTTAGGGGACTGGTAATTTAGGCTGTCAAATAGGGATCTAAAATTACTAGTCAGTCCCTTTAAAATATTAATTTAATCATCAATAATCTAAATTCACACAAATAATAAATTGAAGGGATATAAACAAATGAATGATCTACAAATCCTGAAAACTTTCTATTCTTAAAGGGTTTAAGTTAAATAATTATCAAAATTTCTGACTTACATGTCTTGAAAGCATTTTGTAAATAACATTTATTTTATGAGGAAATAAACATCAGTGCTGCCATTTATTTTGTTTCAAAGCAAAAAACATTCAGTTATATAGAAGTAAAGTAAAAATGTAAAAAAAAAATCAAACAGTTTAGTTTTTATGAAGAAAAGAGTAGGGGTCCACATTTGTGTACACCAGGTCTGACGAGGTTAATTTTATATAAATTCATTCTTTTCAATTTTAAATTAAACCGACTTTTGTACCAATGCTAATACCCTTGT
This sequence comes from Maratus michaelseni, assembly GCA_963931845.1. NCBI lineage: Eukaryota > Metazoa > Arthropoda > Arachnida > Araneae > Salticidae > Maratus > Maratus michaelseni. The sequence continues at coordinate 408,682,377 of OZ007590.1, read as the reverse complement.
AGGTTGCAATGATAAATTAGATTTAAATAATCTACATGCTGAAATAATTTCTAATGCATTTTTGCAGTTGAGACTGGATTCAGCATTCCTGTATACATGGATTTTCCTGAAAAGGGAAAATTGAAGAAAAGCAACACTATGGACATTCAGAGGTAAATTAACTTTCACTTTATTTCATTACTTCTGAATTTTTTTTTTTTTTTTAAGTTACATTGTTTTATTGATATTTCAGTTAAAAACGTATTCAGGCATGTGTTCCTAATTTAATCCATTAGAAATTCTTTTTTTTTTTCCCCGGATATATTATGGGAAATAACTACAGTGGAACTTCCCTTTAACGAAGTCCCTATTTAACAAAGTTTTCTACTTAACGAAATTTTCTGCAAAACTTTGACTTTGAACACCATTAGCATGTAAATTAATCTCCACATTACGAAAAATATATTCTATATAACGAAGTTTATTCCATTTTTCGACGTGTACAGAATTCAAATTAAGCGATTGCTGTTCGAAGGATATGCAAATTTATTTCAGCAGATTCGATTGCATGAATATGAACACATTTAAATAATTTCCATTCTGCTTGGTGCTAAATAAAACATTTTTTTTTTTTTTATACTCAGAAAAACATGTGTTATATCTATTCTCCCACTCCGAGACTCCAGCCCTGACAGTTGGGGGAAGTCAAAATCCCCTTTTTACCTTCAATGATATAGAAGATGAGGTGTCGCAATGGCGTCAGATGCATTGAAACAAAAAATACTTATTAGAGTCAGATCAGACAGATACCATTCTGACCTTCTATTGCTGATAGACAATTGCTTTGTACATCCAAAAGAACGTGCTTCAAAATACAAATCGAAAAACATCAAAGTTGTTTTTGTTCTTGCCAATACAGCTAAACTTTAATCATTAGTCTAAGGAATAATAAAAAATCTTGAAGTACATTATCAAAAAAGATAGAAAAAAGCCGATGTAGTGAAAACATTAGTTTGAGATTCTGTGTATCAGAGCTGATGAAAGCTTGGGCCAAAGCTTGGGAATGTGACGTGATTTCATCGACCGTACACAACTGTTTTGTAAAAGACGGCTTCATAATTAAAACTGAATCAAATGCTTCTGAATCCAATACCTGTTTGTCACATCTCAAGAGAAAAATTCATGAATTTAAGTTAATTTCTATTTAACGAATTTTCTTCATAACGAAGTTTTTAAGTGTAACGATGAGACTTCGCTAAATGGAAGTTCCACTGCACTTTAGATATACCTGTGACATTTTCATTATTTAATTTTCTTATTTATAATTTAATGTTACATTTAAAAAATACAATTTATATTATATCTAATCTAATCATGTTTAATATTTCTAATTTTCCCATGTTTAAGCTTATCCAGGGTGGTCACAGACCTGGAAAACATGGAAATATCAGGGAATTTCATTAACTTGGAAATATCGGGGAAATTCAAACTAAACCTGGAAATTCATTGAAACAAATGTTAATTTCCATTATGATTGCAGTGATCTGGAAGAAAAAAAAAATAATCTCAGCTCTCGGGTTCAGTCCGTGCTTGAAACCAGCTTCGACTCTATACCAGTCTTTGGGCTCTGCTTCATGGTGAAAATTTTATTTATACAAAAATGAAAGAAAAAAAAAAACAAGAAAAAAACTCTTGTTATTTGAGAAACAAGAATGCAGGGGTGCAGAAAATGTTTTTACTCTCAACATTTCCCCCAATCCATATGAAAATTTCCCCAAAATGTTATGATATGTTATAGGCTTACATAGGCTTCTGTATTACCGTAGGTATAGTAAATTTTGCAACATACAAGTCGCATCTTTAAAAACCTATAGACTGAACTTGTACCATGCCTAGTTATTGGAAAGGTAAATTAAGTTAATGCAATGTAAGTTTTAATCTAATTCTTATGCCTAATATTTATTAATAAATACACAGTTTTAACCAACAAATACAATGTTTTTGATTACCTTTTCTGATAAATTGTCAATTATTAAGAAACTGCAATCTTCCACTCTCTTTGTGGATGTTGTCAATCATTTTTATGTTTTGTAGATCTTGAGTCTGTTTCTTGAAGAAAATCTAGTAAAATGATAATTTCCACCATGAAAATGTCTGTTTAAGGATGCTTTTAATAGTTCCGTAGCTTTATGCACTGGTGGTCATTCCATGATATAAGCACTTCATGAAAGAGATTATCAGATTTTAGGGTTCTGTTATAAATGTGTTTTCCAATAATAGAGCCAACAGATCCACAAACACAGTCGCTGTAAATTTTCAAGCAGTTTTTAAAGAGCTAAAGTATTTCTGGTACCGCTGTCTTGATCTAGAAGTGATGGTTTCTTTTCAGAATTTAGGATTATTTTATTAAATTAAGTTTTTAGAATAATTTTCTTCCAAGTTGTCCATAGATTAAAAATATTTTTCTCATTATTAAATTTAAATTAATTTCTATTTTTGCTCACCCATTCAGTGAGAGCTTGTAGTGAGTTTTCCACCAGTGATGGGTGTGTGATCTTCTTGATTTGATTCTCTTTCTAAAGTTTTCTCTTTCCAGATTTTTTTTTGTCAGAAAATTATTATCTTTTAAAATTTTTTTCTAAGGTAATTCATAAGAAAAGAACTAAAAATTTTGATTATTGCAATTGCATAATTACTCCGGAACATCGGCATTTTTCTACTCCAAAAATAAATTTCGACTTTTTTGTCCCATGTATAAAGTTACCTCCCTCCCCTACTTTGAAGCAGATTATTTTTCCAAAATTTCTCGGCTTGTACGTGAGTATATATGGTACATATTATTCTCAGATCGATTTTGTGAAAGTCTCCATACGGATCTTTTTATTTGTAGGGAAACATTTTTCTATCTCAGGGATTATGTAATTCATTGTTAAAATTGAAATCAACTGTATATTTTTCTGAAAAATTTCCCCAGAGGACTAAAATTTCCCCTAATCCTAGATCGCTGGATCGGACATATTCTGCACCCCTGCAAGAATGTGGCCTAAGTTTCTTACATGTTTTACAATACTTTAAAAACTGAAAGTAAGCTGAATTGATATAATAATGTGATATAAAGAGAAATATTCTTTCTGATTTTGAAGCTTTTGCACAGTCACTGTTAGTAACATAAAGAAGCCCTGAGATATTTTTCTTCTGTTTGAAGTCCTTTTTTTATTGGAAAACAGAACTAATGTCTTTCTGCCATAGTTGTACCATGATATTTTAGCAGAATGAAAACAGTGACTTTTACAGATTTTTGTCAGTGTTACAGATAAAAAACAAATTTATCATTTTAAATGATTTTCAGGAACATGAAAATTGTGGCTTTTAAATGAAAATATTAATCCAGAAACAATTTTATATGTTTTAATGTTGTTAACAAATTTCTGCTGTGTACTTTCAATATTCGTCTCAGCCAAAAAAAAAATCTGAACTTATCTCTCGGATGAAAATGAATGATTGTATTTTCCTTGTATAAATCTTTAATTGGTGAAACATGATATGCGAGTCATTCTCAGATAATGGGAAATTTTATGTTCTTCTCTAAAAAATATGAATTAATCAAATCAACTATGAATGTTTGGTTTTTGTGAACATTTGTGTTTAAGCACTCACTACATTATGTACTTTAAATATGAAAAAAAAAATTGTAAAGTTGTAAATGTCATTGCCAAGGCTTGTTCCAAACTTGAAATTTATTAATTGAAACCCTTATTTTTAAGATTTGGAAAGCTTTATAACAAATGCAATGACTATGCGAGTATATTTCCTGTCTCTATTTTTTACATGTTTGACACTTTAGGGAAAACAGAAAACATTTCAATTTTCTGGTTCTTGTCTATTACCTTGTCAACCACTTTCCGCAAAAAAAGAAGAAAAAAATTGTGTGCCAAAATATGTCAAATAAACAAATTTAAGAATGTTGCCATTCCAAACTTTTATACGTAAGAATATTAAGGAATTTAGAGTTTAAAACATCACTGAAGAATAGGGTGCTTTAGAAATTTCAAACAGATTTGGTTAATTTAAGACATTGCATAGCAAAAATTTAGCATTTATAATGTAACACCAATTATTCTAAACATTCTTTTGCCCAAAATCGCCTGAACAAATGAAATTTTATGTCTGGTATGTCGATATACTAAACATACGAATATATCAACATACCAGATATAAAATTTAATTCGTTCAGACAATTTTGGACAAAAGAATGTTTAGAATTATTGGCATTACATTATGAATGCTAAATTTTTGCTATGCCAATGTCTTAAGTTAATCAAATCTGTTTGAAATTTTTTTCAATAATTTCCTTGGCCTTTCACGATTTTCTATATTATTTTAGTGAATTTTGTGCATATGTTAAAAAAATACTAAGATTATATAAATAAGATACAGTCGAACCTCGTTAACATGAAATCGCTTAATGCGAAATTTCACTTAACACGAAATAATACTCAGGTCCTGTCAGATAAGTCTGAAAACCAGTGTTAATTACTTCGTTTAACATGAAATAGAATTTCCGAAAATCCTGCTCAAGGTGAAACCTTTTTTTACTCTAAAGTCAAAACATGGTTCCTTACACAAAATATTTGATATTTCAAACTTACATCTCACATCCTCTTATTACACGGAATTTTTCTTATGGTTTAATAAAGATCTAAAGTGGAAAAGGGTTCCAGAAAATGGTGAAATTCTGAATTTTTGACTAATCCCAGCTTTTATTTGTCCTCTGATATGCGCAAGTTTTCCCGCACTAACCATATGAGCTATAGATCGGTCACAATGAAAGTTTGGTTTGATGGAATTTCTTTTTAAAAATGATTGTTCCATTACTCGCTTAACTGTATTCACAGTGATATAAACCATAAACCAGGTTTCTAAAATCTCCTATCTTCAAGCGAAAAAAGTGACAATCCCTGCTAACATAATTGAACTACCTGACTAACATAATTGAAACTCTGTTTGCAGATACTCCGTAGAATTCTTTGAAAGATCTGTCTTAAACCGCAAACTGTATCTTCAGAAACCAAGAAAAAAATTAAAACGAAATCAGCGATAAAGTGCTAAAAATTCAAAAATGTCTACGATTTTTTATTTAGTTTTTATATCTAACATAGATGACACCACTAGTTTGATGGTTAACACGAAAAAAAATCGCAGTCCCTTCAATTTCGTGTTAACGAGGTTCGACTGTAATATATATAAGATTTTTCTTTATCATTTTTACAATTTTAAAATAATATGTATGTCTTTTAAATCATATATATTTTTTTAATTTAACAGTTGTCTAGTTACTGATTTTTTTAGCATATCAGAAAGGAAAATTAAATAAAATCAGGCTAATTTGACATTCTTAAAAATTAGATTTTCTGAACTTTTAAGAAAACTTACATGCTTAGAAATTAACAAATAATCTAACATTATTAACTGTGGATTTCAATGTCCCATACATTATGCAAACTGAGATGAACTGTTTTGAAAAATTGACGTTGTGGCCTCTGATCTGAAGATTTAATAGTTTTAGAATTTAAATGTAGAGTTATTAAATTAAACAAAAATATGATTTTTTTGTTTTAGGTATTACATTTATAGATGAAATATAAATATTTTATTTTACATATTTAATGATACATATAAAAAAGTTAATGTAAGCAGTAAGAAACTATCTTTTAATGTGCATTTCATTTGTATTAGAAAAAATGTTAATGATCATTTCATAAACCTTACATTAAACCTTGAAATTATAAAAAAGTAAAAAAAAAGTCAAAATTTGCAGTAATTATTCCAGAGGCCAAAAATTTCTAATGCCCCTCAAAATAGTGACAAAATAATCATCCTTTCTCTGCATTAGATGCCATATAAACACAGTTAAACATGAGTCTAAGTGTTGATGTGCTGTCCGACAGTGTTTCTTATTTCACCATTTAGCTGAGCCCCAAAGGCGTTCGATGTTTTGTGTGTACGCACCAGTATCTGGATCTACAAAATTATAATGATTTTGCGAATCCTGCAGCATTTAATTTAGTCAGTTTTACAAGCCTGCCATAAATCTGAAAAAAATGATAGAGCCATCTTCTATATATTCTTTTATTTCTCCCATCAGTTCTGTTGGGAACTTTTACTATTAAACATTCATCAGTTTCTCAGAATAATCCTCCAAACAACCATTGCTGAGAAAGAATTCAACCGGTTTGATTTTTTTTATGCTTTTACAAGAAATTTTTATCAATATCTACAATTGTTTTTGACCCTCCAATTTTTTTATATTTTCTTGTTAGAAGGTTAGGTATAGTAACTTCTCAGATAATTATTCCAATCAATAACTATACAATGAATTAAATCCAATTGCTTTTTTTCTCCATTTTATTAATGTCGATTCATCAGACCAGGTATAAATGAACCTTAATGCAGTTACAAATGTTAATTTGGAGCCATCCAACCAGCTTCCTTTTCTAATGGATATTCTTTATCACAGTTTTTCACATTAGACCATCATTGTTTATCAGTTTGTAGATAGTCTCTTATCATGCCCATCAATACACACTTTTTTCATGGCAGAATTCCATATTTTTGAAAATAGGTTATTGCCCCATTTTCTTTAGATGGCTGATCACAGATCTGTATAATTTTTTCTCAAAATGTAAGAGAAAGCATAGAAATAAAAGTTAACTAATATCGTTGATTAAAAACACTAAACTGACTTATCCTCAAAATAAACAAAAAGGGAAAATGTACATCACGTGCTAGCTTTGTATTTAAAATCAAACATTATTTTACCCTTTCGTTATTTTGGAGGTAAATCCAACAGTTCTTAATTAATTTTTCTTAATTATCATTTTGGCTTATGGATAAATGTTTGTGACGAGTTGAAAATTGATAGATTCTACGCATCACAATATTTTTGCATTGCTTTTCTGTTTTATTATCATGACATCATCATTTAATGACATAGTTGTTATTTTAATTAATGAAATAACTAAAAAATTAGTAAAACATCATTAAAAATACAGAGAAAACATTGAATTAAAAATCTCTTGATGACATAACAAACATGTGTAAACTCTTTTTTTTTTATTTCTATGAAAAGTGGTCCATGGGATAATAGACAAGTACCAATTATCCTTATTTGAAGTTCGTCTCTATTGTCATTACCGTGATGCACAGTAATTTTTTATTCAGCTCCCCACTAGTTGTTTTGATATGACAGTATTCTTACCTTGTACAGTACCACAAGATCTAACAAGCATTAATGTCTATTTTTGATTAACTATGCAAGAACTTGTATGATTTTTTTTTAAATATAAACTTTTGCTAAGTGATGACTGCAGGGATCATTCTATTGAGTTTCAGAGGGGCGGCCTGCCCCCATGCCCTGTTTAGATAAAATCTCACCCTCCTTGCCCTTTTCCCAGGTAGAATTCTACCCTCCTTGCCCTTTTCCCAGGTAGAATTCTACCCTCCTTGCCCTTTTTCCTGAACTTTCCAACCCTCCTTTTATTCCTGGGTATAATTCTGCCTTGTTTGCATTGTACTTTCAAAAATTCATGACCTATCTTTTATTTTTAGAATGCTAGCATGGTACATCAGGAGTACTCCTCTTTCCTTTTTTATTTTAATGCCCTGGCATGTCTAATCTTTGACTTTGAGTGATTCATTTATTTATCATTTTTTCCATTGAACAAGACATAAAGGGTAACTAAGGATCATTGATTAATTTCATCTTCTCTAGTGAAATGTAGTATTAGAACAGGCATTCTGGCCTTTGACCACATGATAACTTACATAAGTTCTATAAAACATTTCAGAAGTAGCTTTAGAACTTTTATTTTGTAGCTTTTTCAAAACCAGTTTTGCTAAAACCGGGAAAAAGGTTATCTGGTGAATAAAAGTTTTTGAATATCGTAGGAAAAGGGGGAAATGACTGTGAATATAGTAAACAATTTTACAATAAAAATCGAGAACACAGGTTTCATTTTGCTATTTTTAATACTTTTCAAATGGTGAAGTTGTGGAAATTAGAAATCTCTAATTTCCACAATTCAATTTTTTAAATTAAAGAGTACTTAAAGCTGAGCCAGACTTCCCTTCCCACCAGTATATGGGTATATGAACTTATTACAAAAATGCCCTTTTTTTTAAATGATGTGCCCTTTTCAACAAAATTGCCCTTATTATGTAATGTGCACCCTGCCCTTTTTTATGTTCTAGAATGATCCCTGATGACTGTATGCATTAGAGTAATGTTGTAAAAGAAATTATCTATGAAAATTTCATTATTTCGACGCTAACCTGGAAATTTCAGGGAATTTTAACTGTGGATGCGCCGCCGCTTTCCTGACTCTGCACCTTTTGCAGGTGAAGTTAGGTAACATTGAAAAATTTACAGAAAAGAAGAGGGGCCAATTCGGGGCTTTGGGCTTACGTCATTACGCTGGTTTAGTTGTAGACACCCCTTGGTTGATTGTAACATGAAATAAATATGACTACCAATTTTTATCAAAAATCAAAAGGATTGGGCATATAACTTGTTTTAGGTAGATGATTGAAAAAATAAGTATACAGAAAAACGCTTGCATAAAAAGTTGCTTCCCATCCCATAAGTTCAAAAAGTGACTAAAAACATTACTAGAAACTTGAAGGTGCAAATGTTGGCTAGAACATTACTGTATAAGAGGGCTTCAGTGATAACACAGTTATTATAACGACAAAACATTTTATTGCCTGACGAAACATGATGAAACTTTACACAAACGAAATGTAGACTGACCATTTGTCAGTAATATGTAAAAACAAAAATGAAAACATGCATAATTTAATCAAACTTAAAACCAATCAGAGACGATAGTGATATGGAATTATAATACCTTTTTATCCTAATATCATGAGTGTCGAAATAGATTTTTGCCATAAAAAGAGCCATTTATAAAGATGTTTTCATCTCCAGTATTTATCCTTTAATCCCTTGAAATGAGGGTGCATTTCCTTAAAACAATAATGATTCGACAGCATATCACGATATGAAGGCTTTAACGTTAAGTTTTATTAAGATATCTTCCATCTATCATATTGAAAGATGATGTTTTAAGATTCGATGAGAATCAAAACACAAGCACACCGCATTTGAAAAACATGCGGGTATTTAAACTATCCAGCTGAGCGAACAAACGTTGCCAAGAAAAAATAGCGAAACTTTAAGATCGCGGAAGCCGGTCTCTGATTGGTTCATTGTATAGATGATTAAAGACTTCACAGTTTGTGAAGTCCTCCCACTTGTTACTTAGCTAACGAAAATTTTCTCCACGCAGGGAGATGGAGCTACGATCTATGTCAATTGCAGTGACGATCATTTAGGCGACGTTCCATGCGACAACCAACCAACCATTCGATTGGCGGAAAGGTGATAAAATTGTAAACATAGCGCGATTTAACTTTAAGAATTTATGAAAAAGGAAACGTAAGTGGAAAGAAATTAAATTACTAATGTTACTTTAATAAATTAAATAGACTTACGTTTATAAAGGGGGGGAAAACTTTAAAATGAAGAAAATATGCCAACTTTTGGCAGAAGTGGGGAAAATTACGTTAAAATTTATCAACAGAACCCTACTGGTTGCCACATGGAGTTGTCGATTTAAATACATTTAAACAGTTTATACTTTAATATTATAATTAAACTTACATAAAAAGTAAGTATAGAAAAATTTACTTTTAGAAAAAAAAAAAACAGATATGGCTGGAATAGCACACAGTCCATAAACTTTACTTGTTTGGGCTTTGAGTAAAGATCATACTAGCTTAAAGTCTTTGGGGAAAAAAGTTAAAAAAGTTTTTTGACTTAAAAAAATGAAGCAGGACTACGACATATGGCATAGTTCCAGAATAAGCGCAATCAGGTAAAAAGTCCTGAAAGGTTGAAAAGTTTTTTTTTTTGTTTGTTTGTTTTTGTTAGGACACTGGAAATACATGCTTACTGCATTATGGCCTGTCTGAATTTTATGAATTGATCTTTACTCAGTGCCTTTGTTAGCAAATCTGCTAAATTTTCTTTGGTGGACACGTGCTTGATGTCGAAGACACCTCTCTGAAAAAGATCTCTAACAAATTTATATTTGAGATCAATATGGCGAGTACGGACGTTGTCAGTACTGGTCTTGGTGAACGATATAGCTGCAGTGTTGTCGCAGAGCCTGATAGGCCGCTGTATCGAGTTTGGCTGGAAGAGCTGAGGAAAAAATTTAGCAACTTCATGTATGGTATCTGAAATGAACTTTATTTCTTTCGCTGCTTCACTCGCTGACACGAACTCAGCTTCCATTGGAGAAAGAGCTGTGCACGTTTGTTTCGAGACACGCCGTTGAATTGGGTTATCATTCAGCAAAATTATATGGCTGGACCACGATTTACGATCATCAGGATCTTTTGCCCAGGAAGCATCGACGTAGGTAACGATCTGTAAAGGTGGTTCTGATGCTTGTAGTTTCAGTCCTAGTTTTGAAGAGTTTGCCAGGTAGAGCAGTATTCGGAACAGCGTTCGATAATGCTGATGCGAGGGCTTCTCTGTATATTGAGAAATAGAGTGTACGAACCACGAGATATCAGGTCTGCATCTATGACTTATGTATTGTAGACACCGTAGCAGACTCTGGAAAGGAAGGTTTTCAGGCAGCTCTTCTCCCTCTTGGGTTGAAACTGGCACGAAACCAGGTGAAGCAGGTAATGATACCCTAGAAAGAGACTGAACATTAAATTGTTGCAAACATTTCTCAATATACTGTGAGCAGGTTATATTGGTAAACTTATTTTCTTCTGTATTGAATTGTATGCCAAGTAAAGTGTGAATAGCTCCTAAATTCTTAACTTCGTACAAATTTTCTATTACACTAACAACCTCCTGCAGTGCCTTCTCATCTTTTGCAAAAATGGGGAGATCATCCACGTAGACTAAGACTATTGCAATACTTTTGTAGACGTAAATGCAATTTACCCCAGGTACTTCAGAAAAATTATTTGCGATGAGTTTTGCGTGAAGGTCATGAAACCAACATCTTCCTGCCTGGTGGATGCACATATATGGCTTTATTAAGTTTAAGTATACATGTCTCTTTGCCTGGTATAAGATATCCATACGGTTGTCGAATATATGTTGCCCTGTCTATGTCTCCGTATAAGTAGGTGCACTTTACATCAAGTAGGCAGTTCTTCCACTTGCATATCATGGAGAACATGACAATGAAAAGACTTATTAAAGAAAAGTTGACAACCGGGCTGAAGGTTTCGTGATAGTCCAGTCCTTCTCGTTGATTGTTCCCCAGCGCAACTAACCTTGCTTTGTATGTTTGTATTTCCCCGGAAGCATCACGTTTCACCGTGAAAACCCATCTCATCCCAATGACTTTCTTAGTGGGGTCAAATGGTACCGAAGTCCAGACTCCATTCTAACATAGTCAAGATTTCCTTATTCATGGCGTCAGCCCTTTGCTTCACTTGCGGGAGAGTTGCAGCATGTTTCGCAGACTTTGGAATAATAATTTCAGTTAGGTTAGCTTCATGTATTTTGGAGAAAGTAATGGGTCCTTGATAATCATTAGTTATAGAAAAATTGGCTATCTCAGGGTCATATAAAAGATTGTTAAGCTTACAATATTCAACAAGGTCTTTGGTACGTAAACGTCCGCCGGTAGGTAGAATAATGTAAATGTCATGCTTACCTGCTGACGCCCCCTTTTTTCTCGTAGTGATGACTCTCGTGAAGACTAGTTTCTCATCTTCCTCTTCATCGTCGCCTTCATGGGTAGTTTCATACTCGGTATCCTTGGCAGAGCCATGCTCATTCCCGGAGCGCTCTTCGTTGGACGAGCTGACCTGCGACTCATTGGCATCCTGGTTTAGATTTTCCTCTATTAGTACCTCTTCCCTTTTTACTTCTGCCACAGTTGGAGTACCGGAGGTAGAGGGTTCTTCGGGATGTACGACAGGCAAGGCATAACTAGACGATATACCTAGAAATGGTGCATCAAAATCATGAATACTGTTATGCATTAATTGAGTTTCTTGTTTTGGATTCCCAGACTGCACTTCGTCAAATGTGACGTGCTTGGATTCGATAATTCGGTTTTCACGAGGAAACCAAACTCTGTAGCCTGCTGAGCCGTACCCATATCCGACAAACACACCACGTTTAGCCCTGGGTTGTAATTTGTTACGTTGCTGTTTTGGCTGATGCACGTATGCTACGCAACTGTAACGGCGAAAATGGCGGACGGATGGCTTTTGACCGTACCACCTTGTGAATGGGATGGCATTTATTCCTGTAGGGTCTTTGTGGTTTTTTCACGGTTTTGGATTTTTTTTAATTTGGGATGTTTTCTAGGTTTTATTATTATTTTATTATTGTTGTTTTCTAACCGGATATATATAATTATTAGGATGATTTAAAAAAAAAAAAAAATCAAATCATCTTTTATTGTATCAATTTAAAATATATATGTATGTTTTAACATTTATAATTCTTTTAAAGACATTATGACTGAGTTGAAATTTTGAAAAGTTAAAATAGTTAAATTTTAAAATTTTGTTTCTCTGTCTTTAAGGAGGGAAAAAAAGGGATTTAAATAGTCAATTACGTAGTTTTGTTTTTCCAGATTTTTCTTATTCAAGAGAATTTCATCATACGTTTTGAATTATTGTCCTACTGCTAATTAGCAGTATTTTGTTAAATTATTCAGATATTTCCTTGTTGATTTGGTACTTATTTCTTACGTATGTGTTTGTAGAATTGTTCGTATAAGTTATTATCATATTCATACTTGCTTATTTGTAATTGTTATTTATAAATACTTTTGTCTGTTTAAATATGTATATAATGTGTAAGTCTAAATTGAGACAATTGCTTTGTTTATAGATTTTTAGGTTTTCATAATACAGGCTTTTAAGAGTTTTTTTTTAGGTTTGCATTAGTTTTTATAAAAGTAAACAAAATCTTTATTTTTAAGGAATAAAATAGATTAAAATGATTTACTTACATCCTTATTTTTAAATCTGTATAAATAAACAAATATTATATTTAGTCAATTTTCAGTAATCAGTTAATAAAGAATGTGTTGTCTTATTACCCTTAATCACGTGTTTCTTCTTGTCCTCTGTCGCAAGAGGACAAGAAGAGAGATGTTTCTGGAAGTAGAATATTTTGAGGTCATCAAAAGGCACACATTTTGGCATGATGTTGGTATAACAAAAAAGTACCAAAAGGTATCCAAAAAACTTCATTCCAAATTAGGCCAATTCTCTGTAGACTCTATTATGGAATAGGTCAGCTTTAAAAATAAATGAATGATTGTGTTACATTGTGGTGTCTAAATAAAAAGTATTTACGATTTAAAAAATAGTAAATTAAAATGTTTTGCATGCTTACAATTAAATAATAATTTTCAAAAAAACAGATTCGCGTGGAATAAATAGCAAGTCACAGTGCTTGGCACGGTTTGAAATAAAAATTATTTGCACATTCAAGGTTGAAATAAATGGCGAATTAGCATACATTTTGGCATGATGTTGGTATAACGGAAAAGTACCAAAAGGCATCCACAAAATTTCATTCTAAATTAGGCCAATTCTCTGTAGACTCTATTATGGAATAGGTCAGTTTTAAAAAAAATGAATAATTGTGTTACATTATGGTGTCTATGGGGGAAAATAATTTCTGTTGGATTTTAATGAAGTTACAATAGTTCAAATATAATGAAATTGATATGCCTCACTGAGGTGGACTAAAATATGCTATTTGTTGAGAATTAAGTAAAAATCATGCACTTGTGAGATCAAAATTTACTTTTATATTTTAACAGAATAATAAGGCTACTATAATTTGTGACTCGTGCTATAGTCAGTATACATACGTTAGGACACATTGCCCATTGCCGTTATCATTATCTTTTCATGCGTGAAGGTTTCGCTATGGTACTCCATTGTAAAATTTGGCAATTTTTGAAATTCAATATTTGAAAAACAGCATAATCATTTGATTTGAAATTTATATCAAGAAAAATACAATTTTTTACCTTTCTAATGCAGTTTGTCTAACACTTTTCTGACATACTTTTTGAGTTATTAATTTTTTCAGTAACTTCAAATGTTTCATTTTCCAAGATTAATCTGTGGCAACAATTAGCAAAAAAAACCCAGTCGTCAGCAACACGTTGCTTTTTATTAAAGAGGATTTTATTTTGCTTGCTTGTTTCTGCTAAAGAGTAAATCTGCAGTTTATAATTTTGAATATTCTTTCATTCATTCTTTATAATTACATTTTCATATTTATCAATATCTTTGACCCTGTATTTAAAAGAATATATGTTTTCTGAATTAGAATTCTTATTTTTCACTGCATTTATATAGATTTTTTCTCTAACCTTTTTTTTTTTTTTTTATCATCAAGGGGTACGATACTGAACATCATTTGTTCAGGAATTTACTGCAGGCACCCGCATCCAATGACAATCTGATGACCTGATGAGAATTATACTGTTAATCTTCCATTTCCACCTAGCTTGGATGGATCTTCTTGTGATAACCAAACAAAAATGTGAGTCATTGTTTCGATGTAAGATTATTTTTAGTTAATATTCAAAAAATAAATATTTTTAAAAGATCTTGTTGGCAGATTTTATTTATGTACCATGTCTAAGACTAGTAAATATTTCTTAAGTTTTGTTTTTAAATATATCATCTGCCTGCTGTATTCAATTAAGTCTGCACATGAGGCAGATTTTTAATGTTTTCGATTGACAGTTTTTTTGCACTTTTTCTTCATCCTTTTCCCATAATTTGAGATGTTTATACTTTTCTCTATGAACGTGGTTTCTTTTAACTTTCTTCTATCTTTACAAGAAGAAAGTATTGGATTCTCAAAAAGTTTCGACTTCCGGTTTTCGACGGATTTATACGTTTTAGAAGGATTTGAACACGATTTGAGTGTTTTTAGAAAATGTCTGTCTATGACTTTGTCTGTCTCTATGTGACAAAAATTTTGTGGGCACTCTATCTCAAGAACTAATGCATGAAATTTAATAAAACTTTAGATCCAGTTAGGCCCTGATATAAATTGTTGCTGATTGATTTTTGGTGCAAATTGCCCAATAGGTGACACTGCTATTCTGCATATTTTACGATTTCTGCAATAGCTCTATCTCAAGAACTAATGCTTTTTTCATCAAACTCCAGATTCAGTTACACCTTGACATAAATAAATGCTGATTACGTTTTGATGTAGATATCCCAAAAGGTTTCGCTGCTATGCTACTCTTTTCATGGTTTTTATGATAGCTATATCTCAAAAACTAATGCGCATAATTTTATTAAACTTCAGATTCTGTTAGACCTTGATATAAATAGATGATGATTACATTTTGGTGTAAATAGCCCAACAGGTGGCACTGCTATGCTACTTTTTTTAATTATTTTCACGATAACTATAACTCAAGAACTAATGCACGGATTTTCCTCAAACTTCAAATTCAGCTAGACGTTGACATAAGTTGTTGTTGATTAGGATTTGGTGCAAGTCTCCCAACAGGTGGCACTGCTATGCTATATTTTTCAGGATTTACACAATTTTAGCGATAATCATATCTCAGGAACTAATAAACGGAATTTAATAAAAATTTAGATTCATTATTAATCTTGATATAAATTAGTGTTGACTTGTTTTTAGTATATACGAAACCTGTGTGAGATAGAAGAAAGTTTTGGGATTGGTATATCAGACTAGTTTTCCTGTAAAGTGGTGTGCAAATTATATCTTCAAGGGTCGATCCAAGCAAAATTTGGGGCCTATTTAGGATCCCTTCACAAAAATCTATTTAATAAAATAGGCCCCTTCCCAAAAATCAATTTGATAAAATGGCCCCTATTCACAAAGCTCCTTATAATAAAACAGCGTCCTTCACAAAATTCTTTTTAATAAAATAGGCCCTTTCACAAAATTCTATTCCATAAAAACTTATTTATTAATTATTTATTATTTTATGACATTTAAAATGTGTAATTTGTAAAAAAACCAGTTCACCAGAAAGGAAAAAAGGATTTTAAAAAGTTTATGTTAATAAATGCTTGGTTCGAATTTAAATAACTGGATTTCAACTTTCACTACAAATCTTATTTTTCAAAAAAATATAATGAATTTCACAAAAATAACTTTTATTTTACAAAAAATTGGCCCCAAGAAAAAAAAAAACCTGCATCGACCCCTGAATTTTTAAAATAAAAGTTTCTGGGTGTATATTCTTATAAAAAAAAAATTATTTGAAAACCGGTCAACGAATATAAATCTTGTCTTGTCATTTAAGATTTTGAGTTATTCCTATATATAATAAGCAAAGAAGCTATATTTTTTATGCAGTGTTCGAATTTTAATATTCCAATAATTAAAAACTTCTCTTTACATTCATGTCCATATGACAACAAATAGCAAATCAAAGGCAGTCATTCCTCTAATTAACTGCCATGCTACTTTTTATCTTTTAAAGTCAATGAGGGTTGAGAATCCAGTGGCACAAGAAAAAAGGGTCCAGTTTCATTAATGTTAAAAAATAGATCCCATTTAATATTTTCTAAATTGTTCAGCTTTGGTAATTTTAAAATCATCTGTAGTTTTTGTCAATGAAAGTGATGACTTTTTTTACAAACAGTTCCATGCTTTATTTTAAATTTAGATGGCCATCTTTTGCTAACTTCAAAATTTTTATAACCTAAAAAAGTTGAAAAAAATCCATGTCTTTTCTTGTAAAATTATTCCAGTCATTGGGAAATATATTTTTCTCTTGCATCATTAAACCAGTTTTTAATGTTTCTTCCATGTCAACAAATTTCTCCTTTTGAATGAAGTGGACAATCTTTTACTATCATACATTTCAATATAAATATATTTTAATTTGTCTTTTAATACATTTTAAAATATTTATTTTATTATATTTGTGGATAAAAGTGGTAAAGTTTTGTATTTACCAGCCATTTTTAAACTTAATGTAAATACTTTCATCTAAACAGTTCTAGCAAACTTATTATAGGTGCAGATTACCAAAATTTGGAAGGAGCCAGTGGCTCCTAAACACAAAACATCCAGTGGCCACATTGTGAAACAAACACATAAAAACAATATTTTTTTCTCCATTAAATTTGGACAATGGTATATTGAATCTTCCCACCATAATTGTATACAGTTTGTAGGAACAAATGTTTGTTATGTAAGGCCTGAATATTTTGTGAATAAACGATTCTCTAAACTGTTTGGATCTATAAACAAGCCCCCCCCCCCCAAAAAAAAAAAAAATAAAATAAATAAATAATAATAAAATAAAATAAATAAATAATAATAAAATAAAATAAATAAAAATAAAATAAATAAATACAAATAAATAAGATAAAAAAATAAATTAAATAAAAAAATTAAATTAAATTAAATAATAAATAAATTAAATAAATAAATAAAAATAAATAAAAATAAAAGGATTTTTCATAGCTGAAAATAAATGCTCAATGAAGGAATTTTCATAAGAAAATATGTCTATAAAAATAAAAATAAAAATAAATTATATATGAAAAAATATGGAGAAGATTTATTTTCTTTTAGATTTTAAGAAAATAAATTAAACAATTTCTGACATTTTCAAGGATGCTGGAGAAAGATCGAATACTACAAGCCTCATTGTAACTTTTGTTGCAAGGGAATTTTTTTTAAGGATTTATTAAAGATTTTTTTTTAAATCCCTATGGAGACAAAAAATTACAATTTTTGTGACCCATCGCCGATTTTCATGTTTTATTATCACACAATTTTTTCTGCAGTCGATTGATGAACTTTGCAGTTTTTTCATGACTGATTGATGAAATTTGCATTTTTTTCTTCTCAAAATTCGCGTTTTTTTTTTTTTTTTTTTTTTTTTTTTTCCGAGACCGAGTGGGGAAATTTGCGGTTTTATTTTGCGACCAATTGATGAAATTTGAGGTTTTATTTCATCAACTATTGATGAAATTCGTGGTTTTGTTTGGCGAGCGATTGACGATATTTGAAAATATTTTCAGTGACCGATTTCACGAATTTTGCGACCGATTGACGAAATTTTAAATTTCTTTTCATGACAGATTGGCGAATTGATTTGCGGAAATTTAAAAATAAATAAATAATGATAATTCGTGGAAGAATCGCATACCAATATCTATGTTTGTCTGTAAGAACATATCTGAAAAATTCCAGAGCTACAAATTCAATGAGTAGACCCAAAATTATTCTCTCCTCGGCATGAATTTTCTGTGTCGCGAGCTAATTGTGGTATGCCATCGCCGCAGAGTTAATTCGCGACGCATATCAACATGATTTTTTTTCTGATAGTGCAGACATTGCAGATTTTTTTTTGTTGTTGAAGAAGTAAACGGGAAATTTGTGAAGCAGTGGAAATGTGGCATCCATGTTCAATCATATTTTTTAATTATGGACAATAGAAAAAATATAAAAAAGAGCTAAATAACGCTGAATTATGGAGGACAATTCCTTTGATTTCATATTAAAAAATAAAGCGGAAATCTGCCTTTGGGAGAAAAAGGGGCATCCATCTAAAACAGCTGGCGACTAAGACATAAAAAGTTAATCGCCAAAGCAAAAACTTTAGTCGCCATGTGGCGACTGGCGACCATAAATTTGCACCTATAAAACTTATTAGTTATGAATCATTTCAATCTTTAGCAGAATCATTAGAAAATGACACTGATAAAAAAAACAGAAGAAGTAATTTCTAGACATTTATTTGTATCACATACAGACTTGCCAAGTCTCCTGATTTTCGACTGATTTCTCCTGATTTCCCACATTTTTCAATATTCTATTATTTTATCCTCAAATGTACAAGGATAAAAAACTTCAATGCAGGTATACTTGTTCTTTAGCACGATTGATCAGTAGTATTTTATGTGATAATTGATAAACTACACTTAGACCATTATAAAAAATGAATGCTTAACACTTTTTGACTGTTACTATGGACATGTTTTTTATCAATAATTTGTGTCGATTAAGACTAATTTAAGACCTTTACTATAGTTTTATCTGCATTTATGGAGAAATAAAACCCTGTAATATGTAGTTAATTTAAAAGTATGTTAAAACATCATAAGCTTAAGCTATTTTACATGTAAAAAGTACATATATTTTTCTTATTTGTTTAAGAGTGATATACTTCTTTTCAATCTTCAATCAAATCTTGTTGAAAATTAAACATGTTTACATTTAAAAATTAATAAGTTTTACTGAAAAAAATATCACCTGATTTCGGAAATAAAATCTCCTGATTTTTGGCTTTCAGAACTTGGCAAGTCTGCACATGGCTTGTTCGTTCAATTTGAATGCAGTTCATTAAACTGACTATAGATTAACTTGTTGCCATGGTTAGAAAACACAAATCCCTAAACTTGTTTTCCCTATTGTACTTCTGTTAAATATGTTAAGTTAGCGAAAAAAGAAACAAAAACATGCTGTTCTAGAAAGATTTGTAAAAAAAGCAAGCAGACATCATTATTAAACTCGTTAAATATAAATGCAAAACCACAGACAATCAGAATGTATTGGAAAAGTTATTGAATGGTATCGTAGTTTTGTTTCATAGTATTGTGATTATTATTTTTTAAATAGAAAATGGGGTGCTGCTCAAAATCGATAGTTTGGGATTAAAAAAAAAACTATGAAACCAATAAAGTTATATCAGTGCAATGCGTGAATTGTAATACAAATTTTAAGTATTGTGGAAATACAACAAATCTCAAGGATCATCTAAAAAGGAAACATTCTATTCAATTAGTGGAGATTGAAGCACAACAAAACCCCAAAGAAAATACTGATAATGGTGAATTATTAGATTCAGACTTATGTAAACAGAGTGCAAGTACTTTGCCAAATATCAACAACCAGACAATTGCAGCAGAAAACTTTTCTTCTGAGCCTGCTCCAAAAGGTTAAAACAAATGTGATTATACGGTGCAGCCCAAAAATTTTAACCTTCTACAGATGAACGTCATGAATTTGAAAAATATTTAGTGCACATGATTGCTGCTGAACCGGTTCTGAAATTAAAACTATACTAATATAAAAAAAAGCTGTAACCAAAATCAAAAAAGTAAAAGCTAGCAATATTAGAGAGTATCCTCAGCTATCCTGTGCAAAATAAAAATCATTTAAAAATATTGAAATGCAAGCGAGAAATTAGAAAATAAGCTTCCGTAGACTTTACATTAGGTTACACATTTCTTCGCATGACTAGTGTAGTCTCTTAATGTTTAATTGCCGCAACCTTAAGTATATTCTTTCTTCTGTAGACATATATATAATATATATATATATATGAAATAAAATAGTATAAAATTTTCAAAGTCACTTTGTTTTAAAAAAAGGTGTAGTTATTTTTAAAGTGAGCTTAATTTTCATCTATACATGCGTATATTAGGTGAACAAATGAGTTTAATAAAATTTAGCATGCATTTTCATGTGTGTAAGTCATACGGACAATCTTTTAGTGTCGGAAAGCTCCAAAATTTCATAAAATTCAAAGTATCATAACTCAGTAAGTTTGGTTGTAAATAAATGTAATGATTTTTACTGTTTTATTTGTTAGAACGCAGAAATGTTTTTAAATATAACTTACACCTAAAAGTTGAACTGTGCAAAAATGTAAATTTAATATTTTAATATGTATGCAGCAATTTTCAAAACAAATACTCCTATATCTAAAAGCTATACATGATTTGCATATGTCTTGAAATTGGAAATATATTTCCATCACCAGAGGTTTGAGAGATAATCACCATAACCTCTGCTTTGAGTCATATATTCTGAGAATTAGGGGTCTTTTGTCCATCACTTTTTCTTTCCTCTGTTAGCTTTTAACTCGCATTCATCTTACATACCTTGGTCTTCAGCCCTTCTCCCCCTCCAAATTTTTGTTTAATTCAGAAGATAAAGTATAGATCTAGCTAAAATGCATTTAGCCCTATCTCCCCCACCCCTCTTTTCCTTATCTCTTATCACTAGAAGCAAGCCATTCTTATTTTGAATATAATTTTCTTCTCTGAATTCATTCTTCTGTTTACCCTCTTCTCGCCTTTTCCCCTCTCGACAACTTGACTGCTACAGCAAACGACACCAGCCAATTCATTTCTAACCAATTAGGAACCTATTCTTTCAAACTTAATATCCATGATATTGTCTAATTCTGAACTATTCGGATAAGCCTTATTATGTGGTCTTTTGGTGCCTAGGTTTTAGTTTCCGTGATATGGTGTTTTGAACTTCTGCTTTTCTGTTTTAGGCAGTTTTTCGGCCTTTTCAACTCTTTCCAGTGGTCTTTGAAATATGTTTAAACTTTTAGCTCCCATGGGCCTGTGACGCATGTCCAGTATTAAACTTGAATCTCTGAAATATTTATTTAAAGTAGAAACAGGCATTTATTTTCACATTTCCTTCCATGCCCTCCCCCAGTCTTTCTTTTATCATACTAAGCTTCTTTTGAGTTATTTTAACATTTATATAATTTTTGGGAAAATCTCATCATTTTAAATAATTTTTTAGTATTTTACTCTATCCACTATGTGATGGCATTGCTGTATAAGTGTATATTTCTGATTTATTCAACATCTCAGGTTCTATGGGTCCGATACTCACATAAGTTGGACCATTCTCCATTTTTTTTTATTTCCTCGTCCATCCGGTTGCATAAACTTTTTAATTTTAGCTCGCGTGATCCTTAGTTTTAACTTCGCTGAGAGTGGGATCGCGTGACATGGCTTTTCATTATTTTATTGTATCTGCTTGATGTAAAAACTCATTGAATTGTTGATTTTATTTTATTATTGTAATTTATTTTTGTGATGTGGCAACTTTATGTTTTATCGTTTTAATTTTTATAGAAAAAGTAGATGTTCTAGAAGTTTCTCAGATGTAGTTGAAATGACGTTGTAATGTTATTGGAGATATGTTTTTTATTTGATTTGTTGTGTGGAAATAAATGTCTACCTTTGTAAAACGGGATATCTTTAATTCTTCAAAACAGACACAAACATCGGGTAGATGTTTTGGACCTGAGTATAAGTATTTTTAGCTGTTTTTAAAATAGAGTTAAAGTTTAACTTTATTTCTTCTGCAACATATGTATTTTTTGGCGTCCGCGATCAGGACCGTTTGTTTTGAATGAATAGAAGATCTGTTTTAATACGAATTGATAATGTTGTTGAAGTCTTTAAATACTAAAAAGAAAAATGAAAAGGCAGCATTTACGGCAGTTGCTGAAAAGGTGGAAGTAGAAATCACAAATGAAGAATTTAATCTTATTAACTGTCAAATTTTGTTAAATCAATTAGATGATAAATTTAAGAGGCTGTGTTTGACGGAAGATAAGATCCTGGATTTACTTAATGAAAATGATTTTGAAATTGAATTTAATGCAGCTGAAGCCGATAGAGATTTATATTTGAGTTTCAAAGTAAAACTAAACTACAAAATGGAAGAACATCAGTCGAAAGTGGTCAACAAAGTTTCATCTTTGCCATCGAATCCAGAGAATAATAGAAAATTCAAACTTCCTGAATTAGAAATGAGAAAATTTTCTGGAGATGCCAGAGAATTCTTGGGCTTTTGGAGCCAATTTTCTAAGATTCATGAGGATCCTAACCAGTGTTGGGCACGCTCGCAAAATACACGAACTAATTCAAACTCAAGTTCACTTTCTCAAAAATGAGTCAAGTTCGCGCTCAAATTCAAAATTTTTCAAACGAACTCGTTCAACTCAAACTCATTTATGAAAGTGAACGAAGTTCACTAAAAACTCATTTTTTTTTTTTAATATATCAGAATTTTATCGTCCAAATCTACAAAATTTTGCGAACTAATCTTTTGGTTAATCAATGTAAGGGTTTTCATGGGCACGGCCTAATTTTCCTTCCCGACACTCAGTCCGAGCTTTGTTTGGGATTACTTTTTTCTAGAGGTTCGGAACCAGCTGGGCAGACTAGATTTATTGCCATTGGGGCTGGACTGCATTCTTCTTGAGGTCCGAGCAGGCAGAAATTTTCAGTCCCAGCTCATATGAAAATCGTTGGACTGGCAAGGCTCTGGCCTGAGAAATAAAAATATCAGTAAAAATTGGCCCTGCCCCAATTTTTTTTTCAAAAAATGCACGTATTTTTAAATTGCTATTGTTCCGCAATAATATATATATAAGATGGGTAGATGCATTTCTAGGCAATAAAATTAAAATACGGTATAACCTGAGAAAAAGAACCTGCCTATGACGGAATCTCGTGTTTAACAAAACAAGACAAAACAAAACGTTGATCTATGTAAAATGAGGATAACAGTACTTGTGAAAAGAATGTAATGCATTTACAACAGACGATGAACTTGCTCATAGGCGAACCAGCCATGACGGATTTTTCTTCTTTCCTATGCAATTCCGCATTAGAAGATTTTATTGTACAGAATTTTTAAAATTTTTAAATCTCCAAGCCATAGAAAGTGGACTAACGATATTAATGGTAACTGTGATATTTACATATAATCAGATGCATTTAAAAAATAAATACCACATCTCAGAACCCCCTTTTTTTAAATGAAGAATATAAACATGATATAAAAAGGTAAAATAAGTATTTTTATTTAGGACTTCTCGTACTAGTTTGAATATATTCTCATTCATACTCCAAAACATATTTATTTTCATCTGAAACATAGTTGTGCTCAAACTTTTTGTGAAAATGCAAACAACCCGATCGCAAGAATTATTCTAGGCTACCTAACCTACAAAAAGAATTTTAGAATCATTAAAACCTGAAAACAGAAATTTGTGCAACCTGACCCGATGTAAGACTCTATTCAATGATCTCGATGTCTCTACTATTCAGAGGTTTTACTATATTTGAATATTAAAAAATGAATTTTATGAATATTTGAATATTAAACACTTGTCTTTTTTTTTCTATAAAAACATAAAATTGGTAGTAAGAGGTATAAATGTAGGTTATTTTTCACAATTGCATTAAAACAGAATTTACTTTCCTTTCATTTCGGGTTCGGGTCGGGTTGCAGGTCGCCGAAAATTATTTTGGTGCGTTCGGGTCGGGTTGCGGATCCAACTTTTTCTTTTTGTCGGGTTCGGATTGGATTGCGGGCTGATTTCAAATAGAATTTTCGGGTTCGGGTAGAGCTCTTGACCAGCGCAGGGCTCTATGTCAGATTCTTAGAAAGACCCCCACGGAGGGCACTTTCCCCTAGGGCCTATATCCCTCGTGTTGATAATTGGTCATCATAAATCAAATCAACCCAACTCTATGTCGGATAATCAGAAAAAAAAAGTAAAAGTTACTCTTCGTAAGTAGCGAAAAAAAAAACTAAACATCACGAAAACCAAGAATGAGAAATTCCTATGCTATTCTTTTCTTTATTTAAGACAGACATTTCATGATTAGATAAAGAAAAAATTATTTGAACAATAAATTCTTCCTATACAATAAATGATGGTTACAGTGTCCTGCCTGTACCAACCCTTAAAGTTTGTACCACGAATTTAGAATTACCCTGTATTTTCAATTTACTGCTTGAAAAATAAAATGTATATAAGAATTGCAATCATAGATTATTCTTTCTTTACGGTACAGTTAAGAACCATTTTTTCTTCTCTCATAATATGAAAAATATTATCTACAATTCGTTTATGACACACACAAAACACATATAGTGTTTGTGATAGTTTATTGCACAGGTAGACATATTCAATCTATACGTGTGTATATAGGGCACGGGCACGGTTACAAATAAACTGTCATTTTCACTGTTTAGGTGGCAGAAACTTCGTTGTTCTTCATTTGTTAGCATTGAAAGCCATAGTAAAGTGCAGACTTGTCTGACTATGTTACATCTTTATCTGATGCTTCCCTCTGCCCCCCCCCCCCCCCCCAGCCTGTAATCCTTAATTTTTTTTAATTTCCATAGCATAAAAATTCTGCCCTATTTGTTACTGTCTAATGATAATAAATCAATAATCAATCAAGTACATTATCCCCCTCTCGCCAAAAATTTATGCTTCCCCCTTTCGCGCCCCCTCTCTATCGTACGGAGTTCCGCATCTTCAAATTCTGTATTTAAAAAATTCTGCCCTGTTTGATTCTCACTAATAACAATAAATAAATAATAATCTAAATTAATCCCATCTCCAATCTCCCAAATTTACGCTTCTCCCCTTGCCACCCCCCCCCCTCCCCCAGCATACAAAGAAGTTGTAATTATTTTTAAATCTTTGATTTTATATAAAAATATTTTGTCTTATTTGTTGCTCTCCAGTGACAAGAAATAAATAATATATCATATAAATTATCCCCTTACTCTGAAATTTCTACTTTCCTCTTGCCCCCCCCCCCCCCGTCCAGGACACATACTTTCAAATATTTAAAAAAAATCACTACATTCGTTACTCACTAATAAAAAGAAATAAATTATCCCCTAAATCCCCTATAACTCCCCCAAATTTACGCTTCTCTCCTTAGCCCCCCCCCCTCCCCCCAGCATACAAAGTAGCGTACAATATTTTTAAATATTTTAAATTTTCATTTTATATATATATAAAAAAATATGTTCTATTTATTGCTCTTTAGGGGCAAAAAATATCATATAAATTATCCCCTATCCTTGAAATTTCCACTCCCCCGTTTCCCCCCCCCTCCTCCAGCACACATATTTTTAAATATTTAAAATATTTTGATTAAAAAATTGCTACTCACTATTAAAAATAAATAAATAATCCCCTAAATTACCCCATAACTCCCCAAATTTAAGTTTCCCTCCTCCTTATCCCCTCCAGCATACAAAGGAGCGTAACATATTTTTAAATATTTTAAACATTTATTTTATATTTAAAAAAAATCTGTTCTATCTATTGCTCTCTAGTGGCAAAAAAAAATAATCATATAAATTATCCCTTATCCCCGAATTTTCCACTCCTTCGTTCTCCTCCACCCCCCCCCTCCTGCACACATGTTTTCAAATATTTAAAAAGTGTTTAAAAAAATTGCAACATCCGTTACTCATTAATAAAAATAAATAAATAATCCTGTAAATTACTTCCCTAACTCCCCAAATTTACGCTTCTCCCTCTTTGCACCCCCCCCCCCCCCCCCCTCCAGCATTAAAAAAAAAATTAAATATTTAAGTTATTTTCATTTTTATATAAAATATCTTCTGTCCTATTCGTTGCTCTGTAGTGACCATAAATAAATAATCAGCCATATAAATTATTCTCCTTCCCCTGAAATTTCCGTTCCCCCCCCTCTTCACCCCTCCCGCATACAAAATTAAAAATCATAAAACCATCTATTTAAAAAAAAGTGCCATATTCGTTACCGTGTAATAACAATAAACAAATAATCAATCATCTAAAATATCTCCTCTCACCCCCAAATTTTCTACCCCCCCCCCCTCCTTGAGCCTTTCCGCCATACAACACTGTTTAAAAACTTTAAAACTCTAATTTAAAAATATATTCGAAAAAGAACAGAGAAATAAAAGCCCACTAATACACTTTTATTGGAGAAAATTACACTAGGATAGGGAAGGTTTCTGCCACCCAAATAATCCAGCAGCTGAAGCGTGACGTCACATGCCCGTGCTCTATATTGTAAGATGTCCAGTATTCAGTGGTAAAATCAGCATAGGTGTAGACTTGTATAGGCCCATGGGGCTCGAGCCCCCCCCACCCCCCAATAGTTTTTCAAGATGGGCTATATTTTTTTGCGCCAACTAATATAGAAAAATTTCTCAAATTTTTGAATTTATAATCATTTATAGATTTTTTAGTGTATAATATTTTCCATAGATAATTGTACTTTCTCTAAAATCGTTGCTTACATTCATTCTTTGTAAACGGCTTAAAACAACCTAATAAACCTTTTAGGAAGACCTTAGCATGGCGTGTGATAAAAAAAGACGCATTCTCCACAGGCAGTAGCAGGGTGGAGGATTCTTTCTTCTTTTGAGTAGTGGACTAAGTTTCCGGGAAATTTTTCTCTTCCTGATTCTGGCCTAGACAGAGCGCAATAAATTACTGTTTTGACGCAGACGGCAAATAGTGTCCGATACCAGGACTATAGATAAGGGATCCGATACGATCACATAGATAAGATGGGTTGCTTTTTCCGGAATATACAAAGAAGAGGCCCTCCGGCCTCTAATACAAAAAGGTTCCAATTAAGATTCGGAGAGCTTGAGAGGTGGGGGTAGGGAAAGGGGTTTTAAAGCTTTGTTGGAGATGGCCAAACACGAAAAACCAAAAGTATCTCC
This sequence comes from Maratus michaelseni, assembly GCA_963931845.1. NCBI lineage: Eukaryota > Metazoa > Arthropoda > Arachnida > Araneae > Salticidae > Maratus > Maratus michaelseni. The sequence continues at coordinate 408,654,998 of OZ007590.1, read as the reverse complement.
AAAGCAAAATGTATAAAGAAGAGAAGTACTTTATCCATGAATGTTGCAGAAAAAATAAAACTTCCATATACATGCAGAAAAGCAGTACAATACAAATACATAATTGTGTGAAAATCTGAAAAGTGTTTGCTAAATAGAAATATTCGCTTTCCGTGTGTGTCTGCTATGGAGTTCTTATGGCATATAGATTTTTAACCTTTTTATTTTCGACACATTCTTTTGAAAAATCGGATCTGCCCAAACCCGACCCGCAAGAGTCAAAACCCAATCCGAAAGCAACCGAATCCGAAACAAAAGTCAACCTCTAAGGCCAAGTCAGAGCCTTTTTAACCACTATACATACCATAAACAGTATTGCTAAATCTGGCGGAATGTTTGCTCAGAAATTTCGAGAGTAAAATTCTCAATACTAATTTTCCTTTACTTTATTCACGAAATATTTATACTTATAATAATCAAAAATAATTATTCCAACTTTCTATGAAGAATTTGGAATTTCTTAATGATAGTTTTTATAAATGACAGATAAAATACATCAGCAGCCTGTATAGTGTTAATTTTCTGTACATATATTTATTTTTACGTCCATGTGTTTAAAATTTTGTCTTGTGCGAGGAGTTCTGACAAAAAATATAATTTTTACAGTCTTTTTTCATGTTTATATTGTTCATTTTAAATAAAAGTGCCGCAGACCGGATATATGCACGGGCAGGGCTTGGGCCTGTTTTCATTTTGGACGGCAATCGGACCGGGCCGTTCCGGGCCTAACTTACTTTTTCCGTACCGAACTGGGACTAGTATCATTCTTCCAGCTCTTCAAGGGCCTAAATTTTCCGTCCGGTTTTGACCCAGCCCGTATGAAAATCATTGTCTCGGCATGGCCTGGTCCATTCAAAAATCAGCCAAATTTGCCCTGGCCCAAAAATTTTTTCAGAAAAATGAATACATTTTCAAATCGCCATTATTCTACAATTAAACATTAAATTTTATTCTTTATTAAGAATAGTACATTTCCAAGCCTATTAAAATATAATAAAACGCGGGAAAAAGAACCTGCCTATGACGGAATCCTGTCTTAATCTGAAAAAAATGTTGATCCATGCAAAATGAATGTACTAATACGTAAGAAAAGAATATATAATACATTTACACCTGCTAAAAAGGGAACTTGTCTATAACGAATTTTTTTTTTCTTTCCTATGCAATTTCGTCTTAGAAGATTTTACTGTATAGCATTTTTAAGTCTCCAATACATGGAATATAGATTAACTATATTAATGATAACTGAATCATTTACGTACAACAAATAGCGATTCATTAAAAAAATAAACATCGTAATAACTTCTATAAAAATGAAAACTATAAACATGACAATAAAAAGCAAAGATAAGCATTTTTGGTCAGAACTCCTCGTACGAGACAAAATTTTAACTAAATCGATGTAAAAATAAATGTTTTGTAGAAATTCCTTCGGGTTGGGCCGGGCTCGGGCCAAGATTTTAACTTTTTTCCAGGCCGGGCCGGGCTCGAGCCAAAGTTTTAACTTTTATACCAGGCCGGGCCCAGGCCTTGAAATTTCGGCCCGTGCAGACCTCTACCATAGACTGCATAGTATAGGGACCTTCGTTCCAAAATATTGTTTGTACTACACTTCTTTCTACATAGCCTATTGTAAACTATACTGAATTTTTAATGGATCTCTATTTGTATGTAAATATCTGAATTATTATTAATACCATTAATCTATTTACACGTTTGAAGACTTAAAAATCTGAAAAATTGTATATCGAAAAACTTTCTAAGACGAAATCACATAGGACAGAAAAAAATCGTTATAGTTTAGTTCCATTTTTACCAGGTCTTTCATCTCTTGCAAAGTATTATTTATTTTCAAATGGATTATTATATCCATTTTGCAATTGATCAAGAATTTTTTCCGTTTAAAACAGGATTTCGTCATACACAGGTTCTCATTATAGCTTTTACAGTACTTTATATCCCCCCTCCAGAAATGTATATTTATTATTATTTAAAGGGAATTTTATTTGTAGAATAATGGTAATTGTGCATACTTCTAGGAAGAATTAAGCACAGGTTCAGAAATAAGTCCAGTTCGGCTTGGCCCGTCCGTACCTCCAGAGAAAGCAAGACCCGGGCACGACCCAGAAAAACTAATGATCAGGCTCGACCCGTCCCGAGTCCGTGAAGGCCTCTAAATTTCATTTGAATGGGAAAAACATGTTCTTAACGGCTGGAAAAAATTTTAAATAAATTATGAAAATGAGTTTGAGTTGTAAATTTCGTTCAAACTCGCAGATTTTTTTAGCTTTCGTTCAGTTCACGTTCGTTTATCAAAAAGTGAGTCAAGTTCAACTCACGTTCACAGAAAGTGAACTAAGTTCGCGAGTTTTCGTTCAATGAACGCGCTCATACCCAACACTGATCCTAACTTAGCTGAAGAAGATAAATTTCAATACCTGGCTCAGTGTGTAACACCGAATTCCCGAGCAGCTCAATTGATAAGCAGTTTTCCCTTGACGGCTACTAATTATCCGAAAGCTGTGCAACAACTAAAAGATTGTTTCGGACGTGATGATTTATTGGTTCAAATATATGTTCGGGATCTATTGAATCTTGTAATGAAGAATGCTACTACTGGACGTACTGCAACAGATTTGGCTGTTCTATACGACAGCATAGAGAGTAAGTTGAGAGCATTGGAAAGTCTTTTGCGAACTAAAGAAAAGTTTGCTGATTTTCTCGGGCCTCTAGTGGAATCTTGCCTACCTGAAAGTATACTTAGAGCATGGGAGAGAAGCCGTGTTCCTGAAGATGGAGTGACAAGGAATTCTGAAAGAACTCTAGATAATCTTATGATTTTCCTTCGCCATGAAGTAGAGTCCGAAGAAATGATTAAATTAGCTGAAACTGGTTTTACTGGTAATGTTGTGAAACGCATTTGTAATAAAAATGTTAGTAGTGACAATTTAGATATGTCAACTGCAGCTATGTTAGTAAGTACAAATGAGTTTTCTAATGGTAAGTTGTCTTTTACTTGTATTTTTTGTGATAAACCACATTCTAGTGCAAAATTTTTTAAAGCAGAGAAAATGAGTTTTAATGATAAAAAATTGATTGTACAAAAGAAAAAGGCTTGTTTCGCATGTGTAAGAATTGATCATTTAAGAAATCAATGTAAAGCTAATATCAAATGTTTTATTTGTAATGGTAATCATTTAAAGTTAATGTGTTCAAAGAATATGAAAGAAAATGAGTGTAAACAAAAGGATTCAAAAGCTGAGGTTTCTCTTTCTAATAATAGTAATGATAATGTTTATTTGCAAAGTTTATGTATAAATATTTTTGTTAAAGGTAAAAGAAAGAAAATTCAAGCTCTTATAGATTCCGGCTCACAACATAGCTCTGTGGCCAAAAGGGTTATTCGGGAGATGAGAGTATACCCGATTAGGGAAGAGAGAATTATTCATTGTTTATTTGGGGGGAAAGAAACGGAACCATTATCTCATTCAGTTTTTTCTTTGCAAGTAGGTGATTTAGATAGAACTTTTAAACTTTGTCTTGAAGCCTTTTCGGAAGAAAAAATATGCGGTTTTGTACCCATTGTTAATGATCCTAAAATTCTGCAGGAATTAAAACAGAGAAAAATAAAAATTACTGATAGCATATGTAAGGAAAATGAAATTTATTTGTTATTAGGTGCAGATGTTATCGGGAAGTTATTAATGAGGGAATTTGTACAGTTGTCTTCGAGACTCACTGCTGTCAAAACTAGACTTGGGTGGGCTCTCATGGGTAAACAAATAAATAACGAATATGTTACAGACAATGTGTTATCAAGTCTGTCTTTGCATGCGCGAGATATTTCAGTAAAATATTTGTGGGAGTTAGAGGCTTTAGGTATTTCAGATCCTACTGAAAATATTAAAACAAAAAATCGAATGGCCGATGAAAAGATTGATTTTGAAAACAAATTATCAATACTTCCGGATGGTAGGTATGAATTAGAGTTACCTTGGAAACACGAAACTAATCAATTGCCAGATAACAAAATTATACCTTTGATGGTCATGAGAAAATGATTAAACGTGCTAAAGAAAGTGGGTTTCTTGGTAGTTATCAAAAGGTGTTTCAAGAATGGGAGGAATTAAACATTATTGAAATGGTGCCAGAAAAAGAATTAGATAATAAATGTCATTTGCCGCATAGACCAGTTATAAAGATGGATAGTGAAACTACAAAAGTAAGACCCGTATTTGATGCTTCTGCTAACGAAAAGGGAAAGCCATCCTTAAACCAGTGTTTATTTAAAGGTCCTAATTTAGTAGAATTCATACCAGACATCGTAGACAGGTTCAGAATGTTACCTATTGGTTTGAGTGCGGATATCGAAAAAGCATTCCTTCAGCTGAGTATTGTTCCGAAAGATAGAGATCATTTGCGTTTCTTTTACCCATGCGATGCGGAAATACAAATTTATAGGCATTGTCGCGTTGTTTTTGGGGTATCCTGTTCTCCTTATTTACTGAATGCTTCCATCATTCATCTTTTAAACAATTCCTCACCTGATTTCAAGAAAGTGACTCATAAGTTAAAAAATTCTTTTTATGTTGATAATTGTATAACTGGTGTAAATAATGTAAAAGAAGAGAATTTTATTGAACAGGCTAAAATTGTTATGTCCAAAGGCTGTTTTAACTTACGTAGTTGGGAAAGCAATGTTGCTTGTAAATTTACATCTAAGCATTCTGGGGATACATCTTTATTAGGAATGTTATGGAACTTAGATAATGATACGCTAAAATGTAAGATTAATGCAAATATGTTAACATGTGATGTTAAAGTAACTAAGAGATTGATTCTATCTATTGTGCAATCGATATTTGATCCAGTTGGTATACTTGTCCCAACTACACTGCTACCAAAGTTAATTTTGCAGCAAACATGGAAACAAAGTATTCATTGGGATGATATGTTGCCTGAGGAAATTGTAAATAAATTTTGCTTATGGTTAAATGATGTGCATTTGTTAAAAGATGTGACAATACCACGTTATGTAGGCTCAAATGCAACATTCGACTTGCATGTTTTTGTCGATGCATGTAAGAATGCTTATGCTGCATGTGTTTTTGCTCGAACTCGTAATTCATCAGGAATTATGTTGACTCTTTTAAGAGCGAAAAGTCGTGTAGCACCTTTGAAAATCTTGAGCATCCCAAGATTAGAGTTAATGTCGTGTTGCATAGGAGCCAGGTTAGCCTTTTCCATCTGTAATGCAATTAATGCTTTTGATATGAAAATTACATTTTGGAGTGATTCTACAGTTGCATTGTGATGGATAAAAAACCACGGGGAATGGTCTAATTTTGTTGCTAACCGGGTTAAAGAAATCTGGCATCTGACACAATCTGAATCATGGAGACATGTCCCTGATCACATGAATCCAGCGGATATACTATCTTGAGGTTGTTCACCTAGTCGAATGCTAGATTCTGAGTGGTTTAATGGACCTTTATGGCTCAAGCAAAATCCAAAATCGTGGCCTGTTAATGAAATTTTTGGGGAACCTAATGAAGTTAATGATGAACATAAAAAAGTTAAGCTAATAAATATTAATGTGTCAGAGTTTTCTGATCCTTTTGATGTTGGAAGATTTTCGAATTATGATAAATTAATTCGGGTTTTCGGTTGGGTTTTACGTTTTATTAACAACTGTAGAAGCACTCCTAATTTGTGTAAAAATCTTTCTGTTCATGAAATTGTAAGTTCTGAGAAGTGTTTGATTAGATTTATTCAGAATTCTTATTTATCTGATTTAAAGACTATTAACTGTCTAGATGTATTTACTGATAATGAAAACATCATTAGAGTGAAGACAAGAATAACTGAACGAAAGGACAGTTCTGATTTTTTAAGACCTATTTGGTTACCTGATAAATGTATATTTACTGAATTATTAATTGAATCAGTGCATAGAAAAAATTGTCATGCAGGACTTCATATGATGCAGTCATTATTGAGAGAAAGGTTTTGGATAACTAAACAACATAAGACTGTACGTAAAGTGTTGAATAGATGCGTGAAATGTAAAAGGTATAATAGATGCGTGAAATGTAAAAGGTATAAGTCAAAGGCAATGTCATGTGATTCCGTGCCTCTGCCAGCTGATCGCGTAGAAAATTGTTCTGTTTTCACGGTTGTAGGGACTGATTTGGCGGGACCTCTATTTCTAAAAGATGGTGGAAAGGTTTGGATTGCTTTGTTCACTTGTGCGGTGTACAGGGCTGTCCATATGGAACTTGTATCTTCCTTATCGGCGGAATCTTTTCTTTTAGCTCTAATACGGTTCATAGCTAGGAGAGGTAGGCCCGAAATAATTTATTCCGACAATGGGGGTAATTTTAGAGGTACTTTTAATGAGCTTTCAAAATTAGACTGGAAAGTGGTACTTAAGGAGACGAATACAAAAAGGATATTCTGGAAATTTAACCCTCCTACTGCCTCTTGGTGGGGAGGCTGGTGGGAAAGATTAGTACGCGTCATAAAGGAGCTTCTTAGACGCACATTGGGAAAATCTGTGTTATCATACGAAGAACTTGAAACTATAATTTGTGATTGTGAGTCAGTCGTTAATTCTTGACCTTTAACATATGTATCGGAAGATTCTCAAGATTTAATTCCCTTAACCCCTTCAATGTTTCTAAAAGAGGATTGTTGTTCTGACGTAACAGATATAGATGAAATTGATTCACAACATTTGCAAAAAAGAATCAGGTACCGTGCAAAGCTTTTGAGGGATTTAAGAAGTCGTTTCAGAAAAGAATATTTAGGACAGTTAGTAATGAAGCAAACTCAAGGTAAAGTTTCCCGAAAACCTGAAATTGGAGAAGTTGTATTGATAGGGGATGATTTCAAAAAGAGACTATATTGGACTTTAGCGAGAGTTATCGAAAAAATTCAAGGTCGTGATGGAAAGGTCCGAACAGTTAGACTTAAAACGGCTTCAGGAATTTTCATAAGACCTATTCAACGTATTTATCCGTTGGAGATTACTACTAAAGAGATTAATTCGCCTGGAGATATGTTGAGATCAAATGACCCTGTAAATGAGACCGAATGTGATGAACAGTCATCATGTCCTGAGAAGATCCTTGAGAAGAAATTTACTTCATCCGGTCGGCTAATTAAGATTCCTAAGCGACTTGATCTTTTTAATCAGGGAATTTATGTTTTTGAGTCGTTTGCCACTGACTCAAAAAGGAAAAGATGTTGCAGAAGAAATAAAGTTAAACTTTAACTCTATTTTAAAAACAGCTAAAAATACACATAGTCAGGTCCAAAACATCTACCCGATGTTTGCGTCTGTTTTGAAGAATTAAAGATATCCCGTTTTACAAAGGTAGACATTTATTTCCACACAACAAATCAAATAAAAAACATATCTCCAATAACATTACAAAGTCATTTCAACTACATCGGAGAAACTTCTAGAACATCTACTTTTTCTATAAAAATTAAAACGATAAAACATAAAGTTGCCACATCACAAAAATAAATTACAATAATAAAATAAAATCAACAATTCAATGAGTTTTTACATCAAGCAGATACAATTTAATAATGAAAAGCCATGTCACATGATCCCACTCTCAGCGAAGTTAAAACTAAGGATCACGCGAGCTAAAATTAAAAAGTTTATGCAACATATCCCACCATCATTTTAGTTCTAATTATCTCCACCATGGGCTGCAGTTTTCCTTATTAAAAGTCTATATTGTCTTCAGTTCTTATTTTCAACTGGCATTCGATGGATGAAACCTCCCTTGAGCGTTTTTGTTACCCTTGGCTCTTCTTGCAACCTTAAACAAGATCTGTAATACTTCCAGAGGTGATGTAAAAAAGATAATGTGAAACTAGTCAACTTATTGGTCATTACGTTTTGCAATTACTGTTTTTAGTTTGTCGGTGAAACAATCGATTGTAGAACATATCAAAAGTACAATTCGAGTATCGATAGTTTTTCCTATCGATAGTATTTTATACGATAGCGATTGTTGAAATTTCGAGAAACGCCCATCACTATACAAGAATCACATGGTCATGTACTACAGTTACAGGTCATTTGAGTATTTTATTTTACAGGGCGATTCACAAATATATATTTTTTTGTACAGCCTGTTGTTGGTCCCCTAATTACGCTTGTGATCAAACTTTTGCTGTGAAAATTCAGAAATATATCAACGATATGTTGAATTTCATTTGTTTTTTAAAAGTAGCTTGATAATAAGGGATTTTCCAAAAATTGTCATTTTTCGTATAGTTTGTTATTTTTATTTTTATTTTTTTTATGTTTTAGTTTTCTTTGGAAGAATTATCAGAATCGAAGCATTCATTCCAAATTAAATAACTCCTTTATTGGAAGTAAATTAATAAAAAATGACAATTTGTGCAAAATCCCTCATCATCCAGTTACTTTTAGAAAGTAATCAGCTCACAATACCGCCATTATCTTTTTTTATTTTCACAATATTTAACTGGCATTTTTTTTTATGAGTTGCCATATGTAGTTGACTAATAAATTATGCAAAAAAAGTTTTGTTATCATTAGAAATTTTATTTTTTCTGTATTAATATTTTTATTACTAAGCCATTATTATAAAACCATTATATACAACTAATTTAAATCTTCTGGGGCCCCCTCTTTCAATAAAAAAGATCAAAATACATGAGTAGCAAGTCTTGTATATAATATATGTGTTATTACTGCTCTTTTTCAGTTTTGCATTGAAGAATAGGCTCTAGAAACCTTGAAACGGATGTATAATGGTTTTATTGTAATCATTTGTGTTTTTAAATATTATGTGTTATCTTTATTATTCTCTTTTCACATGTTGAATCTACTTAATGTTTAATTTCTCTTCATACAAGTGTTTTTTGTCAACATTAAATATATTTTTTCTTTGTTTTCAGCATGCTATTGATTCCAAAACACCCATACAGTATTGTCGTATTGATGTAGTCCTTCAGATCTTCTTCTATTGATGTAGTTGTTCTTCAGGTCCGTTTCCAGGCATACCTTCTGGTGCTCCTATACCAGCTTTGACTAAGAGATTTTTGTTAAATTGATGAACTGATGACAAACTTATTTGAAAATTCTTCAGTTATTAGTAGTTAAATATATTTTTTTCATTTAAGTTATAAGAAATTTCATGTCAGGATATTTTTGTAAGAGTTCATAATAAACCTTTCTTTGTGTATTAAATTCAGATATATTTAGTTTTATTTGATTTATGTGTATGTGTGAGTTTATGGCTTAGATGCATTTTGAAGAAAAATTAGGCTGGTGTTATGCAAGACAACTTTCGAATTTGTTTTATTTTCAACACTATTTATTTAAGACAAAAAAAGTATGATATGTTGAATTAAGACATTGTGATAAGACAGAAATGTAAAATCGGCAAGTATGACTATTGAAATGCATTTCTCAAAAGTCAGATCTAGAAATTCAGTTTAAAGGGTTAACTTTCACAACATTTTCTGAGATTTGTTTTTATCAAAAGATAAATTTAAAAAAATACTTCGCTTTTACAGTTTCTGAATAAGAACACTTGTTACTTACACGAGTCTAAGATTAAAAAATGACTTCATGAATGCATCTAAAAGTAGCGACTTCACATTTAAGTACAGCATTAGTGTAAAGTTGTTTAGGGCAAGATAAAGCTGTCATGTGACACTTCAAATGAGAATTATGTTGTATTATTACATTTGAATACAATCCCAGGATTTTGCTGATTTTTTTTTCAGCTTAAAAATCTCAGGATTTTATCTGTTTATTTCATTTTGTTTTTTTATCAAATCCTGATATTTCCTGAATTGTCAAATATTATACAGTAATCGTTATAAATAAATATGTTTTACAAATATCTAAAACTAGCTGTGTGGCAATCCGTTGTGTTGCATTTAAATTGCATGAGGTCTTTTGATTGATAAGGAGGGGGTAGACTAGTTTTATTATACATAAGGTTTCTAACCTTAACAATTTCTAAAAAATTGTAATTTAGAACATTTTCACTCATTTCACCTTTTTAGGGTTCCGTACTTAAAAAGTAAAAACGGAACCGTTATAAGATTACTCCTGTGTTTGTCTGTCTGTCAGAGCCCCTTTTCTCATACACTATGGGATGTGGAAAGTCTAAACTTGGAAAAGTTATAAAGCCTTTTTACCCACATATTTCCAAAATATTAGCCATTCACAAATATGTTTAGGAAAAATTTAGGCGGCTAATCAGGGTTCTTGCTGACTTTTGACCAACGTTAGTAATTTGGCTAATAAGAAATAAAAAACGTTAGCCAAATGAAAAAAAAAATTAGCAAAATAGATTCGTCATGAAGCACTGAAAAATTGATCTTTAACCCCTTAATGTACCATTCTTATTTTTTTCAGTATGTTCTAAAATAACCCAAGTTTTTGTAACTACTTACAGATCAGTTATCCATCTATCTGCTACAAAAAAATGTTATGAAATAAAACTTCCAACCCATGACAAGTAAGGATTTTAAGATATATTTAATGAATTCTGAAAATTGAAAATATAAACAACAAAATATGTGTCACATTAAAATAAAACTTTTATTTTTCTAGAATTCTTTTTAAGCTTTTCATTGAAGCCCATACTTCAAAGGCAGTTTAAAACTTGTACTCTTGCCTATTAGGCCCGTTAACACACACTGAAATGACATTATTCAGTTTTATATTCATTCAATTTCTCAATTTAGTTTTTGTTGTGTTCATCACACTGAACCCTCTCTCACAGTCCACTGAATGTAGTGGCAAGATTGCAGAAAAATACAGCATATTACCTGTTATAGAATAAATCTGCTGCAGATCGTTTTTTCGATTGAAATCTGTAGAATCTCCTAAATTTCAAGAAAGTTTTAAATAATTTCCATTCTGACAATACCTCAGATAATGAACTGCGTGTATCATCCAAATGCAAAAGGTTAAAAATTGATTCCATTTCTTTTATACCATAGTTTTGAAAAGTGTCCTTTAGTAACGCGAATAAGAAAATCACCTGTATTGACACGCATGCATACACACAAAATAATAATAACACTTGCTTTTTGGCGAGTTTAATCGTTCGTTTACTCGCCAAATGAAGCATTTTGTCGCGATCTGGTGCAATGGCGAGTGGCAGCAAAAACCCTGGGGCTAATTAAGTTACTTGGAAAAAAAAGTTTTCTTTTTGTGTATCGTGTGAAAAATCTCGTAATACCAAACTCAAAAGTATATTTGTTTTAATTTTAAGTATTATATTTCCAAAGATATCGTCGAAAATGCACTGCAAATATATGTCAACCCCCCCCCCCTCCTCCTATTTCCAAATCGATTGAAACTAAAAATATTAAAAAATTAGGGTAGTAGAAGTTTATTTAAACCTTGCAGGAAAACTATAGAGATTTTCCTAGGTAACATAGTTTTTGAAAAAAAAAAAAAACTCATTTTTTCTTTACCACAAATTTTACTTTTCAGGCAGTCAGCAGGGGAGTTGATGAGTGCTCGAGGTATCTATCAATGCAGAATCATCCAAGGATATTTAATGATTTTTAAAAAAATTGTCGGTAATTAGCAGAGATATTAAGTTACTACAAAAATAAATTATCTATTGTGTAGGGTATCATTGTTAAGGTCTCGTAACATTGAACTCAAAAAATACATTTGTTTTAATATTAGGTATTATATTTTCAGAGATATTGTCAAAAGTACTGGAAAAATATGCCTCCCCTCACCCTCCTATTTCCAAATCTATTGAAACTAAAGTATGAAAAAATTACAGGTAGTAGGAGTTTATTAATTAATAAATTCAATGTACGGAACCCTTTGAGTGTGTGTTATACTCGCACTTGAATGATTTATTTTAAATTTCAAATTTTTTACAAACTGTTTTTAAATGTTACCACCATGTGATATTTCTAGAATATTTTTTGTTCTTGAACCCTTTTACATTTCGAATTTTTTTTAATTGTTCTGTTAAGAGTATTTACATCTTAAAAGTAACAGTTATGTCATGTTTCTAGGCCTCACTTTCAAATTAATTGCAATATAGAATGAAAAAAATATTTGAAATTGGTTAATACTCCTATATACAGTATCAGAGCTCTTATCCAGCATTTTTCAGACTCTATATCTGTATATTCATATATATATATATATATATATATATATATATATATATATATATATATACACAGTATGGAACTGTTTATCTGGGAACCAGTTTGATCCAGAATGATATTTCCAATTTATTGATTTTGGAATCTTTCAGAAAAAGTGTCATACAGTGCCAGTTTGACATATGCATTGCTTGAAACATTACAACATTCATGATATAACTTGATGCCAACATCTATTATTTGAAATGGAAGCATTAGTTAGATATTGGATGTTTTAATTTTTTTTTTTTTTTTTTTTTTTTTTTTTTTTTTTTTTTATAAAAATAGAAGATTTTTTTTATTTCCAAGATATTCCCATAAATTTCCTTTTTTCAAACTCAGATTAACTTTTGATCTTGTTTGGATCTGATTCTTAATCTGAGTAATCTAATAATTAATTTGAAATCAGAAATGATGCCACAGTCACACATATTCTACAAATGTGATCAAATGGATGTTGATTTAATGCCCAACCAGTTATCCAGAAAAACCACTTATCTGGAATACACCAGACCCCAACCATTCTGGATAAATGGTTCTGTACTGTATATATCCTTGTAAAAACTTATAGTTTTGTAAGTGTAAATATTTCTGACTCAGAACTTTATTTCTATTTCTAAACCACATCTTATTGGAAGAAAAAGAAAAAGAAATTCCATGAAGACAATGGGAAGAAACTTTTGTATCAATGTTATATATTTTTCTACCGCATTCAACGTTTATGTTTATCTGAAGAAATGAAACAGGAAGAACACATTATCTGCCGATATACATTAGAGATGATCCCCAGCCTGAGCTCAATTTTTATACCAGTCTTCATGCTTTTTGAAACAAGAATGTAGCCTAAGTTTAAGTGTTTCACAATGCTTTAAAATAAATTTGAAAGGGAACTGAATTGTTATTGATGGGATGTAAGGAAAAATATTCTGATTTTAAAAACTTTGCAGGGTCAGTATCTGTTAATAACATAAAGAAATCATGTGATATCCCTTGTCTATCCTCGCTTTCTGTTTGAAGTCCTTTTCCAGAATTACTAGAAAACTGAAATCATATCTTAATGCCACATTTGTACAATGATATTTTAAAAGAAGAGAATTGTGACTTTTGCAGATTTCTGCCATTGGTTGAGTATAAATAACGAATTTTCTATTTTAATGATTTTCAGGGACATGAAAATCACAAAATGTTATCATGAGGAAGTATTTAGGATTAATATTTATTTCTATGAAAGAAAAGTTGTTTAAATGAGAAAATTATTCCTGAAAATTTTTAAATATTATTAAAATTTTTCTACTGCATAATTTCAGTATGAGGCTTAGGTTCTGATCACATAAAAAGTTTCATGTTTGGATTCGGAACAAAAAAAAGAAAAAAAAGAGTCCAAATTGATTTCTAATATGCACATCACATGCTTCAAGGTCAAAGAGCAGCATGCCAGTAGATTGCAGTGTTTCAGTTGGATGTTTTATTATTATTTATATTGCTTGATTGTTATGCGTTATTTAAAATAGTTTAATAATTATTAGTTTTTTTAAATAGTAATATTTGCCTTGTTTAATGACAATTTAAGTAAGATGAATATTACTATTTCAAAAAAATTGGTAGCAATCTGAATAAAAAGAACCCGCCCAACCGGCAGCACTTAGAAATTAGCCATCCCAGTGTCTGAGTTGGAGTCATTTGTTTTTTCTACTGACTCTACACGGGGCCTCCGAGAGGTCGCTGTGTGTCCTTCACCGGGCCTGCTACAAGTATTAGTGACGTCACAGTAGTGATCCACTTTGGTCAATGTATCGCAGCAGAAAGATGTAATAAAAAGAGCATTTCCGCTCTTATAATTTGTGATTACATAAATAATATTAAATTTCATAATCGTGAAATAAAAGGGAATCAATACACTTGTTTTATTAAAGGAAATTAAAAGTTTTAAATTAAAAAAAATGCTAAGATTAATAAATCAGATTGAACCCATTGACTTACCTTTTCCTAAACACATTATTTTACAATAAATATACGTACAAAAAATATAATAAATCTACCAAAAACTTTACAAAATCAATCCCATTCCTCCCTTTTACAACTACATACCATAATTTAACCACCAAAACACAATAAATGTCAATTTAAATAGAGAAATCGACATTTTTTAACTATAGAGACCTTGGCACTTTTTTTTAACGCTTTGGCGTAATCTGGGCATCAGAAAGTTAGATATGTTTTTAAATTATATACACAATTATGAAAACAAACCTAATGAACTTTTATGATTATTTATATATATAAAATTATTTATGTATACAATTCTGTTCTACCTGCATATAAAAAGAGATATATGGCTTCTTTATATTAAATAAATTATATAAATATTGAAAAAAAAAATACTTATTTATATGAAACTACGAATAGGTTGCCAGAAAATATGTTGCCAACTTTCCTTCTTTCGCCATAAGCCTTTTTCGGTACTTTTCGGTTAGCCGGGCGCCAGTGATACATGTACATATATAAATATATATATATTAATTCATACATATATGTGTGTGTAGATATGTATATATATATATATATATATATATATATATATATATATATATATATATGTGTGTGTGTGTATATATATATATATCACTGGCGCCCGGCTAACCGAAAAGTACCCAATTTTCTATCTTTTTGTAACTGACTTGTAATATTTTAATAATTGTCTATTTATTGTACTTGGGTCTAGGACCTAATAACCACTCAAATTAACTTATCAAAAGTTTTATTTTCATAATATATTTGTACACTTAAGTTAGCTAAAATGTTAAATGGAACTATGTAGAACTACTAAGTTGTGTAAATCAGTTACTTTTAATTTTATAAACAAAGCACACTCACTTCTAACTAAATGTATCCAGATTTCATTCAATTTATTACAGTATTTCTTTCAAAATCATTTTTTAAACTGTTTGTCGTCTGCTTCTTTTATTTTTATTTTTTTTTTCTAAAGATCATTTGACTCTTTTTGATTTGGAAGTACAAATTCATTCAAATATGCTGGAATATTTCCATTACAGTAGGATGGACATTCGTTGTTAGGGTTATTTTTTTTTCTCAGCACAGCAAGTTCAATACCACCATATTAATTCTAGCTTCACGAATTATGAAACTTATATCGAAATATTTAATGCAGACCACTTCTGTTGAAATGTAAATAAAATTATCACAAGGTAATTTTCGTAGCTAAAATTTCTTCTTTTCATTATCAGTAGCGAATTTGAAGACTTAGATTAGAAACTAGGAGCACAACATTTTCTTCTCATTATTTTATAGATATAATCTACACTTTCTTTAATAATTATAATCAATAATTATTGATAGCATTATAATCTAAATACACTGAAAAATATTATTAATTACTATATAAAACAATAAATAAAATCAAAATATTATCGTAAACAATCCGTACAAACGAACAAAATACATGAAAAATTTTAAGTTATTATGGATCACTGTTTTGACGTCAGCAGGTTGTGACGTCACTTGTAGCAGGCCCGGTTAAGGACACACAGCGACATCTCGGAGGCCCCGCTCTACAGCCCTGGTTTTAAGATACTTTTAGAAATTGAAACAAAATTGCCACAGTATTAAATTAAGATCTATTTCAATTAATTTTTTTATTCACCATAAAAAGTTTTTAGAAAAAATATTAATTTAAAAACCAAATAATATTTAAGAGTATATTGAAGATGCAGCTTTCCCATTCTGCATAATGCAAAATATAATTTAATATATCAGGGTTGCACTTTGGTGTCTATTTTTATATTTTATTTGTACCACTAATTCCAAACAAAAATCTTTGTGGTACATTTATACAACATGTGTAAGAAAAAAGTAAAGAAATATGCCATGAAAATTATAGTTTTGAAAACTTTAGTATTAATAAAATATAAAAGTACTTGACAGTGGTACTCCAGATATATTAAAAAAATAATGTCCATTACATTTCTATTTTGTTTTCAATGATTTTAATGCATGAAAGTGACTAATTTTCTTAATCAGTAATTCATTTAGAAACTTGTATGAATATCAACTAATGATACGTAAAGAACCAGAGTCTAAACCAAAGTGAGGTCTGGAACCTGTTCATTCATTCACCACAATAAAAAAAAAAAAAAAAAAAAAAAAAAAAAAAATTAAACATTCAATGCTTTAAGATACCTACATGAACATACAAATGCATATTTAGATGAAAGCATCTTTTGTCTTAAATATATCTGTTGAAAAGTACAAAACTAAGACTAATTGAAAAATATATTGGAACTAATTGTAGTAAATAAGCAAACTGGAATATATATTGAAATTTAATTATCAAATTTATGAGTATTTTCATTTGTTTTTAAAAATAAAATTTTCATGAAATATTGTTTTAAGAGTTAACCAGAAACATTTGAGGATATTTTATAATTCAATTATTTAAATTAAAATAATGTATACCAAATATGGGGCACCTAAAATCTGGGAGGAACATGGGTTTTTGGGCTAGTTGACTTATGCTTCAAACATGCTATAGAATAGATATTCATCATTAGTTATTCAAATGGAAAGTTTTAGTAGTTTATTGAAGATGCAGTTATATTTACCATGATTGAAATCAGCTACTTTAATGAATCCTATTCTAATAATAATTTTCTTTTAAACAATAGTTACTATAAAATCAGCAACTATCGGTGAATAATTAGACTATGCAATAAAAAAACCAACCTGATTTCTTTTGTTTTCTGTGTTATTAATTGAAGCATCCGATTAGATGAGCTAGTGATTTATACAGAGCCTGATTAAAACACTGTTCAAGGCCATGGTTCTGGACATCCCAATAGTCCAATTTAAAAAAAAAAAAATTCTGGTTGTAAAACTTAAAACAATACTTTGTGAAATTTTTACTTCTCAAGCCAAATGACAATTTTAAATATGATTATTTTTCTTAATATGCACTCCAGTTTAATTATTTCTTATATTCCAGTTACTTTTCCTGTTCTATTTTCCTCTATGAGCATAACTGATGAAAATACTTTTGAATTTTAGATTGATGAGGTTAAAAATAAACGATATCTAAATATGTATTTTTATATTCATCTGTACATACCAAGGCATCGAAAATGAAAAGAGGCCTCAAAAGAAAAAAATTCCTGACAGCTCGGCCTACAGGTGCAGGTAGATTTCGAAGATGCAGACCATGGGTCACCTGTTTATTGGAAAATGCAGAAGAAATGACCTTTATGCCATGATGTGGCAGTTGGAACCGCCCATCTTCGAAATCTAGCTGTGTCAAGTCAAGTAAGCAGAGCCGTCAGAGTACCCCTATTTACACACACCCCCCCCCCCCCCTTTGAGGCCATTTTTAATTATATAAAAAATATATAGACTGACAGGTTCATTACCTGTACCACATAATCAGTCATATTTACCGAAATCACTAACGCTAAAATAGGTTGCAAACATGTAATGCTGCCTCCCACATTAATAGTTGATTATTCCTTTCAATCGCTGTAAAACCTTTGTTATTTACGATAAAATCACCCTGATCAAAAAAGAAACCATTTCCAAGGTGGAAGAGGATCCATTAATGATTCATTGCTGTTATGCTATTCATCTTGAATCAAAATGAAAAGCTACCCACTTTTACATCAACTTAATAGATTTGTCGAGTTTTAGGTTAATCACGATTACAGAAGATTCCTATAATTAGGCAATATTACTTTCACTTGTTCAAAAAAGAAAAAAAAGGTTGTTCTGTCTATTTTATGCGATGAAAGTTGCATGTAAAATGAGTGTAAATATGTAAGACAAAAATAGGTATGTATATATGTCAGCATACACATATACAGGATGTCCACAAATTCTCTTTACAATTTCAAGCTTTTATTAGACACACAAATGAATAGATACAAGTATGTAAAGCAATACAATATTACGAATATATATTGAATTTTTTTTTTTTTTGCTTCCATTAATAAAACTCTATATGTGTAATATGGGTTGCTCAAAGCACACCAAAGCAATAAACATCAATCGTTTTCTCCTGAAACTCCTTGCTTTATCCAATACTGAGCTATTCTCCATGAACTTTCTGTCAATCAATTTGTGAATGTCTCAAGAAATTCCTGCAGATAGGTTCGGTATTGGATAAAGCAAGGAGTGAATGAAAAAGAGTATCGTTGACGATTACCGCCTTGATGTGTTTCGTGTAATCAATTGTATACATATAGAGGTTTATTAATGGATGCAACAAAAAACCCTTCCTATATAATACTATACTCTTAAAAGATTGTGCTACTTTCCATACATGTATAAGTTTATTTGTATTTGTAATAAAAGCTTGAAATTGAAAAGAAAATTTGTGAATACTCTGTACATCCAGCACATTTTCTTTTTTCTTAAACAAGGAAATCATTATGTAAGGTTACACACAAATTCAGTTTCTGAACAATTTCCTAGCAGAAGAAGTAATTGTGTAGCATTTTTAAGACAGACCAGAACACAGTAGCCTCTTCTGTAGAGATTATACTACATAAAAGTTTGAGATAACTCGGGGGGCATATTCGTTATGAGAATAAGCTCTATAATCATGTGAACCTGATTATGAAAGATTAACCTTTCTAAAAAATTCTACTGGACGGATTTTGAAGAGACTGGCTCTGTTAGTTAGATAATTTTTCCGGGATGGTTTTAGTATATTGCATATCGTTCTTCATCAAATCCTATTGTAAATGATCAATTCAACTAGTTAGTCTTTAACAGCCCAAATTTTGTTTCGCACATTAGAAAATATAATAGCGCAATGACGTTTGTATTGTTTACAGAAATTCAGAAGGACATTCCTTGTAAAATTCCATATTGCATTACAACACAAGCTCAAATTTCCCGATATATCGTTTGATTCAAGGTTCATTTTGAGAAACTGACCTTCGTAGCCGGGGAAGATATGTTTGAAATAAAAAATAATTTAAGTTACACCAAACTTCCAATAACATTAAAACAGTAAATAGGTTACAAGAAAATACAATGCCAAATTTCCTTCTCTTGCCAAGGAACCTGTACTGGAAAAGTATCGTATTTCATGTGCCTAAGATGCATTACCCCAATGTAATGCATCACTCAAAAAAAAAAAAAAAAATGTTTTTAATCTACGGAAACCAGGGCCCGACTTAGACTATCTAAGGCCCTAGGGCAAGCATTAGTCGGGGGCCCCTCTTGTATCTATGCATTGAAAATTTTCAAGAATTATGCTAAAGTGACTAATACTAATCTTCATATTGTATGTAAACAAAAATTTCGTATTAAGTACTATTCGCATCTTTATACAGGGTGCCACAAGAAACATGGTAATAACTTTAAGAGATGATAGAATACATCTTTTTGTTTTGGTTATAGGAATACAAGGACAAATGTTAGCTGTTAAAGTAATGTTAAATACAAGTCTTTCAGGCATTCTTGGCTATTTATTGTAATGTCATAACATTTTCTCCCACAGTATAAAATTTAATCTTTGTATTACATCAACATGTATTTGGGTGATCATAGGGAGAGGCAAGTGTATGCATGCATTTATACTAATCACAACAAATTTCAATACTTGTTATGTTATTACTGCATGTTTTCTTATGCACTAAAGTACTTTGGTATAAAATTTCATATTATGATAAATAGTAGTTTAATTCTTTTAAATAGAAAACAGCAGATAATAGTTGTATGAAATTACAGAAATCTTTTAATTAAAATCTTCTCTATTTTGAAAAATCTTTATTAAACCTGGAAAGAAGAAATTAAATATCGCAAAATGAAATGCAGTTTAAATTAAAATCTATGTGAAAGCAGAAGGGAGAAAAGAACCCACTCCCCTAAATCTTAAAAAAGTAATTTTGGTCACTTTTGGATGATTTTTAACATTTGGTGCATCAGCTCCACTTTAATGAAATCCTGCATCTGTCCTTTGGGGCTCGGGGGGCTTCAATTCCCACATGCCCCTGCATTAGTCGCACCCTTACGGAAACGCAATATAACTAGTGATTGACCGAATCAGGAATTTTTGCCGAATACCGAATATTCGGTCAAAGTATACACCAAATATTCGGTATTCGGCAACCGAATACTTAATATTTTTAAATAAATATTGTTACATCTATTAGCTTTTTTAATAAAATTTAATTTAATTCAGTTATATTTTTATTCTTAAATCTATTTAGATAAAAAAAATTAATGACTTCTTTCCACTGACAATTTATTAATCCATCACTTATTTGCTATTATTTTATCACTAGTCAATACCCAAAATAACTTATGAAAATGTTAAATTTTACAGACTATTGTTACAATGATAAGGGTTTTTTGATCAAACGAAGCATATTTCTATTTTGAGGCCATAATTAAACATAAATCGCAAAAGAAATGACGAATTAAAATAGTTAATCAATTATGAATTATTCGATCTAATCTAATGATCTGATCTAATCTAATCTTACCTGATGTAATCTAATAATCTAAATATTACCGCTTCACGTGATCATGTACCATTCAAAACTGAAGTAAACACACAGCCATTGCGTGGTGAAATTTCTACAAATGAAAACTAGTCGTTGGGGGCCACCGTAATACTTACCCATCATGGATATGCATAATGTAAAATATTAAAATAAAAATGTGTAAACTACTTATAAAATGCATCGCCATTCAAATAAAATCGTGGCTTGATGACGTCACAAACTTTAAAGGCTCGATTACTGAATTGCTTGAAAGAAACATCCTTATAACTCCAAAAATAATAATCCTATTAACTAGCGGTTTATTGCATCTGATTAAGCGTCACATTTCCAATTAAAATATATTTTTGAAGTGAAATTTGGATGAAATACAGGGTCATGAAAAATCGAAGAGTGTGGAAAATAGGATTACAAATATCTCGGCAACTCATCATCCGATCGACTTCATGCTTTATGCAAACTTTATGTTTTTTTATTGTCTTTTATATTCATTTCTTAAAATAACAAATTTCGAAAATTTTTATATACCTTTTATCAGAACGAATATTTCGAGAGTCCGAAAAAAATAGTTCCGGTTAATCGAGGTTATTGAAATGAAATAGGCTTCTTCCCATTATTACATACTAAGTACATACCAAATTGCAAGTGTCTATCTCAATTTGTTCGGGAGATAGAGCGTTTACAGACACATAGACGGACGGCAAAAAATTTTTTCTGAACATATGTTTTTCGGAATCTCCAGTGTCTGAAACGTGTAAATCCGTCAAAAAAAAAAAAAAAAAAAAAAAAAAAAAAATCGATTTTCAATACGATTACAAGACTTACCCTATACTACGTATGATGGGTAAGTAAAACAGAAAGTGAAAATCCTTCGACTGAAAAGATAGCCTCACATTAGTCGTTAAATCTTCAGAAGAATTGACTTCATACATTGTATTACCACTTATATCAAGAAAAGACAATCCGTTAGTTTGGTGAAAAAAAATATATAATAAGTATCCAACACTATCAAAGTTAGTTAGAAAATACTTATCTGCACCTGCCAGCAGAGTTTACAGTGAACGTTTATTTTCTGAAGCTGGACATATGAACAGAAAAGAAACGGATTACAACCAGATAATGCCGAAAAACTCTTTATTTTTACAACATAATTTGCCCATATTAAATTTCGATTACAAATAATAATGTACCACTTTTATAAATTATCACTTATAACTGTAGCATATTAAAATAACATTAAATGAGCATTGCTCATCATGCATTTTTACAACTACTAATACTTTACCTATTATTTTTCATAAATTATTTGAAAAATTTGGCCGATAACTTAAAAGTATTCGGCCGAAACCGAATATTCGGTTTACGTGCCGAATACCGAATCGACTATTCGGTGTTCGGTTAATCCCTAAATATAACCACGAGCGAAAATATACAATAAACTCTTCCGAGTTCACAACGGTTTCGAAAAGCGTTCTTTTTCTTTACAAACCTCAGAAACTAATCTATTTTTGAGATTTAAAGAAGCATTTGTAGAAACAAGGTTTTAGTTGGTGCTACTGATTTTTGGAGACTTTTTAAGCAGCTTTTATAGTGTATTCATTAGTTTTCTCATACCGGAAAATCGTTTTTTAGGATGTCATCCATTCTTAATTGAACATATTTCGATGAGTAACTGAATTCCTGCATGCAGAAGTAATAAATTAATATTCATTTTAATATTAATTTATTTGCTGTTAATATATCCCATTTGTCTGTAAAGCGTGTTTGTTGAAAATGAAAACGTTTATTCGAAAATTAATAGCATCCAAAAACCAGCTATTCTAGTTTAAGAAAACTGATTAATCTATCCACTTCTATCAATCTATCTACTATATATAAAATACAAATGGATATTTTGTTTCGCTGCTTATAAATTGAGTTTTGCTGAATGGATTTTGATTTGACTTGCACTGTTAGTTAGATAATTTTTCAAGGAAGATTTTAGTATATAACACATCATTCTACACTGCTTAGTTATAGATCTAGGGGGGATTCAATAATCAGGTGAACCCGATTATGAAAGATTAGTTTTTTCAAAAATTTGACTAGGAAGATTTTGATGAGACTTGCATTGTTAGGTAGATAATTTTTCAGGGATGGTTTTAGCACATTGCATATCAATCTACGCTGCTTAGTTATGTAATTATGGGGTAATCTGTTGAACCCGATTATGAAAGATTAGCCTTTTTAAAACTACTGAATGGATTTAGTTAGTTTGTTTGAATTGTTAGTCAGCTAATTTTTCTGAGGTGATTTTAGTATATTGCATATCGTTTTACCGTTCTTTACCCAAATCCTATACTGTAACTGATCAACTAAAAAAGTTAGTCCTTAACAGCTCACATTTTGCTTGCACTTTAGGAAATATAATAGCGCAATGGCGTTCATATCGTTTTCAGCAATGGGTAAGGTACATTACAGGTAAATTACAGGTACATGGGTACATTACAGGTAAAGGTCCATATTGCTTTAAGACTGTTCTCAAATCCAAACAGGCTACTATATAGCATATTTTTTAATTCCTTTTTGTTTGAAAATTCATAAAATAAACAGGTGTGGTTATTCAAAAACTATTCAATCGAAACACGTTTTCCATTTTTTGGTAAAGGCAGATCTTTCATAAAACACTGTGAAATTCGGCGTTTTGAACCGGATTCCCGATGCTTCAGCGCGAGAATTGGGAAAAAAGTGTTGTCACGTGATACGAATCGCTTATAACTTGAAAAGTAATTTATTTATCAAAAAAAGGAAAACTCATATCGATTCAAAATAGCTTCCATAGTCAGGCCAAATCTATGCCTTCGCGTTTAAAAATGAGTCAGAAAGTTTTACGTTGTTGAGTAGACCATTTGAGAACCACCTTAAAAAACAGGATCAAATTCGTCGATATATTTCGTTTGATTCAAGGTTCATTTGGAGAAATCTACCAGCATAGTGAACAAAGCTTGCTAGTAAACTATAAAAAAAAAATACTCAGATACATTTCCGAAAATTAGTGGCAGCAAAACAATCTGCTTCTTTAAATCTCTAAAATAGATTAGTTTCTGGGGTTGATGAAGAACGCTTTTAGTAATCCTCGGTAACTCTGAAGCGTTAGTGTATCTTTTCATTCGTGGTCATATTATACTTTCCTAGATTTAAAAAGTCTGTCTTTTTTACATTGTATGCACTGTAAAAAAATCTGTTTGATTTACAGAAAAAAAACTGTCAGCCTTGAAGCCAGTAAAAAACTGCTTATTTGACGATAATGTGCTGTGCTTTGTTTATT
This sequence comes from Maratus michaelseni, assembly GCA_963931845.1. Lineage (NCBI taxonomy): Eukaryota > Metazoa > Arthropoda > Arachnida > Araneae > Salticidae > Maratus > Maratus michaelseni. The sequence continues at coordinate 408,630,944 of OZ007590.1, read as the reverse complement.
AGAAATTTTCTGTTATTTTAACAGATTTTGCTCGTAAATTCGTAATAAATACAGATTATGACGGGAAAATAAATAGCTTTTTACTGGCGCCCTATGACTGACAATTTTGTTTCGGCAAATCAACAAATCCTTTTTGACTGTGTAATTGTATATAAGCATGTTCAAGCATACGCCAAACTGAAGTAAAATGCGTATCGTCTAAAATAATTTGGCTTCTAAACCAAACGATTCAACATGATTTGGAATAGGAATAAGCGGGCTTTCTAGATACACTTTTTCTACATCACAGGGCTTAAAAATCTGAAAGAATGCATGTGAAACATTTCCTGTTATAGCAAAAACGTTTATAAAACTTTAATGTAATAAAGTTTTATCACCCTCAATTTTTGAAACATTTCCCATATCTTTAGAAGTCATTTGGAAAAATACAAAACCAGACTGAACAGTATGCTTCCGAACCTGTTTCTTGCTTGTAAATTTCGAAAAAAAAAAAAAAAAAAAAAACTTCCTTAATTTCGGAAACCTTTTTTTTCTTTCTGAGGTTTCTGACTGTTCTTCTCCCAAATGTTTCTGAAGGTAAAGGAAAGGCCTTTTTCCAGAATTGTGGGGTATTTAATTGATTATATTGAATTTCTGCAAACGTTTATTTCTGCAAACGTGAGAAAATATTCATGCAGTTGTTTACTGTATGGTGATTTAAATCATGCTGATTGTATGATTATGTCCTGTATATCTAATTGGTTCTTACACTATGTAGAAAAAGACATATGTTTCTTAATCGAGGAAAATATACAATAAGTTCTTCCGAATTACCCACCATTCTGCAAAGCGTTCCGTTATCTTTAGAAACCCCAGAAACCAACAGATTTTCCAGATTTGAAGAATTACTCATAAAAACAAAATTTCTTTTGCGTCGAAGGATTTTCAGAAACGTTTCCGAATAGTTTTTTATAGTGTATTAATTTGTTTTCCAACTCAAAATATGGTTTTTTTTTTTTGCATGCTATTCATTCTCAAGTAACTCTTCTCATATTCAACAAACACTTTCTACAGACAAACATGATAAATTAACAGCAATAAGATGAACATAAAAAAAAGTATTAATTTGTTACTCTTGTATGTATAAATTCAATTACGCCAACTGAAACTGTTTAACAGAATTAAGCTTCCAAAAACCGATGTTCCCGTTTGAGAAAACTGATGAATACACTTTAAAAACGACTCGGAAACGTTTACGAAAATCAGTGACAGCGAAAGAAACTTTGTTTTTATAAATCTTTTTCAAATCGCAAAAATATTTTGGTTTCTGAGATTTCTAATGATACAGAACACTTTTCGGAATGGTGGGTAATTCGGAAGAGGTTATTGTATATTTTCGTTGAAGGTTACAATGTATTTTCGTAGGTTAAAAAACATTTGTATTGTTTTTTTTACAGTGTATGATTGAGCTCATTTATGAGAGAGACGAGGATCTTTTATTCGCTGCAATGATAAAAATTAAATTTTGTTCTGTGTACGTATATAGGTAGATAAGTATGGTAAATTTTCTCATAACTCTTAAAATAGAGAAGATATTAAATGATAATATATTCAGATTAGATAGAAAATATACGGAAGCTATCCTTTCTAGGATAAAAACTTCTTCTGGCTGAACATGTTTTTATTCTTGCTTGGATAACTACTCTCTACTAAAATCATCTGAAGATGGGAGCCGATTATTAATGGCTCTCGAAACCATAGTTCTGTTCTTTAAGCATTATATGAAAAAAAAAAGTTATTTTTGTATATATAGAACATATGTTCACAAACTAATTAACAGCCATTTGACCTAAACAACAAAAATGACGTACAAAATCTACAAAAAATCTCAAACTTTAATCACCTTAAATTTAGTTTATTTAACCACAGCTCTAAAAAAACACAGACAACAGTTAAAATAAAATTTACAATCAAAATATCCTTTGATTTATTTCAACAAGATGATTAACATAAGCTGAAAATAAATTGAAAAATTGCTACGAAGACTTCTGATTGTAAAAGTTTGGTTTATTCCACAAAAATTATCAAATTATTTGTTTCTCTAAAGAAGTATCAGTTTGCTTTTCTTTTAAGACTATTTTAAAACTGTCAACTTTCTGACACATACCTGAATTAATTTTTATTCGCAAGCGTATAAAACTGACAGGTGTACTTTTTCAGAACCTATGAAAACGAATAGTGTTTTCCATTTTTAGATAAAATCAAAGGGTCGTTTAAAAAATGCAGTCGAATTTGGTGTTTTGACGCGACAGTTCACAAAAGGTCGTCATGCGACAGCAGTTGCTTATAATTAAAAATATAACGTATATTTATCGAAAATTTAAAAACGTTATTCAATTTCAAATCACTTTAGTAATCATGACTGCCAATTACATACCTACGTATTATATAATTGAAAACGAGTACGAGAATATGTCAGAAATTTTAACGTTGCTGAGTGGTGGTGAAATAGTTTTTTGTGAACCGCATTAACAAAATGATTATACCTAAACTAACTCCCAAATTTAGTTTTTATCTGCAATATATGAGTGTATTTTCAGATGTTTAACTTATTTTCACTAAAGATATTTCTCATAAAAGTAGCAACAGTTGTTGTTGCTGTTAACACCTACTATTTCATTATATTATGTCCTTATAATAGACTATCAAACTATCGGAAAATCTTGAATTAATGTTTCGGGACACCCAAATTCAATTTGGCCTAAAACGAACTATCAAACTGATTTTGACCAAATATATTTTTGAGATTCCCTAACAGTGACAGTGGCCATTACCGTTAACATACCTAATTGGATGATGTTATGTTAACCCTTAACTGCTGTTAGCTGTTTCACAGACCGCTGTTTTTTTTTTTTTTTTTTTTTTTTTTTTTTGACATTTTAAACTGTAAATTTCAGTTTAACTATAGGTACTGCGAAGTCCTTAGCATACTATCGCTGGAGATTTTTTATTAGATGAATTTTAGTTATAATAGTCCAGTACAGAAAGTTTAGTACAGAGTTAATCGATCCTTTTATTTATTTTTCGATCAAGCTACTCACAGTAAGTATGCGACAATTTTTGCCACAGCAGTGAAGGGTTAATACAATTGTGCATTTCTTTAAAAAATCGTGAAATGCCTGATCGGTGGTCGTCAAATTGAATTTCTTTCACACTGCTAGTTGTTAAATTAGTTAACATATTTTCGGCAATGAGATGCAGTTTGATTTAACTAAACAAATGTACTTTAACTAAACAGTTTGTACTTTTCGTTTTTTACCAAAGGTTTGACTTTTCTTAAAAACCGAACTACATCCTAACCAACACCCAAATTGAATATTTTCCATTATGAGCTACGAAATTGAATACCTTACAAAGAGATACTTCCACGGCAATAATAATTTAATGTATCGACAATTGTTATCAATCACTACTGATATATGCAATTTGCTGTTGTTATGTCAATATAACGTTAGCGATTAAATTATAGAAAAATTCTGAAATCAAAGGTTTTGAACATGCGTATTAAATTTGTTGCACGATGAACTTGGAATTTATTTTCACGACAGAAGTGTTTAAGTTATTCTATCAATAAAAGAAGATTTCAACACCATCAACATTTTTAATTTTATGATGTTACGTTAATGTAACCATAGCCTTTCCTAAAATATTGGAAAATATCAAATGGTCGTGGAATATTCGAAATTGAATTTTTTACACGTTAGGTTTTTTCATGTAGCTAACACGTTTTCATCAATGAAGTAGCCCTGGATATTTTTCAAACATTGATAGTTAGATTTAATTTACCGTTAAGATCTGTTAATTTCATGATATTATACTAATATACCACAGGCTATACAAAATTTCGCAAAATACCAAATTGTGCCAAGGGATGCTCAAATTAAACTTTCTAGCTAGTTTATGACCTAGCAAACAGATTTCTACTATTGAGATATCACTAAATTTGTCTAACCAATGCGAATGACATAGGCTGCAATAAATTTCAAATAATTTCAAAATGGCGGCCGCTAAAAATTGAAATTTCGTATGCTTCAAAATAGGCGTTAATGTCTTAACCATTTTATTAAACGGACTCTTCCGATAAGCTTTTGCTTTTTAGGTTACCTCAGAATTGTTCCAGTTCTTGAAACTTCGTTTTACTGTATTTTTTTAACAGAAATATTAGTTTGAAATTCAATTACTAAGCAAATATAGTAGAGATAAATTCAAATACATGCGGAATTTATCCTAAAAACTATGATAAAAATGTCTTATTTACCTTTTACGCGTTTTTTAATGCCATAATCTTTCGTATAAAATTATTTATATCTATTAAAACACATCGCGTGAGAAAAAATATCATTTTTTTATTTCACGTTTCAAGGAAATTCCAATATGGCGTCCATATAAAGCTCGAGAGATATTAAAATGTTTTTTTCAATCTGGAAATGTTTCAGAGTTTATTTACAAATATCTGTGCAAAAGATTTCATTAAAACAAATGTACATTATCGTTTTTTACTTTTGGAGCAGTTATTTATCGAAATTTTGTAAATTTTTAAGCATTTTATATTTGAATTTTGACCGTATGCTTTATAACGGTAAGTAATTAGTAACGAAGACTATTAAGCAATTATTTCAACTGCTTTAAGATATAATGGTAATTTAAAAATGAAAATTGCAAAAGTTAACCCTTTACAGGACGAGAAATTTTGAAATCGCTCAACATCTTAAAGGGAAAAAGTCATAAAATCCATACTTGCGTGTACACAATAAGGGGCAAATTGTCTGTTATATAATCAACTGATAACGACTTATTTTCAGTAATGTACTAGCCTAATTATAGTGAAATGATAATTTATCACAAAAAACTGGGTTATTTTGAACGCAGATGCTTTAATTTGATGTTAAAATACACAATTTTATTGGTATATAGCCATGATTTCAACTGCGAAATAAAGTATGTTATAACTTGTAATATAAAGCAAAATTGTGTGACAAATAACAATAGCAGACTATTATTTAACTAAATTCTGTCCAATAAATATGTATAAATCTTAATTGTGTGGAAAAATTACTTTTTAAGATACATTTTTTATCTTAATTTAATTTGGCGCATTTATAATTTGAATTTGGTCGCCATTCTATCCGATTGGCGACCTTTTTCACGCTGATTTTCACGGCAAACATAGCTGTGACGTCATGATGAGATAGCACGTGAAATTGGGTTTTATGACGTTAACTCCGAGATATCCAATCAGAGTGCAATGATAATGACGTAACATAGTGATCGCCAATCAAAAAGGTCGAAACGAACTGTCGATCCGAAGCCGTCTATAAATAGATCGACATTTCTTCTGACTAATCATTTCAAACAAAAACGCTGACATTGTCGTTTGGGACTTTAAGAGTTAATTTGTTGCATTTAGCTATTATAATATCGCCAAAGAACTTCATCTTTTTTTCGCCAAGTTTGAAAACGTAAGATATTTTAAATTTCTATTTTTAGATGTTTATTAATTTATGTATTTATTTCAGGTTTTCGCAGTATGTTCGCGTATTTTTTGTTTTTTAAGTAGAATTTAAAAAATAATTACAAGAATAAATTATAAATATTTCTCTTGATATTTTTTTCAGCGAATGAAATTTTAGGATTTAAATTTGAGCGAAATTTTGTGACACTAGATTCAAATACAATTTTAATAGTAATTAAATTAAATTAAATAATTCAATTGATATTAAAACTTTTGCTATTTAAAAGTTGAACTAGACTAGAATATATATTTTAAAAAAATAATGATGAGTCGATATTTGTGCATCTTTCTGAACCTCCGCTTTTAACAAGCGCATAAAATACTGGAGACACTAAAGGCAGGAAGTGATATTTTGCTATATGCATAGCATTTGTAAGATATAAACTTTTAATGTGAATTAATGGCATTTAAAAAAAAAACTTAAATAGTTAACGAATGCTAATTAATCAAAAGCTAAATTTTGCGTTAATATTTTTGTTTTGATTTGATTCTTTTAAAGCCACTCTAGATGAGGGAATCGCTTTCAGAATGACATGTAGAGTGATGGTCTTTCTTGATTATTATGACCTATACTTATGCTATACTTGACGATGTCGACAGGGCGATCTTTCCTTACTTTAATGTATGTATGTAGATTAGAAAATATATTATTTTATAGCATGATGTTACATGGAAGGGATTTTTTTTTTTTATAAAAGTGTAGCATTTTTTAAAAAATGTCATTGGCCCAGTTCGGGCTTAAGAAATTGAGATTTTTTGCCAAATGATATAAAGAGCTATGAAAACATAACGGATATCTGCTATTATGCTTGTTTATGCATCTATTAAAGATGGTTTCTGATTATACAAATTACTTCTGTATTAGTAGCTTCGGCATGTAAATGCATATCTTATTAATAACACATTGGATAACTACAGGTTGCGAAAAACTATTTGTGAAAACTTTTCTTCCGTAATCATGACTTTAATAAAATGCTGTATGTTATATCTCTATTAAGCATTTCGTACATTGCTTAATTTAATCAATATTTTAACTTATTTTTACTTGTTTGTAAATACTGCAATGTTGTCAAGATGTTTTGTCATTTTTATGAGAGCATTATATGGTAAGTTTTTTTAGTCAAGTTTAATTAGATAGGGGTAAAAGTAAGGTGTGTAAATGTTGTAAAAAATTATCTCCAATGCGACATTTAAAAATGTCTATTGGTTCTGTATTAAATGCAATGCATTATATTATGTATAATAATGTATTATATATAATAATTATATTATGTATATAATGTATAATATTTTGAATAAAATGTTTAGTTTTTCAAACTGGTGTGTTTTTTCAGTAACTTAAATTTTATTAAACGATGGACAAAAAGACCGGCACGGTATTAAACTGTTTTTTTTTTTTTTTTTATTTACTGCATGATAATTTTTCATAATCGGTGTCAAGTCAAAATTGACCAGATTTGGCAGTATACATTATGCAGTCTTGAAACCATGGCGTGATCTTTTTTTTTTCCTATTTGCTTTTTAGAGCGTGGTTGTGAAAATTTTTGTATAAAAGTGTCTGGTACTGGTACTTTTCGGTTATAGCGACCCCCGAAGATGAATCGCCAAATTATAAAGCAATATGGAATGATAATAATATATGATGTATGTATAACATTTTGTGACGCCCAGTTATAGTCATATATGACATGTGTATAAGATGTATGTGAGGGATGTAATACGTAAATAATATGTATATAACGACGTAATATGCCACATATATGAGTGTTTGGAGTATTTATATATGCGTATATATGAAATACGAAAGCTGTACATAATGTTATACGAAATCTGAGTTCCCGGGATGGTCATCCCTTCTTTTGGTTAATTTTCTGTAATCGGGTCGAACGCCAACTGGCATATTTCAGCTTGTGTAGTTTTGCGCAACAGAGTGTATTTTTTGTGATAAAATATCTAGTTCTATAAATTTTAAATTAAGTTGTTACCGGTAATGCTCACGTTTGATTCTTACTTTTCTTATGCCGCTCATTATGGAAGATTTACCTTATTTGGCGCCAACCGTTGACGTTGACACCGATTACGAAAGATTAGAAAAAATTGCAAATTACTTTTTTAAATTTATCCTTTGTATAGCAATAGAATATTCGGCACAGATGCCATATACGCACCACGTTAGCGCGTACATATATAATACATATAGTGCATTCCGTGGTAATGAGTACAAGGGAATGCAATCAAGGGGATGGGGGATAACGAAATATCCCTTGGCGCAATTGCTTTGTGGAGCTCGATTTTCGGTACTTACATACTATACGGACTCCAGTAATTTTTATCGCAAAATTTAAATTGTAAAATCGCAATACATTTAATTTTACCATGTGCTTAGATATAATGTTCTTATTATTGCATCTCATAAAACATATACTGTAATAAAATTGCTTAGCATTGTTATGTCTTGGTGAAACTATTTGGTTATGAAAATTAGCTGAGCCCATGTAGTATATATGTACTATCTTCGTTGTCCGGGAGGCAGCATCATATATTTGAAACTCATTTTAGCGCCGACGATTTTGGTATATATATATATGATAGATTAGATATGACACAGATAACGAAAAAATCCGTCAGATAGCATACCAACGGGGTTTTGGAAATCGAAACATCGCACACTCCAACGCAATATGAAAGGAATGTAACTGGTGTTAAAAGCATCATCAATAATCGGGATGCCATTCATCATATCTATACTAATATTATAAAGAAGTAACGATTGTTTTTTTTTTTTTTTTTTTTTTTTTTTTTTTTTTTTTTTTTTGTAAGGAGTAATCTCTGGAACTACCAGAGCGATTTCAAAAGTGATGGTGGCAAATTGATCGTGACAATCCCTACTCTAACATAGGCTATATTTTATGTCGGTGCCACTACCCCAGGGGGGTGCAAGAGCGAAAAAGGTTCTAAAATTTCGATTTTTTTTTTTTATAACGAAGGAACTAGAAACTTGAAATTTGGCATGGTAGTTATTTATAAGCTGTAAATGCTCTCTAAGAACAATTTCTAAAAAAAATTGAAATTTAAAAGAAAGAGATAAGCGAAAACCGTTCTAAAAACATTCTAAATTACAATTTATTTGGAACTATTAAGGCTGGAAACTTAAAATTTCGCTAAGTACTAAAATTGCAATAGCTGGTCTAGAAGCTTCGTATTTGGCATGGTGGTTACTCTTAAAATGCAAATGCTCGCTAAGACCGGTTTCTAAAAAAATCGAAGTTTAACAGGCTGAAATGAGCGGAAAACGGTCAAAAAACGTTCTACATTACGATTTAATTGGGTCTATTCGGGTTAGAAAAAGGAAATTTAGTAACTTTTAAGATGCAGACACTCGGTATAAACATAGTCTATTAAAAATTCGAAGTTTAAAGGTATAAACTGAGAGAAAAACATTATAAATTGGTTTTTTTTTTTCTAAATTGTAAGCGATAGAAACTGAAAATTTAACATGCCTGTTATTGTTTAGACTTTAAATGCTTCCACAGAACAATTTTTACAAAATTCGAAATTTAAAAAGGTGCAGAAGCGAAAAAGATTCCAAAATTGCGATTTTAGTGATGCTGCTGGTATAGGAAGTTGAAATGGAGAACTGCATGGTGTCTATTTTTAAGATTTCAGTGCTCGCTAAAAACGGTTTCTAAAAAAAAATCGAAATTTTAAAAAGTGAAATTAGCTGAAAAAGTTCTAAAAACCTTCTAAACAATGATTTATCTGAAATTGTTAGGGATATAAACTTGTTCTGCTAGTATTCTAATACGAGCAAATCTTGTGTGTGTGTGTGGGGGGGGGGGGGATGCAAATTTTATCTTAAAAACGGCTCTAATGATTTTGACGAAATTTTGTATCCTACCGTTTTGGGGCACCAGAAAACGATTGGGCTAGGTCACATGTTCGAGAAAATTCGATTAGTGGGTCATTCTGGGTCATGATGGGTCAGAGTCAAGCTAATTGTATCTAAAAAAACGGTTCAAACGATTTTGACTAAATTTTGTATTCTACCATTTTCGGGCACGAGAAGACTATTGGGGCCGGGTCACATGTTCGAGAACTTTCGATGAGTGGGTCATTTTTGGGTCAATGCGGGTCAAGTTAATTTTATCTAAAAAACGGCTCGAATGACTTTGATTAAATTTTGTATCCTATGAGTTTCGGGCACGAGAAAATCTTTGGGATAGGTCACATGTCCGAGAAATTTCGCTTAGTGGGTCATTTTTGGGTCACTGTGGGTCAAGCTAATTTTATCTAAAATACGGCTCAGACTATTTAGACAAAATTTTGCATCCTATGGTTTTAGGGCACGAGAAGACTGTTGGACTAGGTCACATGTTCGAGAAAATTCGATTAGTGGGTCATTTTGGTCATGGGTCATTATGGGTCAAGCTAATTTTATCTAAAAACGGCTCAAACTATTTAGACTAAATTTTGCGTACTATGGTTTTCGGGCACGAGAAGACTATTGGGCTAGGTCACATGTTCGAGAAATTTCGATTAGTGGATCATTTTGGTCATGGGTCATTATGGGTCAAGCTATTTTTATCTTAAAAACGGCTCAGACAATTTGCACTAAATTTTGTATCATACGGTTTTTGGACACGAGAAAGTCGTTGGGCTAGGTCACATGCTCGAGAAAACCCGACTAGTGGGTCATTTTTGGTCATCATGGGTCAGGGTCAAGCAAATTGTATCTCAAAAACGGCTCAGACTATTTTGACTAAATTTTATATCCTACGGGTTTCGGGCATGAGAAGACAATTTGGCTTGGTCATATGTTGGAGAAAATTTGATTAGTGGGTCATTTTGGTCAAGAGTTATGATATTTGAATTCAAAACTAATTTTGACCGAGCATAGCTCGGTCTTCCCTGCTCGTTTAATTATATTGCAGCGAGACGCGGGATGTTGCTATGGCAACACCTCTTTCTGGTGCGCCAGCTCACTGGTGCTTTCATTATCTGTATCATATGACCTATTATATATATACCAAAATCGTCGACGCTTAAATTGATTGCAAAAAGATGACACTGTTTTCCAGACTACCCCACAAAAACTTGGCACATGAACTTGAAAGAGTTTTCAATGGTACGGGGAAAGAAAGTTTTTAACATACACAAATGTTGTAAAGAATGTATTATTTAATTAATAACTAGATATTTCTGTTTGATATCAAAGTGATTGTCACCTTAATTAACGAATACATTCATCTAAATTTGCGTTGCGACTCATCAGCTAATTCACAGCGGAAGGATCATACCAAGAAATTTGTGGATGAAGCTTTATAGAATTACATATTAAGAAAAACACTAATTATCATTAAAATAAAAATATATAGGCTTAAAAGTTATTACAGTAAACATAAAGGTTTAGAAAAAAACTTAAATAAACAGACGTACTTGTATCGTACATACAATCGGTGACATTCTCAATCAAAGTAATGATAACAAACAAAAAAAAAAAAACTTTATTTTTTTATTTTCTTTTTAATTACTACTGATCTTGAGAAGGCCACCGTTTCGCCACAAAATACTCCGCAAGCAATTTTTCTTCATAGGCCATAATATAACGGAATACTTTTGAGTTTACCCTGTACATTTCGCCAAAAAGTAAGCGCTACACATAACATATTCTATAGTAACCATCTTCTAATGTCCCGGAATAATGTATATAAACTTCATTATGTCTAAGATGTAACTCCATTAAAATACACCGCAAATGAATGGACCACAACATTATGGAATGCTTTTGAGTACCCCTGTAAAAGAAACATAAATGCTACACACTTAACTTTCAAAACCGAACATCACATGGTAAAACTCAATAATGTGTATCAATTACTTGGCAATCCGAGTAATACTTACGTGAGTTGGAGTACGGACAGACAAACTCAATTCATAAAGACTTTAAAAAAATCCCCTTGCGCTAAATCAGAATTGCACCAATAAACCATTTGGCTGCTACGGATCTGATTACGGAAGATTAAGTTGAAGATGCCACACTTTGGCTGTAAACTAAAATGTGATTTTTTGCCTTGTTTGGCAAGTCGGCAATTTTTGCTTCATGTGGTAACCTAGGGTTTTTATAATGAAATTTGCGTGTTTTATAATGAAATTAAATGTGTGTGTAAAATGTATTAAATAAATATAATGCTTGAAAACAAAATGTATATAATAAAAATGTGTAGCACCAAAATAAAATGGCGCCAACCCCGGTGAGTCTGCGACATCTATTCCGCTCAGAATTGTCATTTTTACTTTCTTCTATCTTTACAAGAAGGTATTGGATTCATGAAAATTTTCGACTTCCTGTTTTCGACGGATTTATACGTTTTAGAAGGTCCTGAACACGATTTGACTGTTTTTAGAAAATGTCTGTCTGTGACTGTGTCTGTCTGTGTGTGACGCAAATTTTGAGGGCGCTCTATCTCAAGAACTAATGCAGGAAATTTAATAAAACTTCATATTCAGTTAGTCCCTTTGATATAAATGGGTGCTGATTAGTTTTTGGTGAAAATCCCCCAATAAGTGGCGCTGCTGTGCTGCATTTTTCGTGATTTCCGCAATAGCTCTATCTCAAGAACTAGCACTTATTTTCACGAAACTTCAGATTCATTTAGACTTTGACATAAATAGACGCTGATTACGTTTTATTGTAGATATCCCAACAGGTGGCGCTGCTATACCACTTTTTTCATGATTTTTGCGATAGCTATATCTCAAGAACTAGTGCACAGAATTTCATCAATATTCAGCTGCTGTTAGACTTTGACATAAATAAATGTTGCTTACGTTTTGGTATAAATAGCCCAACAGGTGGCGCTGCTATGTTACTTTTTTTCATTATTATCACGATAACTATATCTCAAGAACTAATGCACGGATTTTCATCAAACTTCAGATTCAGTTAGACGTTGACATCAGCAGTTGTTGATTAGGTTTTGGTCTAAATCTCCCAACAGGTGGCGCTGTTATGCTACATTTTGCAGGATTTACACGATTTTAGTAATATTCATATCTCAAGAACTAATGCAGCAACATCGCACGGTTACTACTTTAAATCGCACAGTTAAAACTTTTTTTTAATAAAACTTTAAAATTCAGTTAGACCTTGATAATTTGGTGCTGATTCTTTTTAGTGTATGCGAAACCTATGTGAGATAGAAGAAAGTTTTGGGATTGGCATATCCGACTAGTTATTTATTTATTTATAGTTCGGGAGGCAGAGTCCGTTTTTTGAAACAATTTTTGCGTAAACGATTTGTATATATGATATAGATTGTACATATAATGAAGCTGCCAACCAGTTGAAGAACCAGCGAAGGAGTCCCCTGCTGAGCGAAATGGATGACATTTCGGTTATGGATGGTATTTCGGTTATGGATGATATTTCGATTATGGATGATTGCCTTTTTAGTCGGGTAACATCCGTAATCGGGATGCCATTCGTTTCGCTTCGCAGTGGTCTGTGCGATGTTGCTGTGGTTTTTTTTGCGCTAGAAACTTCAAATTTGTAATAAAGCTAGTATTTAGGATACAGAAAAAGAAAAAAAGAAAAAACTCCAGAAAATGCGAAAAAAAATTCAAAAATTCGAAAAAAAAAAGAAAATAATTTGATCTTTTAGCCTTAGAATCTTAAAATTCGGCGTAAAGGTAGTGTTTGGAATTCAGAATAAGAAAATATTAAAAACACAATAAAAATCGAAAATAAAATTAAAAAATCGAAAAACATCGAAAATTTGAAAATAATTCGATTTTGTAGCGCTAGAAACTTGAAATTTGGAATAAAGTTAGTATTTCATATACAAAAAAAGAAAGAATTAAAAAAATCGAGAAAATTTGAAAAAAAAATTCAAAAATTCGAAAAATTTGAAAAAAAAAAAGAAAATAATTTGATCTTTTAACCTTAGAAACTTAAAATTCGGCGTAAAAGTAGTGTTTGTAATTCAAAATAAGAAAAAATTAAAAACACAATAAAAATTGAAAATAAAATCAAAAAATCGAAAAACTGAAAATAATCCGATTTTGTTGCGCTAGAAACTTGGAATTCGTAATAAAGGTAGTATTTAGGATACAAAATAAGGACAAATTAAAAAATCCCGAAAAATCGAAAAAAAAAATTTCGAAAATTCGAAAAAAGTTGAAAAATTGAAAATAATTTGATCTTTTAGCCTTAGAAACTTAAAATTCGGCGTAACCAAACGATTTTTCCTCATAGACCGTAATGTAACGGAATACTTTTGAGTGCCCCTGAAAAGAACCATAAATGCTACACATTTCATTTTCAAACCAAACATGCCATAGTAAATCACAATAACATATATCAATTTCAAGGCAATCCGAGTATATATCAGTATATTTACGCGAGTTAGACCAGGGACAGCCGGCAGACAAACACAGAGAGAGAAAATCTGAATTCATAAATACTTTCCAACTATGATGGAAATTGTTAAAATGAAACAAGAACGAAAAATCGCGCGTCAAGCATAGATTATGAAACACTTGTCATCATAGCCAGAAAACTGTAACGGAACTTTAGCGTTAAATATGGTGAAAGAAGATATGTAAGTAAACACTTTAGAAAACATATAACACATTGAAAAAAACATTTTTCGAAATTACCTTATAGTGTCAAAAAAGTAGTCGAATTAATTTCTGCAGCCCTGTATATGATCAGTAGATGTGGATATAGTATAATAAAATTTAGTTCAGTTAGAATAGTCACATTTAGCAATTTTCGCCAATCGATGGTAATGCACTCGACATCTTTTGTACAGCCCTGTATATTATCTGAAGACTTTTGTACACACCACCTATTAAGCTAAAAGGCAAAATAAAACTCACTCGCAGCAATTACCAACCGTAAACGACAATCTATATTTTTCTTTGAGTAGCCCTATATCTGGAGGCACGGCAGTGCCTCCGCCAAGTCGAGAGAGCACAGCCGTAAGCATCCTTTTCTGGAAGCAACTCAGAGCACTTTTGAGCCCCCCCCCCCCCCCCCCCCAATCTCTGCGCTGGAGTTTCCCAAAAACCCGAAACTTCGTTTTTCTAGAGTATGTGGCAAATAAGACCAAAATTTAAAATTTAAAATTTCTGTCTTTTCTAGTTCAGACGACATATGAACTCAAATTTTCCGATTTTTTGTCACTCACTCACTCACTCACGCGTCATCAAAAAGAGAAACTTGAAATTTGGCCTAGAATCTTGAAATTTGGAATAAAGGTAGTGTTTAGGATACAAAGAAAGGAAAATTATAAAACCCAGAAAATTCGAAAAAAAAAAAAAAAAAAAAACTTTTGAAAATTCAACAAATTTCAGCAAAATTGAAGATTGAAAATAATCTTGTATTCTTAGAAACTTAAAATTTAGTGTGAAGGCAGTGTCTAGAATTCAGAAAAAGAAAACATCAAAAACACACACAAAAAAAAATCGAAACAAAATAAAAAAAATCGGAAAAAAATGGAAAATTTGAAAATAATTTGATCTTTTAGCTTTAGAAACTTAAAATTCGGCGTAAAGGTAGTGTTTGGATTTCAGAATAAGGAAAAATTAAAAACACAATAAAAATCGAAAATAAAATAAAAAAATCGAAAAATTCGAAAAATTGAAAATAACCCTATTTTGCTGCGCTAGAAACTTGGAATTCGGAATAAAGGTAGTATTTGGGATACAAAATAATGAAAAATTAAAAAATCCGGAAAATTCGAAAAAAGAATTCGAAAAGTAGAAATAATTTGAAAAATTGAAAATAACTTTATCTTTTAGCCTTAGAAATTTAAAATTCGGCGTAAAGATAGTGTTTAGGATTCGGAATAAGGTAAAATGAAAAACACAATAAAATTCGAAAATAAAATCGAAAAATTCGAAAAATAAGAAAAATTTGAAAGTAATTCGATTTTATTGCGCTAGAAACTTGAAATTTGGTATAAAGGTAATATTTAGGATGCTATTTAAGGAAATAAATTATAAAAATACGGAAAATACAGAAAAAAAAAAATCCGCAAAATTCGAAAAAAAAAGAGAAATTGAAAATAATTTGATCTCGTAGTCTTAGAAACAGAAAATTTGTGTAAAGGGATTCAGAAAAAGAAAATAAAATAAAAACACAACAAAAATCGAAAATAAAATTAAAAAAATTGAAAAAAAAAAACGAAAATTTTAAAGTAATTCGATTTTTTAGAGCTAAAAACTTGAAATTTGGAATAAAGGTAGTATTTAGGATACAAAAAAAGGAAAAATTAAAAAAATCTGGAAAAATCGACAAAAAATCTGAAAATTCGAAAAATTGAAAAAAAAAATCGATCTTGTAGCTTTAGAAACTAAAAATTCAGCGTAAAGGTAGTGTTAAAAATTGAAACACAATAAATTCGAAAATAAAATAAAATAATCGAAAAAGATCGAAATTGGAAAATAATTCGATTTTGTAGCGCTAGAATCTTGAAATTTGGAATAAAGGTAGTATTTAGGATACAAAAAAGAAAAAAAGATAAAATCTGGAAAATTCGAAAAAAAAACTGAAAATTCGAAAAATTGAAAAAAATTTGATCTTGTAGCTTTAGAAACTAAAAATTCAGCGTAAAGGATAGTGTTTAGGATACAGAAAAAGAAAAATAAAAACACAATAAATTCGAAAATAAAATAAAGAAATCGAAAAAGATAAAAAATTTGAAAATAATTAGATTTTGTAGCGCTATAAACTTGAAATTTGTAATAAAAGTAGTATTTAGGATAATACCAAATAAGGAAAAATTAAAAAATCCGGATAATTAGTTAAAAAAATTTAAAAAATCAAAAATTGAAAATAATTAGATAATAATTTGTCTTAGAGGCTTAAAATGTAGTGTAAAGGTAGTATTTACGATTCAATAAAAGAAACATTTAAAATATTTGTAAAATTCGAATATAAAATCAAAAAATCGAATTATCTGTAAAAAAAATCTGAAATTCGAAAAATCGAATTATCTGTAAAAAAAAATCTGAAATTCGAAAACAATTCGATTTTGTAGTGCTAGAAACATGAGTTTTAAGATAATTGTCCTATTAGCTAGTAGACCGCTCTTAATTGCTTTATGTTATTTTCCCCGGATTATGCTTTTTTTTAGGGTTTCGTTCATCTCACGAAACCCTATTACCCCCGCTCCGTTGTCTGTCCGTCACAGAGCCATTCTCAAAAAGTATGTAACTTACAGAGTTGAAACTGAAACTTAGTGTATAAATCTGAATAGCAGCTGTGAAGAGCTCAAAATATTAAAATTTGAAAAATTCGTATTATTTTAATAAATAGAGATAAAAAACCAAAATTCTAACAGCCTTTTCCTATTAAATTGAAAAAAATTTCGATATAGCCGATGCCAAAAACTAAAAATCCACAACGAATTCTTTCTACAATAATTAATTTTCTATCAGACGATTTTCACGTGAAAAATGAAAATGAAATAAAAAGTTTCACCCATTGAAAAACAGATAAATATGAAATAAAATTGATTGACGTCATAGCCGTAATAAAACGGAAAATGTCTAAGATTTCTCAATAATACAAGGAGTATGAGTATGTGTAAGTGGACAAAGCAGATTAATATCACGTCATTGGAGAATTAAAAATAAAATCTGACGTCATATAGGAAGTTTACGAGGCTAACGAAAAAGACAGGCTACCGCGGTGCATTCCACTTATCTTTTTTTACAGACCGCTAGTATGACGTGATGCTCTTTTCGTACACCTGCATTGGTGCATTCGAGCATCACGTGACTCCCGCTGTCTGTAAAAAAAGATATGCGTAAAGCACCGCGGTAGCCTTTCTTTTTCGTTAGCCTCGGGAAGTTTAACTAATTTTTCAAATGTTTGAGAATAATACAAAGCGAGTATCAATATAAATAATAGAGAATAGTAAATATATGAGTTTGAGAAACATATTGAATCGTGATAAAAATCCGATTATGGAAATATTCGTTATTTTAACATTTTGAAGGTGTACAATTTGTTTAATTTTGAAATTATTTTTTTAAATATTGCATTTAGTCCGTATGACGGATATTATTATGACAGTATATAATAGCGGGCTTGGACCGCTATCCGGCTGGTTTAGATATTCGAAAAAAGGAAAAAATAGACCGGTAAATTTTTACTTTATAAAAAACATGACTTTTTTTTTTGTTGTTGTTGTTGCTAAATGAAATTTGTTTGAATTTATTAAAGAAAGGATAAAGTGTTTTGAAAGGAATATTAAACGAAACCCTTTGAGCGATCTTTGATCACACTTACCCACTTGTTTTCTTTTGTTTACGAATTTCGGTATAGAAAAGTTCCGCTATAGACCGGCTACGTTATGGGCGGTTTCTTTATAGATATGTTTATTTTCTTTTACAGGTTATACTCTATTTAATTTGCATATGAAATATGGATTGTTAAATGATGTCAGCACCACAAAAAATTTCACAGCTCCCCTTCCCCTCTCGACATTACTGGCTGGTTATGGCTTGATAGTCCTTTCTAAATAAAATAATGGTGACTCTAAGATTCTCTTGATTTATCTCTAAATTGAACCTAAATGATCCTAAGAAGACGGATCAAAGAATTACTGATCTGTCGATCCGTCGATTACTGATCCGTGATTGATATTGGCATGACAATCAGGAAACTTAGAAGAAAAATCGAAAAATCAATAAATTTATAAAAAGTCGAAGGTTTGAAAATAATTTGTTTTTGTAGTCCTACAAGCTTGACACATTGGCAGAAAGGTAGGGTTTAGGATACAAAGTAAGAAAAAAATTAAAAATCCGAAAATTAAAAAACATCGAAAAATTGAATATAGTTTGATTTATTGAAAATTTCCGGAAATTTTAATTTTGGCTTTCTTTTTATCCTAAATAGTATTTTTGTACTAAATATCAAGTATCTAAGCTGCGTACGGTTGGTAATTGCTGGAAGTGAGTTTTAAGTTGCCTTATGCGTTTTTTACCTCAATTAAATTTTAGCTTAATATGGGGTGTGTACAAAAGTGTTTATATAATATACAGGGCTGTACAAAAGATTTCGAGTGCATTTCTATCGATTGGCGGCAATTTCTAAATGTGAAGTTTCTAACTAAACTAAATTTTATCATGCTATGTATTATATATCCTAATCTACATAGATCTTATACAGGGCTGCACAAAACAATTTGACTACTATTTTACAATGGAAGATAATTTCGAAAACTATTTTTCAATGTGGTATATGTTTTCTAAACTGTTTACTTATATAATCTTCTTTTACCTTTTTAACGTTGAATTTTCGTTACAATTTTCTGGATGTGTTGGAAAATGTTTATAATCTATGCTTGACGCATGATTTCTCGTTCTTGTTTGTTTTGCTTCTATCTTAAAAAATGGCTGAGATATCGCAGTTTGAAATTATTGGATGGCTGACATTTTTAAACAATACAGCAGGATTCCTCCATAAACGGGTAATTTCCATTCATTGTTTTAACCATCGTTGACACTTACACGATTAAGACTATTTTTATACTAGCAGGGTATGCCTGCTGCGCTGCTCCATTTTCCAAATGAACCTTGAAACAAACGAAATAGTGAATTCCACCTTGTATTTTTAAATTAATATTGACCTTCACCTTTTAATATCTTCGCATTGCGGAATACAATGCGAACGCCATTGCGCTATTATATTATCTTATGAGTTAGACAAAATTCGAGCTATTAAGTAACAACTCTTTTATTTGATCATTTATAGTAGAGTTTGATAAGAAAATGACTAACAGAAATTAAAATGTTCTCTATTCACCACACTACAAAAAAAGACAGCATTACAATCATTGCAAAGATTGACCATTGACCTTAAATAATGATCGGATTATTCATTTTTTTTGTTAGTTATTGAATTCCGGGCCTCTCAGCTTGGTGCTATGTGTAGTTCTGGTAGCTTAAATAAAATCTTACTCTACGCTACATGATATTTCGAAATATATGTCTTCTACTTACAGTTTTCTAACTTTGGATTCCAGCAGAGTAAATGCATTGAAAATGTTATAAATTATTTGCACACACAGAGCAGTGTTTAACTTTGATATTTAGAAAAAATATGAATAATAAAAAATGTGGGGTTTTAAAGCTGGATTGCCTTTTCATTTTATATACAAGTTGAAATCATGTAACCATTAACCTGGAATAAAGCTCAATAACTGATTCTGGTAAAATAAATAATCCTCTAGTTTGCATCAAATAAAACATTTCTAATCTTCTGTAATGGGGTCCACAGCCAAGTTTGAAGTCAAACATTCGAAATTTTTGCAACGAGATAGTTACAAATGTTAGCTACAAAACGAAGTTAATTACACGCCAAACTACGTTCCCATTAAATAATGTCAAATTATGAATATCTCACCAAAAAACTCCTTGACAATGATATATAATGCAAAATTTTTAGTTATAAACTTTTTTGTGAATTGTTTTTTATGCCTTTCTCTAATGAGCATAATAACTCGGAGAAATTGCTATTTCTTTTATTTTCAAGATTAAATTATTCTTCAGTCTGCTGTCTAAATAAACCCCATAATGTACGTAGTCGGTTAGTTTATCACTAGGTTCTGTACTTTAAGCCGAAATTGCTTTATAATAATCAAAATTTTATATCTAATCTGAATTCCAGGCACTTTTTTTCTTATCCAGGCTAAAATGATAAATCAGCAAATATTGTTCCTTGGCCACCATTGGCATTTCAAAGTACTTTTCGTACATTGCAAGAATTGATTTTTTAGTGACAGTAAAATAACTGCAGATGAAAAATATATAATAATAAAGATTCTTTTGTCCGTTTGCTTCATAATGAAAAACCATATAAATATACTAACCGCTGAGTACAAATTCCTTGCAATCGGATTCACCATCCAGAGCTCCCTTCAAATACAAATGAAATTTCCAACAATATAGTAAATACGCCATTTGGCGGATGACCCGATTACAGAAGATTAGTTCAATATTTTTTTTAAACCTTCAAAAAGAAGAAAAGATATGCAATGAAAACTAAAAACAAATGAATGGTGAAAATGCATTTAAATGTGTGTTAATGATTGTAGTTTGTTATTGCAATTTGTTAATGTAATGTAGTGTGTGGCAGTCATTTGCACTAAAATTTAAATATTTGACTCCATTTTTATAATATTAACTGTTAGTTATATAATTTACACTTGAATATAAAAAATTACTTCAAATATGTTGTCGTACACTTGAAAATCACCACTATTGTGCCATTATTGTTACCGATGTCATGCTTATGCCTTTTTACTTTCTTCTATCTTTACAAGAAGAAAGTATTGGATTCATGAAAATTTTCGACTTCCGGTTTTTGACAGATTTATACGTTTTAGAAGGTCCTGAACACGATTGGACTATTTTTAGAAAATGTATCTCTGTGACTCTGTCTGTAACAAAAATTTTGTAGGCGCTCTATCTCAAGAACTAATGCCCGAAATTTAGTAAAACTTTAAATTCAGTTAATCCCTGATATAAATTGTTGCTGATTAGTTTTTGGTGAAAATCGACCGACAGGTGGCGCTGGTATGCTGCTTTTTCCGCGATTTCCGCAATAGCTCTATCTCAAGAACTAATGCTATTATTTTCATCAAACTTCAGGTTCAGTTAGACCTTGACATAAATAGATGCTGATTATGTTTTAGTGCAGATATCCCAACAGGTGGCACTGCTATACCAGTTTTTTCTCGATTTTTACGATAACTATATCTCAAGAACTAATGCACGGAATTTCGTCAAACTTCAGATTCTGTTAGACCTTGACTTAAATAGATGCTGATTACGTTTTGGTGTAGATATCTCAACAGGTGGCGCTGTTATACCCTTTTTCTCGATTTTTACGATAACTATCCATTTTGGATATCAGAATAACCTTAAAAGAAAAGAAAATGTTTCGTCCTATTTTACATTTTTCTAAAATATTTTATTCTATATTTCTAAAATATTCAGTTATCCCATGAAATTTATCACCTTAAAATGTTAGATATAAAATTAGTATTACGGTAATATATGAAATCAGTGTTGAATTCAGGCATTTTTCTTAGGGAGGGATTCCTGAAGCTTACACTCCTAGACCATAGATAAGTATAAAATGGCATTTATTCAGATGGGGGGGGGGGGGGGGATTCACACCCGAGACACTCCTGAATTCAACACTGTATGAAATGATTTTGCCAAATTTTTGCTTTTCAAACAGAAATTTTGGACTAACATTTTGGAGTATCTTACGAATAAAGTGTTTTTTAAGTAACTTGCATTAGACGGGGGGGGGGGGGGGGGGTTCGATGTATATAATGCATCCGATCTCAGGGCCTGATTACCGACGGGGTTCACTTCCATCAGTAAAATTTAATAGAAATTTTCGTCTTAATAAAATGCGCTATTCATGCAAAAAAAAAAAAAAAAAAAAAAAACATTTTTTACTTTTGGAAGTGTGCCCCGTTGGTAATCAGGCCCTGTCTGGTCTCAGGTCCTTTTTTATCATTTGAATTTAAAAAAAAATTAGATCAGCAAAAATATTACCACTCACACCCAGTAGATAAAACATCCTTTTTTTTTTTTTTTTTTTTTTTTTTTTCCCGGTCCTTTTACAAAATAAATTAGGGCCACGGAACCTTTCTTTTGCCAGGGACTTTTTAAAAGAAAAAAAAAATCGGTCTTGTCCATTGGATAATTTTGAAATTACAAGTCATAAATAAAAATAAAAAATGGATTTAATATAAATTGAATTATTATAAAAGATAAATTAATTACTCCAATTTTATCTTTCGATTGGATGTGGATGTGAATAAAAAAACTCTTATTAGACTAGATGAAATAAAATGCTGAAACTGTTTTTTCTTTGTCAACGCGACAGTTTACTTTTCTAGTTACGTTTCTTTATTGCGAGAACGGAAACATAAAGTTGCCAAAAAAAGGATTACCACCGCCAAAACACGGCACACTTTTGGTGATGAAAGGGGGAGGATGAATGATTTAACTTTCACCGGGAGGAAACAGTGAAATCCACACTCTATTCATAAATCACACTCTCTATATGGCTGTAACCTAAGTTTATCCTAAAAGCTTCGGCCGGGTGAAATGGACATAGAGATACTGAAAATGCACAGTTTCATTCATAAAACTTAAACATTTTACTACGATATTGTCTAAATTAACGTAATTTTCATTACCTTTTTGTTTCACTATTGACCCTAGACTTGAGAACCCAGCAATACATCATGGCTGTAACATGGATAAATGAACAGCTAGTGAAAAATGATCTCTTTTTTATATAATGACGTTCTGGAGTTTTTCCAACCATAAACAAATGACGTCATTATCATACAATTGAGGTAAAATATTTCAGTTTTGAATGAAAATGCTTATTTTATGTCAAAAACATGGCGGTGTTGTTAACGACGTTCCAGTAATTTTTTTTTTTTTTTTGTATGTAATCAGATTAGAGCTATACTTTTAGTAGAATGTACCTATTTTTTTCATAAACTAAAAAGAAATTACAGCTGTCCTGTGAAACTGACGTCATTTTCACAATATAAGGGGATTCCAACAATGAAAATCTGAACAATAAAAACCTCGCGACCATAATCTCCTTGGTCCGTGTTAATATTTAAAAAAATACATCATTTGAAAGGTATAAATTGAGATTTCAAATCTTTGCAACTAGATATTATTGTGAAAATCATCTGATACTATTGTAAAGTTGTTTTCTTCATATTTTACAGAGTGAACTCTAAGATAAAGAATCATGGGACGTTTCGCCGCCTGGTGGTAAGTAACTTTTTGTATTTACATGTATTTTACACATTATAATAAATTTTTACATTTCAACGCGCAATCATTACGTGCATGAAATGGATTGTATACAAAAAAAAGTCGTGATTATCGTTATTTGTTTACATTTTTACCCGCTATAACTTGTACATCTAAAATATTCAATGTATCGCATAATGCAAAATTGCAAGTAAGTTTAAATTGGGTATATCTTCGATGCATGCAATTCTAATGAATTTTAAGTATGGCATATGCCATACTTAAAATATTATGCATTATATAATATTATACATTATTATATAATATTATGCAATATTATGCATTATATAATGCAATATTCAGAGCCAGTTTAAAGTTAAGTTCAGCCTTTTGCAATTCATTGAATATTTTAAATGCACAAGTTATCGCTGTGAATCCATTTCTTGTGAGTACGCAAAATGCTATTCAAAGAAATCTACATATATTAGGTCATTCACACAATCCTTATTTATCATGTCCATTTATAATGGAAAAGTAGGGAATATTTTTGTTGCTATCTGTTATATTATATAGTTTACACAGTTTTTTTTTTTTCCTTAAAATATCTGCACCACAGGTTACTCTAAAACAAATGGATTACATAAAACTAGGATTAACCCTTCGCTGCTGTTAAAAGTCTCGCAGACCGCTGCTTTTTACTTACCCATCATACATAGTATAGGGTAAGTCTTGTGATCGTTTTGAAAATCGAAAAAACAATTTTGACGGATTTACACGTTTCAGACACTGGAGATTCCGAAACACACATATTTTTAGAAAAAAAAAAATCCGTCCGTCTGTCTGTGTGTGTGTGTGTAAACGCTCTATCTCCCGAACAAATTGAGATAGAGACTAGAAATTTGATATATACTTAGTATGTAATAATGGGAAGAAGCTTATTGAATTTCAGCAACATCGATTATCCGAAACTATTTTTTTCGGACTCTCGAAATATTTGTTCTGATAAAAGGTATATAAAAAATTTCGAAATTGTTTATTTTAAGGAGTGAATATAAAATACAATTAAAAAAAAAACATAAATTTTGCATAAAGAATGAAATCGATCGGATAACGAGTTACCGAGATATTTATAATTCTATTTTCCACAAGCTTCGATTTTTCATGACCCTGTATTTCATGACCCCCTATTATCACAGCAATTAAGAGAAATAAATTAGCCAAATTAAAATTTACACGAACAATGCTTCTTGCATTGGTTAATTTATTTCTTAAATCTTTAGTATGTAAATACCCATAACAAATCTAAAGACTGGAAGAATGAGACATAGAGTCATATTCTACAAAATAGATAACCAAAAATTGGCTGATGTTGAATAAATTACGCAAAGTCAGTTTACGTTAGCGACAAGACATCGGTAACAACTTGGCATGAAAAGTTCAGGGTCCATAAGCCGTGTTTTTGGCCCATGAAATAAGACTAAAACTCAATTTTGTTATACTGACTTAATTATTTCACTTTTTAATATTAGAAGGCTTATCCTGTACCATTTCAACAATAGTGTTTGCATTTTGTTCGGATTTATATAACTTGCACAAACTCAAAGTTCGTGTTATTCTTCGTGTTTGATGAAAAATGCGCAATTTCTCCCAATTTTTCCTCAATTTTTAATATATTTTATAATATTTTACTGTGAACGCAGCTTTGCAACACTTTTATTTTTACATATATTGTAAATTTTGATGTATTTTATAATATATGTAAAGAAGAAAGTGTTGCACGATTGCGCTCCTATAAAAAATTGAGGTAAAATGAGGAGAAATTGCATATTTTTCCTGAAAAACGACGAATAATACGAAATTTGAGCTTGTGTAAGTTATATAAATCCGAACAAAATTCAAAGACTATTGTTGAAATCGTACAGGATAAACCTTCAAATATTAAAAAGTGAAATAATTAAGTCAGTATAACAAAATAGCTTTAGTCTATTTCATGGGTCAAAAACACGGATCCTTTGAACTGAAGACAGTTTATATCCATAGTTAACTCAAAAATCTTTTTACAAAGCAATAAATTATAAAAAACAAGTGAAGTCGGTTGCTCTCTTCACAACGCTTCTTTATTTTTTGATTCAAAATAAATAAATGAAATAAAATAATAACAATTAGTGCAAAACTACTTTTGTGTTATTTGTGTTAAAACAGTACTATGAAAAATGAGGAGAATCTTTCATAATCGGGATGGATGCCAAATCACTTACAACGTTCGACCTCCCCCCCCCCCCCTACCCAATAAACATCTTAGTGTACGAGATTCTGCAATTGCTGAACTACATGTTTAACTAAACAAAACGTTCGAGCACCCTCTTTTAAATCCCTAGGGTGGGTGAGGGGGGGGGGGCTTTTAAAATATCGCTGAAATAAGGCTTTAACCATTTTTTAGTAAATTTATTTTCCTTATTTTTTCACTTCTACCTAAAACGGCTGCTGAGATATGGCGAAATCAACTAAAATGTTCGACACCCCTCTCCCCCCCCCCCAGATAACACCTTAGTGTATGAATTTCTACAATCGCTGAAATACGTGTCTAACCAATTTTTTAATAGATTTGTTTTCCTGACTTGCTTGCTATAACCTAAACCTGCTGTTGAGATATGATGAAATCACCTAAAACGTTCCACGCCCACCCTCTTTCTCCCCGTTCCGGGGAAATTTTCAAAAATCGCTGTAATACGTGTTTAACCATTTTTTGATACATTTTTTTTCTTGAATTTCGCGCTCTCACCTAAAACTGCCGTTGATATAGCAAAATCACTTAACGTTCGACCCCCCCCCCCTCCCCACCCACCATTTAACCCAATTCTCAGGAGAATTTTAAAAAATCGCTGAAATACATATTTAACATTCTTTTAGTAGGCTGGTTTTCCCTAATTTCGCGCTCTCACTTAAAACTGCCGCTGATATATAGCAAAATCACTTAAAACGTTCGCCCCCCCCCCCTTTTTAACTTCTTAGTGTATGAATTTCTACAATAGCTGAATTACGTGTTTAACGATTTTTTTAGTAGATTTGTTTTCCTGAAATGCTTGCTACAACCGACTAAAACGTTCGATCCCCTCTCTCTTTAATCTTGTTCCGGGGAAATTTTCAAAACTCGCTGTAATTTGTGTTTAACCATTTTTTTAATAAATATGTTTTTTTTAATTTCGCGCTTCGACCTAAAACTGCTGCTGAAAAATGGCGAAATCCCTTGAAACGTCCGATCACCCTTTTTTTGCTACCTAGGGGATAGGGGGGGGGGGGGGTATTTTACAAAATCGCTGAAATAAGGCTTTAAACATTTTTTAGTAAATTTCTTTTTTTTTATTTCGCACTTCTACCTAAAACGGCTGCTGAGATATGGCGAAATCACCTAAAATGTTCGACCCCCCTCCCCTTCCCCCATATAACCCCTTACTGTATGAATTTCTACAATCGCTGAAATAGTGTCTAACCAAGTTTTTAATAGATTTGTTTTTCTGACTTGGTTGCTATAACCTAAACCTGCTGTTGAGATATGATTAAATCACCTAAAATGTTCGACCCCCCTCCCCTTCCCCCATATAACCCCTTACTGTATGAATTTCTACAATCGCTGAAATACGTGTCTAACCAAGTTTTTAATAGATTTGTTTTTCTGACTCGGTTGCTATAACCTAAACCTGCTGTTGAGATATGATTAAATCACCTAAAATGTTCGACCCCCCTCCCCTTCCCCCATATAACCCCTTACTGTATGAATTTCTACAATCGCTGAAATACGTGTCTAACCAAGTTTTTAATATATTTGTTTTTCTGACTTGGTTGCTATAACCTAAACCTGCTGTTGAGATATGATTAAATCACCTAAAATGTTCGACCCCCCTCCCCTTCCCCCATATAACCCCTTACTGTATGAATTTCTACAATCGCTGAAATACGTGTCTAACCAAGTTTTTAATATATTTGTTTTTCTGACTTGGTTGCTATAACCTAAACCTGCTGTTGAGATATGATTAAATCACCTAAAATGTTCGACCCCCCTCCCCTTCCCCCATATAACCCCTTACTGTATGAATTTCTACAATCGCTGAAATACGTGT